>OY796881.1:33339989-33916542 GCA_963680785.1 Diplosoma virens | reverse complement strand
TAACCTGATCGCAACTTTAACACACCGTGCATTGAAAATCTGTTCACAATCTTCCCTCCAACAAGAACTGGACACTATTAAATCTTTATTTCTTAAAAATGGTTACCCAGAATCGGTGATCAATGCAAGAATTTCAAAGAAAATCCTACAATTTCATAAACATCCGATAGAAGGTCCTCAACGATGCCCCGTTTACTTGAAGTTACCGTGGATTGGTGAAACCTCTGTTATATTTGAAAAGAAAATTAAGAGTAGCATTCTAAATTGTTTTTCAACAGTTCAACCGCGAGTTATTTTCACCACCAGACGAATTCTTCCTGCAATTCACAAAGACGTTCTGCCTGCTTCTCAACTAAGCATGGTCGTATACCAATACGTGTGCCGCTGCGAATGCCGGTACGTGGGCAGAACTTCTCAACGTCTGCAGGACAGAATCCGCCAACATGTCCCGAAAACTATCCGCAACAAAACCAATCAAGAAAGAATTCAGCCAACGCGAAAAAGTAAAATAAACTCCTCCACACCTAATTGTGATTCGGCTATTGGCACTCATCTTCTAAAACATCCAAATTGCGCCCTTCACTACAATGATAATCAATTTTCAATTCTATCCAAAGCCAGATCTGCATTTCATCTTGCTGTGTTAGAATCCATCCACATAACCTCAAGCAAACCTGCATTGTGCCGTCAAAAAGAGTTCGTTTATAGGCTTAAATTATCAACATAATTATATTGGTTTTATTTTATTCTTTTTCAGACTTCAAATTACAACTATAATTTTGCCAAGTTAAACATCCAAATTCCGTCCAATAAAAATTGTTCCATTTCTAACTCGACGAAACGACAAAAATTTTTCACTTTTCGACCGCTTGGTGGCTGATGCTTCTAATCAACTGCGCTTCAGTATAATTTCTTACTCGGCGAAACGATAAAGCGAAACGATAATCAACTGCGCTTCAGTATAATTTCTTACTCGGCGAAACGACAATCTTAAGCAATATAATTTCGACATTTCAGTTCTTTACTCATTGTAGCGATTTCTCCCGATGAGAGCTACACGAAAACGTTTGAGTTTTCTTAAACAGCCTTTTTCAAGGCTACCCTCTCTTTATAAAAGAGTTTTGTCTATATAGATGGCCACATCTATAGCGACATTTCAGGCTATTTTAAAATTTTGTGCCACAAAAAATCTTTTCAAAAAATAAAATTCCTTAATAATGCATATAAATTATGTATCTTTAAATATAAACGGCTTCAATAAGTATTCAGAAAAACTCGCACATTTTATTTCTCAACACAACATACACTTCATTTGCATTCAAGAAACTCATACAATACAACACCAAGAACTATCACACTTCTCACACCAACACAATCTTTTAGTTTACCCCAACATTGATCACTCGTTAACACCATTAATTGCACATAAACAAGGAACACTCATAATCATTAATACTAAACATATTCACCTAACCTCACGAATGATCTCATCCCACCTAATCCTCCCTAACTGTAATCAACTTATTTCTTTTACTTTAATCAATATAAACTATACCCTCATAAATTGTTACCTCCCCTCGGGAAAAACTTCCACCCAAACCTCAAACCGGATTAAAGCCATTAAAACCCTAACTTTTTACCTTCATAATTTAGAATACAAAAACAATTACGTAATAAAAGCCGACGACTTTAATTTAGTTTTAAATCCAATTGACAGAACTGGACACTACACCTTTAATACAAATGATAAAATCTTATTCCAAAAAATACTCTCAAATTTTGACCTGATTGATTCATACCACTACTTATATCCTAACTCCAGAACTTTCTCTTTTTCCCGTTCCTATCCTACATCTAGACTTGACCGGATCTATATTTCTTCATCCCTAATAGCCAAAATAACTCACTCCTCTTATCACAACATATCCTTTTCCGATCATAACAAGGCTCTCTCTTAAAATACCCTCCAAAACAAAATTTAAATCTTCACACTGGAAACTAAACAATTCTATCCTTGCTTCTTCCTCAACACTTCTTTATTTTAATTCGTTTATTAAAAACCTCTTCTTCCCCCTAAATCTCATTCAATAGCCCCTACAATGGTGGGATCAAATTAAACTAAAAATTTAACAGCGACTAATCTTTTATTCAAAATTAAATTACAAAAAAATGGTAAAAAAAACAAATCACATTACAGGAAAATTTTACCAAGGCAAAACATTTTAAACAACATGAAGAAATCTCAAATATCACAAATCAACTAGAACAAATACAATATAAAAAACAATTAGGAGCACAAATTAGATCCCACCTACCCCCGCTGACAAGTATTGACAATCCTTCTCCTCTTGCTTCTGTTACTGAAAATTTAATCCAATACGAATCCTTTCTTTCTAGTGATTCAAATACCTTCTTCTCTTCATCTATAAAACAAAATGTTTCAAATAACTTCTCCTCCTACCTATCCATCTTTAAAACCTAGAGAATCCGATAACTACTCCTCGTAGCCCTTTAATCTATCTTGATAAAATTTTTACCTCTAATCCTGATGACTTATTTTAAACTCTTTCACCCTCCCCTTTGATTACTCAAAATGAAATTTGTGCAGCTTTCCAAACCTTTAATATAAATTCTGCTCCTGGTCTAGATGGTTTTACCCCAAGCCTTTATATTTCTTTTCCCTTGTTAAACCCAATCTTATGCCAAACTTTCAACAATACCTATCTTCAAAAAAAACTTGCTTGTTCCCAATCTCGCGCTCTTATGAAATTAATCCCTAAAACACCTAACCCTACTTCTGTTAAAGATTGGCGCCCTATATCTCTTCTTAATAACGATTATAAAATTTTATCTTCTATTATCTCTTCCAAACTTAAACCTATTCTTAACTCTATGATTTCTCTAGAACAATAATTCGGCCTCCCAAAAGACAGATTTTTAATAATCACCTAAACATCCTTTCTGCTATCAACTTTACAAATGACTTCGTCCAACCCTTAGCTATACTTCAAATCGACTTTTACAAAGCCTTCGATATAATATCTCACGAATTTATTCTTTCTACCGCCTCAAAATTAGGAATTCAGTTACTCTTCTGAACTGGATTCAAATCTTTCTCTCTGACTTAACAGCCCAACTCAACCTATATGGCTATCTTTCCGATCCTATTTCCGTTAAGATGAATTTGCCAAGTGTGCCCACTTAGCGTGCTCTTATTCTTAATTGGCATTGAACCTCTAACCAAAAAAATACTAGCTTCATCTAAAATCCAAGAAATCTCCAATGGTACCTCTTCACTTAAAGTCAGTCATTATGGCGATGCCTGACCCTTTTTATATCATTCTCCCGATCTTTTTCTGCAATTCGTGACATAATCGAAGAGTTTTCCTCTTATTCTAGTCTTAAAATTAATCATTCCAAAACCTCTATAATCTTTAATTCCCCAACTTTACCGTCATCTTTTCGTTCTACTTTTTCCCAAGGTAAAACTCTTACCTCCACTAAAATCCTTGGAATAACTTTTTCTTTTCGTAACGATCTGTCGAAAAATTGGGACGACCTAATTCGTTCACTCTCTCATACTTCACTTGCGACTTTAAATCCTAAAGATTCCCTTCTCTCAAAAACTATTTCCTTAAACCAACACTTTTTACCTAGAATCCTCTTTCTTTCCAGAATTATTCTTCCAACCCCTAAACCGATTAAATCCCTAACTATTCTTCTCTTTAAATTCTTATGGAACTTCTCCCCTTTTGTACCTATCAAAAGATCCTCCCTCTACCTGCCCAAATCAGACGGTGGTATTGCCCTCCCTAATATAGGACTCAAAACCTCTATAGCATTTTTATGGAAATTTATTTATCTTTTTAAAACCCCTAACCCTCATTCTTATTTCTGGATGTCTTATGCAATTTATAATATTGGTAATAAAATCTTACACATAAAACCTGGACTCTATTCTAACTTCCAACCCCACCGTCCTAATCCCAACCCTCTCTGGTCTAAAACTCTTTCTTTATTCACAAAAATCTCTATTCCTTCTCAAAATATTGATAATCTAACCTTCAAATCATTACATCAAACCTTACTTCAATCTGAACCTAATCCTATTCCTCTTCTAAATACTACTATCCCCCATACATGGCTACGACTCACTCTTGAAAAACCCCGTCCTTCCCTTTTCTCAAATCTGGAAAAAGAAATATCTTTCAGGACAGCCTATAAAGGCTATACCTGGGGATGTTTCTTTTCCAAACATAATTTCAAACCCCGAAACCTTAATGACTTTCTTTGCAAAATCTGCTTCTCTCTTTCTGATGATCCTCATCATCTTTTCTTCTTCCGCTCGTTTACCCGTAGGCAAACTTTCTAAAAATTGTGGAAAGCAGGTTGTACGTTTAGATGTTGAAAGAATGGGGAGCGGAAACCGATCCTTAAGGAACGCCGTTTTTCAGACGCCATAATGTGCTTTATTTGCTGTCACCTGCAGCAATGATGAAACTTCGGTTTCGAAAAAGCTTCATGGTTATTCAGACTATGTGCTTATCCGATAAAAATCTCAGCAGCTTGCAGGTAAAGCAAAGGTGTCAGACAGATTTATGTCAGATGAACAAATACGGCACCTGCCTTTTTTTTAACTTTAAAAGAATTCTCAATGCTCTGTATTAACCGAAAGAATTCTTTTTTCAGAAATTCTCAGAGGTATTCACTGAATCTGGTGTTATGGCCCTGAAAAAGTCAAGAACTTCATAACAAACAAGTCGAGATGACTTGCGGTCAACACCCTCGTTCTCCCATTTCTGAATAGCAATAGCATTAGCTGAAATGGAACAGTGACGAGAAGAGTGTCGTAACCTACTTATAAGGTTGTTCAAAATACTCCATGGTTTTTGACTAGAGTGTAAAAAGTCGATGCTTCTTATTGCTTCAGATCATCAATTTCTCTGCTTTTTGTCAAGTTTGGAAAGTAAAGCCGTAGCAGGCAAATTTTAGTGGTCTCCTTGAGAAGGCTGCAGCAAAGTTCTATTGAGGGATTCACACTCCGCATCCAAACACGGAATCTATTTGTTTTGATGACAGGGTGAGATGGTCTTTGGCTGATTACCTCGTTTTTGGTGACAGCTTGAGATGACTTTGCTTTTGAATGCTTTCTTGATGATGTTTTATAGAAGTCCTGGTGAGCCCCATCCACATCAAGTGAATCAGGTGGCAACAACGTCTTGCAAATTTCTTTGTCAAAGCAATGTAGTGACTTCATTTGTCTAGTGGAAGTTCCATCGCTTAACAGGCATGCTTGGTATTGAAAAACCAAACCTTGGGGCTGTAATAAGCAAAAATCAATGTTGTGACCTAGGGAACGTTTCAAGAACACGTCTATTCGGTAAGCGACTGCAAGGACCTACGCTAGCACAAGCTAGATCTGGATTGCTGCCAATGTTCCAGCAGCCTGAGTAAAAATTGGAGGCATTCTTGGCATTGTATGAGAGGGTAAGACTATTAGTACTTGCCCAGCCATCCCAGCACTCACTATCCGGGATGTTTTCATCGTAACCTCAATCAACGTGAAGACAGTTGAAATCACCGGCATAGACACAAGGATGAGGAAAGGCTGGGAGATTTAGGGATTGCAGTCGTGTTGGTGAAGGTTTGTAGACATTGACTATTTTACAACCATCAACGTCCCCGCACAACCGCTCAATCTTCGATGTTAGTGAAGATTGGCCAAAAGTGTATACCTTAGTCGCTCGTCGACAAACGTGGCAAGGTCATGCTTTCTGTTTAAGAAAGACCCAGCTAGTTGGAAGCTTGGAAGTACTAGCTTCTCTGCATAAGTGGAGTAAGTCTTTTGTTGTAAAGATGACGATTGTCTCAAACTGTTCAACGTTCGTCTTGCTTGCAGTGAGGAGGATTGTCGATTAGTTGGGAAACTTTTTGAACAGTATTAGTTTGAAACTCGGACATTTTAGGCAAAATTAAAAAAATATGGTTTATTTATGGTACAACTAACAAATTCATTTCGCAGGGTGTAATTTACAAGTTTCAAAAAAAATTATTAACAAAAAACAGTCTCCTATATACAGTAACAATTAGATAAAACAGGAAAAACGAACAAACAAAGAAGAAAAATATATATCAAGCAAAAAACAATTAGCAAGGCGCAGTGTAGACTTAATGGCTGCAATTTAGTTTTTATTGCAAAATTTCAATGTATGTCATTAATTCTTCGGTTTCTACTGGGCTGGACTAGATTTTTCGTTTGCAAAACTATTTAGTACAAGCAAAATTAACTCAGCTGTTTTTAGCCCAAATGACGTTTGCTTCTGATGTACAGTATCGACCGACTCGAGCGCAAAACAAGCTTCATTAGCCCTCTGGCTTTGTCTTTATAAATGACAATTATAAATGACAATGGTGTCATTTATAAAGACAAAACCAGAAGGAAACATCAAAGAATGCTTTTTTTAAAAAACATCAAAGTAACATCAAAGAATGCTTTTTTTAAAAAAAGGATAAAAAAAATTAATTTTTTTTACATAAAAGAATTTGGAATTGGCTATGTTTTGATATTTAGCAGTGTTAAGATATTGACTTACAAATATTGTAAAACCAACAAAACCTTATGTTTATACATATCGTCTTGTTTTTTTCGCTATATATTTCACTGCCATAAAAAGAATTTTTTAGTTATTGAAATAAAACCACGCTATTGCATTACTTTAAAAAAAACACTTCAATATTACTCTTCATAATTGTTAATGTTAGTTGTGGAACATATGTCGGCATCGTTCAAAGCATTAAGCGCAAATTTGTAAGCAGTGCCGCAAACACGTGGAAAAGTCACATGTTTGACATTGATTACGTGATTTGTTCATGCTTTTTTTTCATTTTCTGGCCTCATCCATTTCATTATCAAAGTAGAGACAACAACGTTTCCTGAAATTAGACTTTGAAGCATATTTTATTTGTGTAAATGTTACAACACGAGAGTCACTCGCACGGAAATGACGTTTGCCCATAATCAATTTAAATTTTTGTTGAACATCAACTGTAAGCCAGTCAAACGCCTTCTTTTAACGTGCGGTTGAATTAGAGTTTGCGAGAAGTTGAAAGTGTCGTTTTGATGGGAACAGATTGTTATTTTTGTTTCTTTTCACATTTTATTCTTCTATTATTAACAGAAAAAAAAACATTTTACAGCATTTTCTCTACTAGAAAGTCTTCACTAGCAACTCCAAATTACAGTTCATGCAAACTAGAGTGCCCAATAAAAGATTTCTTGAGCAACAATTCTAACATTTGTGAAGATTCAAGATTCATATTTGTTTATTTGTCACTAAACAATTACAAACTCGTATTCGCATAATATATAATTGAGATTAAATGTAGGACAACGTGACCGGGAAATAGCCATAAGGGGTCTAAGTCAGCAATTACTATTATTGTGTTAAAAATTTAAAATGATAAAAAATTATAATAAAATAACCGTTTGAAAAACAACCAGCGATAAGGCAAAAAAGTAATTAACAAGTAAAAACCTAAACGCAAAACCAGAAAATAAGCAAATCTGGGTAACAAAGGTGGATATATTTTTTATTTTGCAATATGAAAAGTATCGCATGAAATACGGGACAAAATAATACACTTTGGCCTCAGTGCATTTGCTTGATAAGTGCGTTTTTTTGTTTTACGCAGTGGAAAATTAAATTGATCATCTTCAAAAGATATCGATCACTACAAGGCCTCTCCAAGATAACTTTGAGAAGAGATGTTAATTAAGCTGTAAAGATATTTTTTTAACATTATGTAAAACAGGGCAAATCTATGCCAAAATTGTTGTAGCATGTAAAAGTATCCACTTCAAGTAAAACACATAAATAGAAGTGGCTCCCGTGCTTAATTTTTTTACAGCAAATTGCTATTGTATGACCAAAATTAAATGTTGTTAGCAATGTACTGAGCCACAACTGTTCATTTTTTTGTCCAAAACGGTCCGATCTTGTGCTCCTTGTAATGTCCAATGCATATGATACTACGATGCACAGTTGTCTCCGGTTTGTGCAATGACACCGCATTTGCAATGAGAGAAAGGAACGAGACTCCATTTGTTTATGCACAGATGAAAACGCGCAATTACAGTCCGCAGGCGGAATGGGCCAACTGGCCCCAACCGACTGGAAGAAACCCAACTAAACGCAGCCGACTGGTTAGTTAAGTTGCGGCCAATTGCGGTTATTTGTTTTTAACCTTTCTGAAGGCGTTTAAGCTTAACACAAATTGTTCTGGCCACACTATTTTGAACGGGTAAGGCAAGGCGCTGATGATGGAAGCAGAAGTCCGGCTGTACTCTCATAGTACTCTGTGTTCGATCTATGATTCATGTATTGGGCAGAACCGTGACCCGACAATTGATCGAACGAACGAACGACACTTGATCAAACGACACTTGATCAAACGACACTTGATCGAAACGACACTTGATCGAAACAACATTTGATCGAAACGACACTTGGTCAAAAATTAAAAAGAGAATTTACAATTTTGAATCTGTTTCAATTATGTCAATTTTTGTCCCGAAAACATAGTGATCTCTAAGAAAAGAGCTTCACTTTGAATCTGTCCCGGTTTTATTGATTTAATATTCCGAAACATAGTGATCTCTGAAAAAATAGGCCTTTTCTTTGAATCTGTCTCTGATTTCTGCAAGGGGTCTACAAGGGTGGCGCCATGGCACAATGCCCCCCTCTAAATCACTGACTACAATTTAAAAAATGCAAAAAAAGGCAGCAATAAGCATCTAACGAAACATAACCAATACAAGAGATCTACTAGTTGCCCTCCCTAAAAATGCTTTGTCCAGTGACCTTGTTAAAAAACCTTGACCTTGACATTCACAAAACATTATAAAAAATAAAGCAAGCTGTTTCTTTAGTTCTTACTGATGGCCTCTGCTTTTTATGAATCTAATTTACAGCAACAAAGAGATTGTTTAATCGCAGAAACATAAAAAAATAAGTCTTTTTTTATCAACCGTCATTTCGACCAAGCGTCTTTTCGATCTAATTTCATTTCGATGAAGTGTCATTTCGATGAAGTATCTTTTCGGTCAAATGTCATTTCAATCAAGTGCCGTGTCGATCATGTCTCGTTTCGATCAAGTGTCATTTCGATCAACTGTCGTTTCAATTAATTGAAATTGAAATTCCACGCTCTGGTTGCGAAAACAAGCAAAAATTCACAAATTTGCTAAAAAAACGTCTATTTACTCGTTAACCCTTGTTCGGGGGCACCTAAAAATAGCACCATCTTATTTAGAAATTCAAATTAGGAAAAGTTAAGAAATCCAGAATATTATATAAAAAGATGAAGTAATTAGAAACATTTTTCCAAAAGCCGGGCTTCACTTCCCTGTTTGTTGAAAAGAATAGGATTAAAACAAGTGTTTATATCAATGCAAAAATTTTTTCCTAATCGGTGTTGTTTTGAAGCGAGAGCAGCAATAATGGTCATTGGGCAAACGCGTTTTTGATTTACGTAGAGGAATTGACAATACTCACAAAATCTTAACCTTACATTATTTGCCAGCATTGATGGAAATAACGTGGAAGTGAAAGCGCTGTTTTGCGCGGAGCAAGAACAGCAGTCAATCTTGCCAAAACGTGTACTTTATTTATTTCAATGCGTGGCCCGTTACCGTGATTTACTTGTTAGAAAAAATTCGACAATACTCACAAAATCTTAATCTTACCTTATTTGCCAGAATTGATGGAAATAACGTGGAACTGAAAGCGCTGATTTGCGCGGAGCAAGAACAGCAGTCAATCTTGGCAAAATGTGTACTTTATTTATTTCAATTCGTGGCCTGCTACCGTGATTTACTTGTTAGAAAAAATTTCAAGTTGGCCTATAAAAACTCACCAGTTGCTTGATTTAAACAAATTACGAAGATGAATTTGTAACAGTTACTTGCTTAATGTCTTCAATAACGATTTTCAAAGTTTAAAATTATTATAACTCTTTACTGCATGAATTTTTAAATTTAAACCCAAAAAATTTGAATTAAGCTTAAGAAACATGAAATGCATCTAAATGAATGTTAATTTACTAAAAATTGAAAAAAAATGTGGTAATTTTATGGTTGTATTATATACAGTATAATATAAAATGTGCTTCAAGAAGATTTTGCAAAAAAATTTCAGAATAAAATTTAGCGTTTATTAAAGGAAAGTTTTTTCACCATTTTTCAAACAATGTGTACAAAAGTAAAACTAGAATAAAAACAGTCATCAGGATGGGGTAAATGGATATTAGCGCTGTATTTAGAGTGACGTGATCGACTTGGTGACAGTTCGAAACCTGCTTGAATTTGTTTTGTTCTGGGTAAAACTTTTCATGACACTTTTCTGTTCTTGACTTGACGATTTTATCAAATATCTTTAAATTTCAGCCCTACCTCTAAATAAAAACTAAAAAATCAAATAAAAAATTTTATCTGGTAGCAATATACATGTATTAAGATCTCTGAAAGTAAATTGGGATAATCGCTTCACAGTTGGCCTAAAGAGGACGCCCCACCATTTCCTGCAAGTTAGAAGGAGAAATAGAAGCGGTGATAATAAAAATGCGTGTTACAACATTGACATGGCATTTTTTATTCAAGAAAATGCTAATTTTTATCTAAGCAAGCTTACACAGTTGACAAAAAAGAAGCGTTCTACCAAGAGTTGCTTTGTTTGGGTAAATGGTCTTCTTGTTTTACACTTTTGACTGTCTCAGATTTTCTCAGTTTCTAGAAAATTTGCCGATGAGCCGTGAGGTGATGCAATCTGGAAACCCAGGCTAAGAGTAAAAAAAAGTTTTTTTGTTGCTTTGAAGACAAACAGAAACTGCTTCTGCCAAAACTGAAGAGTATCTACTCATCCGCTATTTCAGCCACTGCCTTCTAATAGAAAAACGTCTTTTGCAAAACAGGAAAATTATCAGTGAACATTGTCAACAAGTTCTAATGGTGCACCATGATCAAGCTGAACATCTAACGTTACATTACAAACAAGATGAACGTTCTTCATCATCTTGAACTGTTTGATCAGCTCGTAATCTTATCACAGGAAACTCATTAGATGTATACCAGAGCAGAAAAGCTAGTATTTCCAAGTTTCTTCTGATAAGCCATACAAAGACATTCTGCATGAAATAGGTATTTTTCTTGATAAAGTTTTATTTGATAAAAAAATTATCTAACACTGTTTTTTTCATAAGTTTACAATTAATTTTTTTCGTATGACCGCATAGGCCAAGCTGTTGCTACGTTTTTTTAAGCGGATTCAAAATTGTATAAACTACGCAAACTCCATTGAAAAATTTGCCGTAAAGTGTCTTTTGTAAATGAAGAACAAAAATTACTTGGATAGACTGAGTATCGAACTCGCATCCTCCTGATCCAAAGTCAGAGTGTCATAAAACTGAGCTATTCTATCAAATACAAATAAATCAAATTGATTTGCCATATCTAAGTTTAAAATTGGTCTAGTATTCTTTTAGTTTCCAGTTTCTACGTCAAATAGTATTTTGAGTTTCATAATGCAAGACATGGCTTACCACATGTTGTATCACACATGATACAACCACATTTATACGTGTAATTTGGTCAATAGACATTAAAAATTTGAAAATAAGATTTCTAATAATTAATTACGAAGTAATAACTAGAATATATTTTTTTCAGCAGGAAATTTACGGGAAAACTTAAAAAAGTCTAAAATTTATTCTTATCAAAAGTAACGGTCGCTGAAAAAAAATATTTTCAATCATAAAGTTAAATTAAAAAATTATTTTGGACTTTACTTCAAAACTAAAAAGTTTTTAATAAAAAAATATTGCATTTTCTTTGATTAAAAAGCAAAATTTTTAAAAAAATAAAGTTTTCTTTCATAAAAAAACAATTGTTAATTCGGTTGTATCATGTATGATACGCTATGCAGTAAAGGGATAAGATTCTTTTTTTTTTGTTGAATGATTGGTGATGCACATTTAAGTCATAGTTTGCATTTTCAAAGGCAAAAGTTAATGAATATTCCTTTAAAAAAAACAAACAACTAATTTTTACAAATTATTACCATTAAGCATTTTCTCGCGAGTGTGGTCGATGCTGTTGTGTTCTTGGAAAAGACACTATAACACACTTTCTTTTGCTTGACGGTTTAAAGCAAGCAGCTAAATTTTAGTCATATCTCTAAATCACTGTTTCTCAGCGTGAGACACTTGGCTCCTTAAGAAGGAATTTAAAATCTCAAGGGAGGAAAAATCACTAGATGAGGAGTTTGAGAGTATTGGTACAATGCAAGTTGATCCAAAAAAATTGGTAAGTCCTCCGTAATCGTAGCTATACCAGCCATTGGGGGCAAGCATGGGGGTAAAGTCAAGACTTTTTTTCGTGATCACTGCTTGTTTAGGGGCGAAAATTGAAAAATCCGAAACAGATTTCAAAGTTAAATATTAATTTTTAAACTTCCTAAAATAACCACAATTTGGCTCACAAATTTGGATAAAGACAAAAAAGGTTTTCGCTTTGATCATTAAGGTACTTTTTTTTTTGGTAGAAATAGTGGCACCTGAGTCCTAAAAGGGAGGAATACGGCCAAAATTTTGAGGACCACTACTCTAAATAAAGACAAAAAAAAAACAGAATAAAAAAATTTCCACATGACAGCAATAAATTAATTGGCGTCTCCGAGAGCAGGTCGGAGTAATGGCTTGACGCTTGCTCTAAATCTAACGCCTCCGATGTCTTTCTATAAGTTGAATAAGGAGATGATGAATAAATAGAAAGAAAAATTTTGTACAAAATTCTTTTTGAATGTTTGAAAAAATAACTTAATAAAACTCGTTTAAAGAGTTTTTGCTTATGTGTTGTCGGTAAAATTTTTCTTCTGTTATTTTTTATTTTATAAGATTTGGGTATCATTTTGCAATAAATTTTTATAAAGAAGATACACTTTGGCTTGTTCTTTTGATATAATGGGTAAGTTTGGTACAATATATTCGAAATAGTTTTAAGTTACCATAGCAAAAATAATAAATAAAATAAACTATAGAAAATTACAAACAGAAAACAATGTAAATAAGCTAATCTACAACAAAATAACCATTTGCTTTCATTTTGATTGCGCTAAAGTAAATTTAAGTAGACTTTTTTAAAAACGGTATCTATAAATATTTTAGTTTTTAAATTTAAAGATCTCTAAAATAGAAAATCAACTTAAATTATTAAATTTTTTGGAATTTAATCTTATTCTTTGACGAACAATAATCAAGTTTGACTTTTTAAAAATATCTTATTAAAAGTGATTTCTAATTTCCAAAGTACAGTTTTCATGTTTAATGAGTTTTTACAGTTTAATTAACGAGTTTTTATGAGCTTATACGTTACCAAGCAAATTTCAAATGCCTTGTAGCAAAGCTTAGTCAAAATTTGTAAACATTTAAAAGGCAATGAAACGAAAATTTATATCTTTTAACTTTTAAGCTTTATCTTCACCAGGGTTGCCATATTGGATTTTTTAAGCCAAATCTAAAAAATTTGGCTATTTTTTAAAGTTTTGCCTTTCAAATTTAACGTTTGGTCGTTTGGGTTTTTTTTTGGCCACTTTTATGAATCAAAATTTTATTTTTGTCAATTAGTATTTTTTAAAAACATTTGAAGTTTGTGAGAAAAAATGTTAGAATTCTTATTGTTTACTAATTTTTAAATTGTCTTCACCTTAAATTTGGGACGAAAAGATAGATTTTGGAGACTGATTAAACTTTTGCTTTGTTTTGTATTTTTTGTTTTAAGTCTTTATCTTAAGTTTGGGACGATAATAGAGAAAGAAAAACAATTTTGCTTTATTTTGTTACGTTTGGCTTTTTTAGAATGTCTGTTTGGCTTTTTTAGAACGTCTGTTTGGCTTTTTTTTGAAAACTTTATCTGGCAACCTGATCGGAACTATTTTGTAAATATTGTCGATCGTAATTCGACAATCGATCGAATCATGAGAGAAAATCTTTCGATAAACTATTGCAATGTTATCATGTATTTAACAAGAAAGTTTAAAAAAGTTTTTGACAACTTTTGTTTTGACTTTTAATGTATCCATTAATTTGACAAACATGATTACAATCTTAATTTTTTTTCTTAACAATAATAAACCGAAATATTCTTCAATTTGTTCTGTTCTAATTTGGTATATATTTGACAAACAGGTTTAAAACACAATTTTGTTATAGTCACAAAACTTTTCGTGATTATTTATTAATATTCGTATGTTTTTAATATTCCTTTTATAAATTAAACTGTTTTCATTTTGCAGTTCTTACACCTAAAAGATGAATTATCTGTATAGAGAAATTTTCGCTCAATTTAGTTACGATCGGAAAATTTTATATTCTGTCTAACAAACAAAAAGACCGATAGCGCAAATGGAAACTTTTATCTTACGCAGTAACAGGTTAAAGCCAATTTTTACTACGAGCGGTGGTGGGAGTATTTTTTTGTTTGTTTTATTGCTTCTTTTGGCACCTAAGATGGGAAAGAATTAAAAAAGTTAATAAACAAACAAAGAATGATAGCATCAACGCTCGTAATGGAAGTGGGCCTTAATGATATTAAAATTGGGGGAGATCGAAAAGTACCAGCGCAATTAAAAAACGCTGTGGTGCTCTCACATTACTTGCACAATTGTCTTCTAATTTTATAAATTTTTCGATTTTTTATTCATTCGAAAAAAATCCCAATAAAATCAAAGTCATTCGTTAAAAATCAGGTTCGTCGATTGGTCTAACATATCTGTCAATCACAAAGTTAGCTCATTGTAAATTGATAAGGATTACCGTCGTCTTCTAGCTGAATAGTGAATATTTGTCGTTAATAGACAGCCCGAAACTGGTGCCGTAGTTCGTAAGTAACAGCCTTATCGTATTTGAAAGTTCTTATAATTTCCAGCTCCTATGATGCAGCTAGGATTACTTTGGTCTTAAGATTCTATGCTATGGAACACTTAACGACCTGTCATTGAAATAAAGCTACAATGTATAGAGAATGCAAAAAATTGCAAAAATAAGTATATAAAAGAAACAAAGCCACGAGCAGAGGTCTACTTGTGCGCCATCCTAAAAATATTTTGCCCTGAGACCCTGTTGAGAAACCCTGACATTGACATTGAAAAAAATTATAATTATTAAAAACGAATTGGCGTTTTATTGATGGCCTCTGTTTTTAATAGATATAATTTACCAATAACAAAGAGATTGTTCAATCATAAAAACCTAAACAATAAATCACTTGTTTTTTTTATCAACTGTCGTTTGGAGCAATTGTCGTTTGATCTACTGTCGTTTAATCAACTGGCGTTCAATCAACTCTCGTTTCGATCAATTGTTGTTTCGATCAACTGTCGTAATACCACCATTGTCGACACGGGTCACAACTGGTCTTAAAAAAATCCTTCTATAGCGCTGTTTTCCTTCTACGATGAAGATTTGTAAACTTGTTTTATAAAGGAACAAGAAAAAAACTGTCAGAATTTAATATTTCATTAATCTTTACGCGTCCGCAGTGTCTTTTTTTTGCCAGTCCATATACTGTAGATATAAAAAACCGCTATAAAATGGATGTTTTAACAATTAAGCAATATTGAATTAACACTTCCCCATTAACTGGAAAAAGAATCTGTTTAAATTTTATATCATTAAAAAGATAATTTTTTTGTAAGTAAAACGATATAAAATTTTTTTTAATTTATTGAAAAACAAGTTTGCAATTAAAAAAATAAAAGAACCCACTTTTCCTTGCAAAAAAATCTCTTTTTTCCCCAATAATTACAACTAGCGGCAAGATAATTCAAATTTTTAAGTTGCTACGTGTTGCTACAGTCGTCCTCTGTCTGTTCAAATACATTTTTTTTGAATATCTTGCGAAACGCACGCGTTCTGCGCGATTTTGTTGCAAAAGAAATATGGCGAACGGTTTATTATTAATAGTTATTAGACCAACCACTTTTTGGACTTGATCCAAGTGTGTGTGCTTGCGCGCCATTGTTTGAATCTTTGCGCGCTTTACATTGACCGAGAAAAAGGCTTCTGCCTTTTTTTAGTAACAAATCAAAGAAAAAAATCAAAAACTTTAGCTTTAATCAGCAATAAAACTTGGTTTCTTGTCACTGCATAAATGTTTATGTAACACATTTCGATCGAGTATTTTCACTAAAGCATAAAACTACACCGTTATTATGTTTTAGCACAATATTTTCAATTGGCTGATTTAACTTTATATTTAACTCTGTATAAGAAAAATAAATTAGCAAATAGAAATTTATAAATAAATTTTTTTATGCAATTATTGAATCGTTTTGTGTGATAAGCAATAAAGCATTTTTACTAACACAAGGTCACCGTGCATATGACACACCAATCTTTTATTATTATTATATATTCCTCACTCGGTAAAAAGCTTCGGAGACGCTATAAATAGAGCAACTGTCAAGTAATCATTGCGACCTGCCTCAGGCGATGCTAAGATATTACTGTTGGGTTCAAATTTTATGTTTTGCTTTTTTTGTTGTTATTTAGAGATATTAACAAAATCTAAAGTTGCTTGCTCAGCAACTTTCCCTCTAAGAGCTTGCTTAGTGTGCGCGGAATGAAAGGCTGTCTGAGCAGTGGTGAATATTACCCAAGGCAAGAAAGTTTTGGTTTTCTGTCCCAAAATAAAGGTGTTCTCTAAAAAAAAAAAAAAAAAGGTCTTCACTTTGATTTCATCCCCAATTTCCTGATTTTATTCCCAAAATGAAGGTGTTCTCTAAAAAAAAAAAGGTCTTCACTTCGATTTCATCCCCAATTTCCTGATTTTATTCCGAAAATAAAGGTGTTCTCTAAAAAAAAGATCTTCACTTCGATTTCATCCCCAATTTCCTGATTTTATTCCCAAAATAAAGGTGTTCTCTAAAAAAAAAAAAGTCTTCACTTCAATTCCTTGATCCTTGATTTCCTATTTTGTTACCGAAATCAAACCTTGCTAACGCTCATACAGCGAAAGTATGTCAAGCATGTCTTGCCAAAACTTACGCAGTGCGCGGCAAAACGAAAGTACTGCGCGGGGGTTCCCTCGTTACTGCGCGGCCGCGCAGGCGCGCAGCTTAGAGGGAACCGTGTTGCTCAGACCGCCAAGCAAAGGAAAGTGCCGTAAAGTGTCTTTTTCAAGGACAAAATAATGTGAGTATTTTTTGAACAGCTACCGTGTCGATCGCATTCGCCATCAATCAAAGCGCTTTTACCCAATCGGTTACGCTGTTAATTTTTTTACAATGAATACGAAATTACACCAGGGGTGGGCAAAATTTTCCAAACACGAGCCGTATTCAATACACTAATAAAGTTCGAGAGCCTCAAAAATTAATAAAAATGTAATTACAATGTTGCGAAATCAGTGCTTCAAAAGTGCTCAATAACAAAGTTAGAGCTCGAAATTAAAAATTAAAAACTGGCAAAATCACGAAAATTAAAACAAAGCTAAAATCCAACAGACTGTTTCACCCATAAAGTGATCATCAGGGGTATCTAAATAAAGTAAAATAAAATAAAGTTAAGATAAAACTGCGGAAAATTCAATAAGAATTAAAATTGAAAAAAATCGAAAAAACTGAAAAAACTGGAAAAACTTTAAAGACGCTTATTAAGGTTGGAACATCCCATCATCACGAACTCTGCTATGCTAAACTGATTAAGATCAGTGAGAAAATACGAGAGGTCGAAAAAAGCGCGCGAAAGAAATACAGATACAAATATTATTTCCAAATTTAAAAAATTTTAAAATGTGTTCAAGTATGAAGCTAAGAAAGGACGTTGTAAACGGCGAAAAATAAAAAACTATGTAACACAAATCAAAGTTTAAGTTTGATTTAAAAAATAAAAACAAATACAAATTGATCAACGTCAAACTTAAACTTTGATTTGTGTTATATAGTTTTTCATTTTTCGCTGTCTTTTTATTTTTCGCCGTTTACAATGTCCTTGCTTAGATGATACTTGAACCCATTTTAAAATTTTTTAAATTTTGAAATAATATTTGTATCTGTATTTCTTTCGCGCGCTTTTTTCGACCTCTCGTATTTTCTCACTGATCTTAATCAGTTTAGTATACCAGAGTCCGTGATGGGATGTTCCAACCTTAATAAGCGTCTTTAAAGTTTTTTCAGTTTTTTTAATTTTTTTCAATTTTAATTCTTACTGAATTTTCCGCAGTTTTATCTTAACTTTATTTTATTTTACTTTATTAGATACCCCTGACAATCCCTTTTATGGGTAAAACAATCTATTGGATTTTAGCTTTGTTTTAATTTTCGTGATTTTGCCAGTTTTTAATTTTTAAAAATGTAATTAGATAAAGATTAAAATAAAATTAATTAAAATAATAACGTACATTAAAATAATAAATTAAAATAATAACGTACATTAAAATAATAAATTAAAATAATAACGTACTTCGTTTAGCCGCTGCTTCCTTATTCACAAACTTTATGTCTACATGCACTGTAATTAATTTCAAGTTGATTGTGAGTAAAAATGATAATAAAAAATAAATAAATAAACTAGCTTATTTAATCCAGAGGTTTGCCCAAATTTTATGACTTTTGTCCAAATTTTTGTCTCAAAAATTTAATCATCTATAAAAAAAAGTCTTCACTTATAATTTGTCTTCAGGCCGTTCGTTGCTGGGCTTTTAAAAGCTTTTTAGCTGTCAATTGAAATTCTGACTTCGCATCAAAGCGCAGCCGTATATAAACGGACTTGCGCATTTGCTTGGGTATTGCAACGTCACAGAGGGTTTTAGTAAATAAACTCAAGCGGTGTACATTATTGATTGGCATTCCAGAATGCCAGTGGACGTGCTACGCTAAGCAGCTGTGGCTGCCAGCGGATGCGTAAGGGTTAAAAAAAACTTTCTTTCTTGTAGTACTATCCAAATTTTGTGGACAAGAGTTTTTGGCTAAAGTAACGCATGAAATCAAAATAACAAAAAAGTAAAGGCACATTGTAACTCTGAAACAAAGGTAATGTGTTTACCAATTATATTTTTCAGAAATTCTTACTAAAGAATGTTGTAAATACGATACCAAAAACGAGTTTAGTATAGCAAATCTTGTATTTGACTGTGAGGCTTTTATAAGTATTTGTTATAACAAGTTTTTGTGTTGACGAGTTTACCTACTTCTGATCAGCTTTACATATCAAAGAGTACAATAAATCTAACCATGAGTAGGCGATTTACTTTACGGGAAGCGTGTAACAAGCTTGAGTTGGTTGATGAACAGAGGAATGATGATAAAAATAATGTTAATGATTTGGAGTTTATCTCAGTAGAAGATGGCGAGAATGATAAAGAGGTTGTTGTTGATGTTGAAGGAGATATTAAAGTATAGAAAGAGAGAGATAATGACGACACAGATGATGATGAAGCCTCAACTGATGAAGATGTAAATTCTGAACAAGGTGATAGAAAGGTTGTTAGTTTGACTGAATACCGAGTAAAAGTGGCATTTTGTACAAAACGAAACAACTTCTTAATCGAAAACAACGTGAATTGAAAACTCAAATAATGAAGATGTGAATTCTGAACAAGGTGATAGAAAGGTTGTTAGTTTGACTGCATACCGAGTAAAAGTGGCATTTTGTACAAAACGAAACAACTTCTTAATCGAAAACAACGTGAATCGAAAACTCAAATAATGAAGATGTGAATTCTGAACAAGGTGATAGAAAGGTTGTTAGTTTGACTGCATACCGAGTAAAAGTGGCATTTTGTACAAAACGAAACAACTTCTTAATCGAAAACAACGTGAATTGAAAACTCAAATAATGAAGATGTGAATTCTGAACAAGGTGATAGAAAGGTTGTTAGTTTGACTGCATACCGAGTAAAAGTGGCATTTTGTACAAAACAAAACAACTTCTTAATCGAACACGACGTTGAAACATCCTTACACAACCACTTAGATTTATTGGTACGTCAAAACCTGAAATGAAAGTTTTGAACATTTATTCACAGAAGAAATAATACATACTAATAGAAAAGTTACGGAGCTTCGAAATACTTTATCTACGTCTCAAAATTACTACAATTTTCAATGCAGGAATTAAAAGCTGCATTAGCATTTATCTTGCGGACTGGCAGTGACAGCGACAACTTTATTAATGTAAAACTTTATGAAAAATTGGAAACAGCAAACCTTTTTACAGGGCTGTGATGTCCTTGAACAAATTTAAATGGTTTTTTAGATGTATAAGATTTGGTAGTTGGCACACAGAGAAAGATAAATGACATGTTTTCTGCAATTTCAGAATTATAAAACATATATTTTGAAATTACTCGACATGTACGTGTTCCATATGAATGCACTATTGTGGATGAGCAGTTGGTGGAGCAAAGAGACCAAATTTAATTGTAGAAAGTACATGCCATCCAAACAAATGTATGGATGCCCTAAATTGAAGTCTGGACTGAAAATTTTCTGGGCGTGCAATTTAAGCACTAGATACTCTCTAAACGAAGTCACGTAGGATTAAAAAAAAGAGATCAATCGGGTTCACAGAAATATAGAGTAAGATATTGTGCTAAGATTGCTAGAATCCTATTATGAATCAGGAAAAATGTTTGCATAAAATAACTTTTTCATGTTGAAAACTTACCACTTGAAAAAAATTTAACTATAGCGGGAGCAATAAAAACATATCGCTGAAAACTCCAACGAGTGATGGCTTTAATAGGGTGCAAACGGAGCGGCCGCACCGGGACCTCTAAAATACACCAAAAAGTGGTCCCCTACACAAGCTATTGCTCTATCTTTTCATAGTAGCATTAGGACGTCGGTGGTATGTTTAAAAAAAGATAACTTTATTTTGAGACAACTTTGTTTTGAGACACTAGAAAGTGGGGTCTCCTGAAAAGATGACATTTTTTCAATGACTATCCTGTTTTGGAGCACTTAATATGAAAATTTAGAGAAGTTTTCGTGACGCAGAATAACAGTTAAATAGTCACTGTTGTAATTTTACAACATGACTGACGCTGCAGCTAACAATTTGTATATTTTTGTAAAAAATCGTGGAAGACATTTCAGAGCACATAAAATTTTTTTGGCGCCCTCTTAAAGACGTAGCTTTTTAATTGGGCTTTTGTTTACTTTTTGAATTCAGCATTCGCTAAGTTCCCACAACCAGCTTTCAAAAAAAATGCAGAGTTTGCAAGAAAATTGCAAGATCACGCTGTGATAACTGTTGAAAAACCGCAACAAAAAAAAAAAATTTTTTTATTCTGCTGTGGTGCTTTTTTTGGATGAATATATAGGCCACCAATGTGACAATTTTTTGTCATTTTTAAACGTTTTATGTCGACCTGGTTTGCCATTTAAATGCAGCTTCTGTTCAGTTTGTCTTCTTTATTACTATACATCACATGCTACTATAAATATGAGGAAAAACTGCCTAGAAGCAGAAGCACACAGGTTATCCACGAAATGTGGACAGTAGTGCGGCAGCATATATATTTTTAGTAGTTTGGATAAAAATTAATTAAAACTTTATTTAAAAGAATCTCCAAGCAAATTTGTCCGAACACAAGATGAAGAACGCTACTGGGGTTTGAATACAAGTGACCGTGAGTGGAGTGAAGTGTTTAAAATTTGTTAGAATTTATGTAATAACCGCTTAAAAATAACCTATAATGTAATAACAATTTTGGTATGCACATCGTAAAGAACAGATTTGGTTTGAATTATTTTGTTTTTGTCTTATTTTAACCAAGTTTTTAAGGTTTTGAGAGTGTTCAATCATGTAAACTTTAAACGCTTATATTTCGAAGACTTTAAGATCTACAAAAATTAAGTGATTGCGTCATTCTTTACAAATATTAAAGATTAATCTGTAGTTTTCTGGGCATATAGTTTGCACAAAATTTGGCATATGGTAAAGGTTCGTTTATAAAAAACTTTTAGTTTTTCAATCAATTGTTTACTTTTGAAGTTTTGCTTGTCTGCATATGATATTAGTAGTCTCAGTGAATAATTAGTCGTTAAAGGCAAATATTTTTTTGAATCACCAAAAAAAAAATGCTGAAAATAGTTGAGCTACCTGCTACAAACGCCTAGTTCTACCAAAGCCAAACAAAGATAGAACATAACGGTTAAAACCCAACGACAACTAAATAACTTCCTTTTAAGTTTTTCGATAGTATTTAAGTAAATGTTTTGTTTAACATTTTCTACTGTCAATTAAGGCTTTCCTCAATTAAATAGAGTTAACCCATTAAACGGCAAAAAACATAGAGTTTAAAAGAGTTTGTTCAAGGAATTATTTCCAACAAAGAATTTTTTGAGATCAGTTTTTGAGATTTTTATCACTGTGTGCAGCAACTTTGATTGCTTATATTCAGGGACGTGCTGTCAGGGAAGGTAAGTGAGGCAGTGTTTCAGCTGTGGAAATCAAATAAAGCAGAGATAATATATTGAAATCATAGTCTTTGCAAAATACATGCAACTTACTATTAGTGGAAAAAAATTATTAAAAATTATACTGTACTTTCAGCACTTTAATCCTGTTTGTATACCATCCTGTTTGTGTCTGACCTGGAGTGGATACCCTTCAAATGACGACGACGACGAGCAGTTTAAATTACTTTTGCGTTTCAACCCTAATTTTGGACAATTTAATTGTTGTATTTTTAGAGCTGTAATCATTTCGTCAAGCGTTCTTGTCAACAAAATCGCTAATATACGCTATAGTAAGGCAGCTTCAAGATTGCCTCCCTTCAGAAAAAAAAAGAAACAAAAATGAAAGAATATAGCGCTTTTTCTCTTTTGGTCAAAATCTCTGTTGAAATGAGAGAGATTTGAGGCATGCCGCAATTGTGACTTCGTAACAAAAAAAAGTTTTTCTTAAGGCCCGTTTCCACTACGACCGTGGAAAAAAGCATTCTTTTTTTGTTTTCTTGCTTTTTTTTGCGCTCGCTTCAATTTTAACCGCTCGCTTCAATCGAAGATCAATAAAAGAGACAAAGAATGCTCTTTTCCACGCTCGTAGTGGAAACGGGCCTTTACTCCCGACATTGGCTAAAACAATATCAATCGCTTTGTTCTCAGTAAAGGCCCGTTTCCACTACGAGCGTAGAAAAGAGCATTCTTTGTCTCTTTTATTGATCTTCGATTGAAGCGAGCGGTTAAAATTGAAGCAAGCGCAAAATAAAAGCAATAAAACAAACAAAGAATGCTCTTTTCCACGCTTGTAGTGGAAATGGCCCTTAAGTGGGAATACAAGTATTGTGTCAACTGCAAAGCAATAAATTATTTTAGGCTTTAGTAATGGAAGATGATTTAGTATCTAAGCTAAGAATATTATCAACATTAAGCTTTTAAGGCCCGTTTCCACTATGAGCGTGGAAAAAAGCATTCTTTGTTTGTTTTATTGATTTTTTTTTGCGCTCGCTTCAATTTTAACCGCTTGCTTCAATCGAAGATCAATAAAAGAAACAAAGAATGCTCTTTTCCACGCTCGTAGTGGAAATGGGCCTTTAATCTAATTTTGGTATATATACAATTCAATGTTTGAACCTCTATTTTTATCAGCATTTTTATATTTATAATATACATTTTTAACTAACACTGATTTATAAACTATACCTTAACTTGTAAAACTGATTACCAAATTTTTTACTTCTAATGTGAAGACAATTGAAAGTAATGAAACAGTTGCTATTGTGAACGACAATAGCCCATCCAACTTTTAGTTTGAAAATGTAGAATGTCTGGTTTTATCTTTAGACAATTGTCGGGGACTAAGTTTAATTTAATTTAAGCTAGTAATCTTTAACAAAAGCCACGCCTTTCTTGAAGAGAGTTAAAAAAATTTAGGAGAGTCAGTTTTAATTACACATTTTTAACAATTGCATACAGTTTTCCAACTTTAAAAATATTATTTATTTCAATTAAGTGTGCAACTGCGCATGAAAATTAAAATCTTGTCTTTCCATTGCAAGAAAATACTTTTTAGTTCTCTCTCCACAATTTTGATTTTTATATTACGATGTTGTTTTTACTTAACAGATAGAAATTTATTAGGAGACACCCAAATTCATGAATCTTTAGAACGTCATGGGTCAACAAACAATCAAACGTCCCAAAGATATTTTGAAGAGATCAGGGTTGTGCCAAAAAAGTCGGTTATTTGCCAGAAAGTTTATGGGTTTAAGCCCCCTTCACCCCATGGATCCGATCATTAATGTTCCAGGGGCAGACAAACCCGCCAGATTGTCCAGGCGCGGTCGCCTTATTAATCTGCCGCTTCGTTACCGCAACTGATTGCAAACAATTTGTTAAACTTTTCTAACTTTCTTTTTCCACCTTATTTCGTTTTGCTTAGCTACTCCCATTGTTTCATTTTTTCCTTCGTTTGGCATTTAAACAGATAGTTTATTCTCTTGTTTAACGTGTCATTTTTTAGCTTAGCTAGCTTAGGGTTTGGTTAGTGTTTTACTTGTTTCTTTGCTAATTTAGCTAGATTAGGTTGAGGCATGTTCGTAATAATTTTATTAGCGTTAGTTATATTTACTAATTAATTCTTTATTTTATTTGTTTCTGTTTGAATAAGTTTCTATTTGATTAAGATTATATTAGAATAAGAATAAAAATAAGGTTTGATAATTTGATTGAATTTGTAATATATTCCGAGTTTAACACCGCACCAGGGTTTCTGTGCCCCGGAGTAGGCTAATTTTATGCCGCACAGAAACAATTAAAAGCCCGTTTCCACTACGAGCGTGGAAAAGAGTATTCTTTGTCTCTTTTATTGATCTTCGATTGAAGCGAGCGCAAAAAAAAATCAATAAAACAAACAAAGAATGCTCTTTTCCACGCTCGTAGTGGAAATGGGCCTTAAAGCTTTAGCAGGCATGTAAAATCGAAGGCTTTCATATAAAATCAAATTCCTTAAGACTTATAAAACTCAAAGAATTGATTTGTCTCTAAATAAAAAAAATTTTTCAAATCTAATGTTTAAGGAAACTAAAAATTTTGCAAGTTTTCTATGAAAAAACATTTTTTTGTTGGCAGCGTGATTCAATGGTTACAGCGCCGGGATTGTGATTGACATGACTCGGTTCAAAACCTACTCGCGCCATTCTGTTGTGTTTTTGGGAAAGACACTTTACGGCACTTTTTCCTGCTTGGTGGTCTTGGCAAGCAGTTCTAAATTTTACTCATATTTCTATAAAACTAAAAAAACAAACCAACAAATTTCAACTGCACAGCAATATCTTGACATCTTCGGAAGCCAGTCTTGGTAATTGCTTGCCCTACGTGTAGACATACCATGTTTGCGAAGGGAAAAACCGGGAACTCGTTAATAGAAAAAAATTCATTCCTCAAATGGACTTCATTTTAAATCAACCTCCAATTTCTTAACTGTCATCCCTTAAAAGTAGTGTTGTTTAAAAATAAAAGGTCTTCACTTCGAATCTGTCTCGGATTTCATGCTTTTCGTTCTAAAACGTAGTGTTCTCTAAATAAAGGAGGAGTTTACTTCAAATCTTTCTTGCATTTTGAACAAATCCAGGTGGGAATAAGCAGCCAATATTGGGACTGTCCCGCCAAAATTGGAACGTGTGGTAAGCCTACCTATGTAAAGCGCCTAGCGAGTCAATGGGACAAATGTAGAGATAAAATAAAAAAAATGTTTTTTATCTCAGGAAGAGTTAGTTAAATATGAGAAAATACTTCAAATTGCTTTTTTTAATGTTAAGTAGAGCATTATTTCGTTTGTTATTAAATAAAATTAGTACTAACATTACTTTAAAAAATTTGTACCTCACCAAACATAAGATTCGTCACGACACGGCTTATACGTATTAAACTAAATGCCTTTTAAAAGTTTTTTAAAAAAAGATCAAACTACAATTCAATACTGTAGTGAGCTACTTTCGTATGAAATCATTAAATGTTGAAATAAATTCAATTCAAAAACCTCGGTCAAGTTTCCCATTCTAAAACCAAATTTTAATAAAATAATTTGCAGTAGAAGTTAATATCATACAAAAAAAATTTAAAGACAGCAAAAATTGACACTCGACGAGAGAAAAGATTTTTTTGAGTTTAAAAAATTTCATAGACCTTTCGATTATAAAAAATATATTCGTTTATAAGAGATTTTTAAGAACAGTTTCTGCACAATAATAATTACTATTTTTACAAAATTTTTTAACTTTTTTTTGGCACAGAACAATCAAAACATCTGGAAGCAAAAAAGTCAAAAATCGCTTTCTTCGTTTCACTTTTTTCTTTGATTTTTTGCATTGTATTGCTAGGAATTACAATTGGATTGTATGTTCGAGTAAGTTTTGATTTATTTAAGTTTTAAACGATATTCAGTTTCTTTTGTTATCTTGAGTTACATATAAAATTACAAAAATTAAACCCTAAGTAAAATTGAAAAAATTAAGATGACGTCCGATATTCGAAACAACAATCATTCTGACAAAATTTGGGCTGCATTAAACAACATAAGTCACGCTCAACGTCAAATTGACACTTCGGAAAAAGGTAAAAAGTAAATAAATATGCTTTGAAATTGTAACATTAATATTATAAGTTGTTGCGGCCAAGCTTTAACCATTTTGTAATTGCACTTTCAATTATCTCAGGCATGTTTTAACGTCTGACGTTGTGCTGTTTCTTCCTTTCTTGATCTTTTTGAATATTTATAATTGTGTGAAATCTGTTTAATAGTGATCGACATTAATAAAAAAAAGGAATAAATGAATTACTAAGTTTGCAACTTATAAAGAAAACAACCATATTGAGTTGATTTTGGGAAAATAATTTGAAAACGATAGTTTAACATATATTAATTGTACTAACATATAATTAATACAAAAAACGTTCATCTTGCTTACAGTGAGGCCTTTAATGTTGAACTGAAAAATAGTGGGCCTTCAAAACTTGTTAGCAATATGCCCTGAAAAGAGCATTTTTTGCAACCATTTCCCTGTCCTGAAAAGGACGTTTGCCATTTAGTAGACCCCTCTAAACATCGGGACAGATAGATGCCATTCCGTTTCGGCAGTTTTGGTTTAGGTTTGTCATGTATAGCAACAACAGCACACTTAAAGCTCAGGCTGCGATAAAGCAACTGCTATCTGGTCAACACTCGCCTCATAGACAGTGTCCTGAATGAAGCCTTGAGCATAGTCAATGGCATAGCCGTACCTGCCGGAGGCGCAGGGAGGCAATTGCCCCCCAAGTTTCTAAGATTTGGGCAAAATTAAAATTTTTCGGGCAGTGAGAAGAAAATATTTGGGCAAATCCATGATTTTTCGGGCAGCAATATAAAAAATTTGGGCAAAGTCAGGAAATTTAGGGAGGTGACGATGATCAATTGCAAAAAATAATGACCAAATTTAGGTGAAGACCTTTTTTTTTTTTTTTTTTTAGAGATTACCATGATTTTAGGACAAAATTGGTTTTTCGTCTGAGAATCTCAGACAATTTTTTTGTCATATTCGAAATGTACTATAAAATCATGATTTGGGCAAACGTCACAAAATTTGGGCAAAACTTCATTGCCCCCAAATTTTTTTGGGCTGGTACGGCTATGGTCAATGGATTCCTGCGTCCAACTCAAACGGACTACTTACCCATACATTCAGGTATCCTTTCAGCTGAGCTTCGCCGACTATGAGCGACATTCATCTTGGCTTACAGTGAATCTCTGGACCCTGATCATATCCTGTACGGTCTTTTAATTGAGTCCTCATACGGTCACCAAAAACTCTTTGTGCCAGCTGCACGAAATTTATCAAAAACCTTGTCAGACTACGCATCCAAAAATTGTAGATGGAACACGGAGTACTGTGAGATTATATTTACGCTCCGTGCTTTTATACCCATGACCAGTATCAGGTCGTTGGAATGAGCTTGATCCGAACAGCTTAGGTTATGCTCAATCTTCTGGGGGCTGGTGATGAGTGACTCCATTCATCCATGTACACATGGGGTCTCGCATCCTTCACTGAATTGCAAGTGCGGCACCCCCGAAGAAATCTCAGGCTACGTCCTAACAGCGTGATCCATCCATCGGGCACCACATGTAGCACCAGGTTTGACGGTTTTGTATGACAAAACCGAATGCAGGTCAACACCATCACTACCAGCATCTGATCCGGGTAGTACAGCAGCCTGGGGTAGTAAAAAAATAAACCCTTAACTACAATCCTGTTTGTGTTTAACGCAAAAAGATTGTCCTCCCACCCGACAACGACGACTAATACAAAGCAAATATTTGAACATAAAGATTTCACAAAAAAAAAAAGATTTTTAGCTAAAACAATTTAAGACTTTTTCCAATCATTTTATTCAACTTACACGATTTAGTTTAATTATAAATATTGTTTTCTTTAGATTTACTTTCCTTACGTCAGCAATATAAAAAAATTCGAAATGGTAAGCTTTTAGAAATTTAATTGATTTTTAACTTTATCAACATAATTTTAGATTTCACCCAGTTTATTTTACAAGATGACTAATTGAAGTAGCAGAAAGGTTCCAGATTTCATATCCATTTGGCGTCGTTTTAACACCTGCAAAAGTCGTAAAAACATATCGAGCATAACATATTAAAAAAATTGTCTAAACCCTTCTCGAAAAACCTATGTTTGCAATTGTTTTTAGTAATTTCAAGAATTGTATTCTGTTGGTTTGTCGAGCGCAGACGCTTAATTACTGTGCAAGTTTTTGTGCCCTTAATCCAGTTATGCCAAAGGTTGCAAATTTTGAAACTTTTGGCTATATTTTATAAATTGACGCTATTTCGTTCTAAGCAACACATTAAAAATATTTTTTCAATTTTCACTTTGTTAGTTTTAAAAATACGAGCCGTCCTATATGTAGAACGCCAGGCACATACGCTAACGTTTATTGCGTAAATTTTTTCCTTTGCTTCTCGTACTCTTCTCCATTCTTCCCGAGCCATATATCTGTCTGATATTTATACAATGGGTGTGGGTTTCTTTTTATTATTACTGAAAACAAACATTTTATTTTGTAGCTTTAATACTGCAGGTGATGTACCGAACAGCGTCTTACTGAATATGACACTGTTTAAAATACTTGACGTGAAAATTAGTGTCAGCTTATTATTCAAACCTCATCAATGGTCTTGCATGGCAAAGTAAACATTAAGTCTGCTTTTCTTGCAAAACTGTCCGTGATCAAGAAAGTCGAAACATTATATCGTGCAAAGTCGGCTTCGTATGCCTTGGTAAAATAAGGTCAAGTACGTCCTCGGTTTATATCTTTTGCAACAAATCCATCGAGTTTTCCTCAAATAATTTTGTGCCATTTCCAAGCATTGCTTATTTCTATATGTTTAACACATACCAAATTCAGCCTAAGTACCATTTCATCCGTCTGAACAGTAAGAGATATCCAGGGAGCTTGCTAACTAGCCATTTCAATGTTAACCCAGTTTCGCTTTAAATTTTTACGTTTCTCTTTAGGTTTTGTTTTTGCCAATTTATCATTATCTTCCGTCGTTCTCCTCTTTTTATGATCCAGCCCAACCGAGGTTAGAAGCGCACTTTCCTTCTGCTGATTCAATATATTTTCAAAACGTATATTGCCCTGTCTAAGGACAGCGATTATTAAGTTATACAACCATGGCTCTGGTTGCAATAAAAAAAAAATAAATACCTACGGACTTGTTTATTACGTTGGGTCAAGTACTTAAACTTATAAAATCTAACTTGAGTCAAGAAAAACGAAAAATCAACTTCTATTTTACACTTCTATTGTATTGAGTCTGAAGTTATAATACAAAGTGTTTTTATTAAACTTACATAAATGCTTAGTTTATTCTTAGAATAGCTAAATCGATTATATAAACAAATGCTTTTATCTGCAATTTGGTTACCGTTTGTTTCTGACATCTATATGTACGATGCCAAAACTTTAAAGAAAATTGCTAAAGAGCTTGAAATTGCAGCAGCTAGAAACTTTTCCTATGAAAGGTTAAATGCATAGTCATTCCAATAAAGACATAGCTGTCGGAACATTTCTAATTTAACGAAAAATTGTAGGTCGTTGTTTCAAAGCAGTCTTAGCAAAATGTAAAATCGAATAATCAATCCTGTTCAACTCGATGTAAATTTCAGTTAAACAAAAAATACGTCTAAAACATGCAAAAAAAATTGTGGTAAAATTATTTTAGATTTCATATCAGATTGAAAAAGTTAGATATGTTAAACCAAAAAGTTTAGTGCAGATTTAAATAGGTGTCCTAAATGTAGGACGCTAGGCGTGAATGGGTTAAACCAAGGGTTTTCAATCTTTATTTTCTTGTTTATTCCTTAGCAAATTTCAATTAAAGAACTTACCTCCCCCTATTTCTTTTATTTTTACTTCTACAAATGCCTATAATGATTCAAAGGGCAAAAAAGGCTTTGGAAAAAGAAATTTTAATGTAGAATTGTGGATGTAAATACCCGAAATTGATTGCGTTGAGTTCACATAACTACAATTAAAGCACGCAACAATGCTAATTTTTTTATGAAATAACTAACAAACAATTTTAACCAATCCGTCAATCAATGAGACTTTTATACTTGTTTATCACATACATTTTCTAAGACTTTTATAGCAGTAATTGAAAGAGCTACTCAAATGTCATCTTTGGCAACTAAGCAAGATTGTTGTTTTACTTTCATGGCCATCAATGAAGAGAACCTAGCCTCACACTGATAAGTAGTTGGGAAAAGTACAATACTGTAACTTCCAATGCGCGCTTGGTCAGCATACGAAACCCTTCGACCAATCTACACCAAAATTTAGTCACAATACACGATACGAATGTAGAATAAAGCACTTTTGAAGATTGGAGATCAATCAATTTATTTTTGCACTTATCATCGTCAGCAATACTTTCCAACTTAGCTTTGAAGGGATATATTATTTAAGAATCATTATTATTTAAAATTACATCATCAAGGTGACCGTCAAAATTGGTTTTGAAAACAGTTTGGTGCTGATATATCATATCTCAACTTCGAGGTCAGAAATCTCGTTGCAGCTTTTATTGACTATCTAGTCATTAAAAATTTTGGAAAATTTGTGTGTAAAATCTTTTTGGAATTCTCATAGTCAAAAGATTTAATTTGTCTGAAAGCCCCGAATTTTATCACGCGCATCAATAATGGTAATACTCTTTTCCTGCATTTGCACATTTAGCTGATTTAAACTTCATCAAATATCTGTCAAATAAGTTAATGCACCAATAAATCTATGGTTACTAAACTGGTTGCTCAACAGAGATTAGTGTTCTCGCAAAAAAATTTCGATTTCAACACGCAGTTCAAAAACTCGAGAAAAACAAAACCCCAGAAAGACAACGGACTTTGGTGTGATAAAGGAGAACAGAATGCTCTTATCCCATTTGATTACAAAGCTTTTAAAAAAGCGATGATTAAGAGCACGTGCCGTGATGAAATTCACACATTCAGGTACTTTCTTCATAACAGTTTTCAGGAATTTAGGAACGGTTTTACCTGCCAGGGCATGACGATAAAGGGCAGAGTGGGTAAAAATAATGTGCGGTGCACGTTTTTTCATCAGCGTGTAAAACCTGACTTAGCACCAAGCATAGAAAGGGGCACCGTCTGTACACAGGGAGCCTACAAGATTCCATATGAGACAATTTTATAGTAAAAAATTATCCACATTTTCCAAAATATCAACCGCTTTTGTTGTTCACAGTTGACTCATCTAGGTGAAAGTTGATTCTTGCCTTACTTGCTCGAATTTCTTCTGCTACCTAATCTAAAATACCTTGGGATATGTGATTTATATGACGACGTCCTATATCGCTTGATAAAAAAATTTTTAATTTTCTTCTTTTATTCCTTTTCACACACAAGTTCAACCATATTCGTAGCGCATGGCTTAATAAGTCGTTCTCCAAATATATGAGACTTCTCTTTTGCTATTCTCGAAGCAATACGACAGGATGTTTCTAATGCTAATTTGTCTTCGGATACAAATCCTAGATAAGGCAATGTTTTTGCACGTTCGGCCGAAAAGACATATGGTCGTCATGTACATAGATAGAAAATGGCAAAAAGTAAAAAGAGCTTTTAAAATTGATGGTTTCATAGAAACATCATTAAGTACGTATTTTGGACCAAAAAATATACTGAAATAGTTGAACATCACTTTTTATGATGAAATCAAACCCCAAGTCTACGTATGCTTTTAGATAAGTTCTCTTCTTTAATATAATAACTGCAGAATATTTATTTTTATTTCTTAATGGCACTCATCGCTACAGGAATAACTCAATCGCTACAGACTTTAACTGTCCAGACTGCCTGTAACAGTATGCTGTAAGTAAAATATTAAAAAAGTGGCTTGACAGTCTGTCCATATTGAGAGCATAATAGCATCTATTACGCAACAGAGGACGCTGCAATCCCAGTAACAGCAACAATTGGTCATGTACTAAAATGAAATGATAGCCTATTCGCGTAGTAGGAAAAAGTGTGAATTTTTCCCTTGCAAAATTTATATCCTAGGCAGATCAAATTTAACCCCAGTTGAGAACCCCTGGGTTAAACATATGGTATTTGTAACGTGTTAAAAATCAATTATTAGATAATTGTTATTGAGATTTTTTTCTACGTGATCGGCAACGAAACAACAATGCTCGTAAGTTAAATTCGTCAATAATCTATTACGAAACTTAATTGAACATACTCATGGTAATGAACCAATGGTTTGCTGAGTAAAAAAACTTCGATTTTTTGCATTGATGGTAAAAAAAATTCTCTAATTTGCAAAATTAATTAAAGGTAAAATTCAAATTTTACAGAAACAGTTGTAAAGCTGCATCTTGATGAGCTACTTTTTGAATATGATAATTTATAACCCGTGCAGTCTTTATATTTATGCTTGCTATTAAAAGTTAATTTACAAAAAATTATTTTTAACAGAAACCAGACTGCTGCAACGTCAACTTCAAAATAACACCAACGGTAGGAAAGTTGGTATAAGAATTTTTGAAAACAGTTTTAATTCAAAATATTAAGTAGCTACAACAAGTATCTATGTTAACACAGTAAAGGCGTTTATGGTATATCGAGTTAAAACATGGCGTAGTTAGAAATGTATAACAGGCATAATTTGGGTAAAGTAGTCTTTTACCGAAAGCTATTATAGGTAAAAAAATTAATAACAAAAATAGTCTCATTGAACTTTACTTTTGGCCGAATAAGGAAGATTGCTGTTCGAGAAAGGTTACTTATCAAACAAGTTAAAAGCTAATATTTAAATGAATAAACTTTTTTTTTATTTAAGACATTGCCGACGCAAATATCACAACTTCTAAATAATGTTGCAATGAATAAAATATCAAATTTAGAAGTATTTATAAACAAGAATTTTTTTTAATTTTGTGAAAGCTGGCAAAACTTTGTCAAGTTTCAACTGCCCGGAAATTGAATCCAGTTTCTTGTGTCAAAAAAAAAATGTTAATCACTTTTTAATTAATCTGTGATGTATTTAATCTTGTAAAGAATAATTTCACAATTAAAATATATTGTAGATATATGCGATTTGACGTTATTGTTGTTTCAGAAAAATTAAAAAGCAAAGTAGGGCTAACTCATTTTTTTAAGCCCTTTGCAAAACTTACAATTTTTAATAGATTTAACAAAAAACCTTAATTTACAGAAATGTATTACCTTTTTCAGCAAAGTCAAATTGACGATTTTATTTAACTGGTCAAATTGTGATGCATAAATTCATTAACAAAATCAGTCAAAGTTCAATAAGCGAAATATTTAATATAGAAATTAAAAACTAAAAGTAACAAACTCATAACGAAAAATTGTTTTGACCTATAAAGGTCATCATAAGTTTCTTATTCAAATAAGATCTATTGAGTAGAATAGAATTCAAATAGAATTTATTTGAATAAAATTCTGATAATGATCTTTATAGGTCGAAATCGATTTTTCGTTTACGTAGTTAGTTTTAGTTTTTAATTTCTGTATTAAATATCTTGCCCATTGAACTTTGATTGATTAAGTAAATTTTTGTAAAAAAAAAAAAAAAAAAAAACGTACAAATTTTTGAAACTAGTAGCTTAACACTAGGACGGTCATTTTGACCATTGTGCAATTTTAAGGTGAGATATTTTTATTACGAAAATCGCATTGGTGTAAAATTTCTTGACTTTTCCTAATTAATTGGCAGAACTTGTAATGCTGAGTATCAAACCGAAAACTGCTTTTACAAATATTTTAGAAGGTGGTTTACCTTCAACGGCCATTAACGGTCATTATGACCGCTATACAAAAAAATTATTTTTGAACCTCCTGCTGTACTTTATGAGACGTATGACTCATTTTCAAACATTGTCTTTCTATTTTTTCAATGAATTGATTTTCCAGTGACGTAAAAGATTTTTCTTCCCAAAGCTTTTCATCTGACACTCTTCAGGGGAAGTCGTCAGAATAAAGCAGAAATTAACCGAACTGAATTATAAAGAGGAATGCAGAGTTCTCATTGGCTGAAAGAAGTTAGCCAATGAGAGAAAAATCTCTCAATCCCCTTCTGTGTGAATTTAAAGCGACTTTCATTAAATCTATCAATCTTCTTCTGTGTAAACAAAAAGAAATCGTCTACTCTTTGAAAATTTCTTAATCTTTTCTCTCATGGCTAACTTCTTTCAGCCAATGAGAACTCTGCTTTTCTCTTTATAATTCAGTTCGGTTTCATTTCTGCTTTATTCTGACGATTTTCTCTGAAAAGCGTCAAATGAAAGCTTTGGAAGAAAAATCTTTTTCTTCATGCGATCTTCAAATTCTGTACCACCAAACGTCTATTGAATTGATTTTATTTGTGACATCAAATAGAATGAAATAAAAATGAGCACTCCGCAAGAATAACCCCACTGTATTTTCTGATTTATAGAGACAAGATCAGATATCAGACTAAAGTTTCGCTGTGCTTGGATGTCTGACTTTGTCTCCATAAACTAGGAAACACACTGGGATTTTTCCTGCGGAGTGCTCATTTTCATGAACTCTACTTTCGCTACTAAATTCAAAAATATTCTGCTTAATCACTAAATAAATTGTAATTTTAATACCTAATTATTTCCACGAGTACCTGTTAAGAAAGAAAAAACTTGAAGCATTTTCCTTCACTATAAAATAAATCAAATGAAAATATCTCTAAAAATTAAATTTTGACAAACTTTTGAAAGTTGTAACGATATAATTTATAGACACCCTGTATTATAGTTATTGCTTTCATTTCAATATTTTTGTTATTTTTAACAGAAACAAATCAACTAAGCAATCAGATTATAAGTGATAAAAACGGTAAGTTTTTTTAGCTTATGTATTCAGAAATTGTTTTAGAATTGACAACCTAAATAACTTTAACAAAAGTACAAAAACTCACCAATCATTTTCATTTCGCTTTACATAAATTACCCTGTTTAAACCAACAATTGTTTCTTCTGTTGTTTTTTTTCTTTATGTCTTTTAAATAAATGAGTTACGTTTGTCAAGTTATTCATAAGTTTACCACGGGGGCTAATACAAATGTTATTTGACTTTTCAGATGCAATTTAAAGTCGAGCCCTATTTGTATTTTTAACGAGTACGGATTGTAACCAGTAATGTGATTCAAAAGTTTAAGAACATATTCTTTTTCGTATAGAACTTACTAACAACAGGTTCCCTCATTATACAGAGGTTGTAAAGAGATACAGAAGTGGTGTTAAATTAAAAACGGGATCACTGAACTTAATAACATTTCAAGTACGAGTTTGCGCAAACCCCTGAATCCCATCATACTTTGTAACAAAAGTTTTTGAAAACACAATTTTTTCGAACATAAAAGGCTAAAAAATTCATTACTTAAACAATTAATTTGGGTTTGCTCAAATTGTATTATCTGTTTACTGTTTTTCAAGAGAAGACATGGTCGAATGTACTTTTATAGTCCAAAATATTTTCTAATTTCCTGTTTTTTTATTTTATCAAGTAAAGTAAGAAAAAATTTGAAAATTTATATTTAATCCTACTATTATAAGTTATTTAAAAATAAACCCATTTTTAACAGAAGTCGGATTAATGCAAAGTCAGCTTCAAAATAGCATCAACGGTAAGAAAATTGGTATAAGAAATTTTGAAAAAAGGTTTAATTTAAAATATTAAGTAGCTACAACAAGTATCTATGTTAACACAGTAAAGACGTTTATGGTATATCGAGTTAAAAGATGGCGTAGTTAGAAATGTATAACAGACATAATTTGGATAAAGTAGTCTTTTACCGTAAGCAAATATAGATAAACGAGTTAAAAACAAAAATAAGCATATTGAACTTTACTTTTGCCGAATAAGGAAGATTGCTGTCCAAGAAAGGTTACTTAGCTAATATTTAAATGAATAAGCTTTCTAAGACGCAAATATCACAACTTCCAAATGATGTTGCAATGAATAAAATATCAAATTTAGAAGTATTTATAAACAAGAATTTTTTTAATTTTGTGAAAGCTGGCAAAACTTTGTCAAGTTTCAACTGCCCGGAAATTGGATTCAGGTTTCCTGCGCCAAAAAAAAATGTTGATCACTTTTGAAATTTTGAGATGCACTTTTTAATTAATCTGTTATGTACTGTATTTAATCTTGTAAAGAATAATTTTACAATTAAAATCTATTGTAGATATATTCGATTTGACGTTATTGTTATTTCAGAAAAATTAAAAAGCAAAGTAGGGCTAACTCATTTTTTTAAGCCCTTTGCAAAACTTACAATTTTTAATGGACCTATCAAATAACCTCAATAATAAAAAAGTTAAAAGTCTTTGAACAGAAATGTATTACCCTTTTCAGCAAAGTCAAATTGTGATGCATAAATTCATTTACAAAATCAGTCAAAGTTCAATGGGCGAAATATTTAATATAAAAATTAAAAACTAAAACTAACGAACTCATAACGAAAAATTGTTTTAACCTATAAAGGTCATCATAAGTTTCTTATTCAAATAAGATCTATTGAGTAGAATAGAATTCAAATAGAATTTATTTGAATAAAATTCTGATAATGATGTTTATAGGTCGAAATCGATTTTTCAATTTTGCCCATTGAACTTTGACTGATTAAGTAAATTTTTGTAAAAAAAAAAAAAAAAAAAAAACGTACAAATTTTTGAAACTAGTAGCTTAACACTAGGACGGTCATTTTGACCATTGTGCAATTTTAAGGTGAGATATTTCTATTACAAAAATCGCATTGGTGTAAAAGTTCTTGACTTTTCCTAATTAATTGGCAGAACTTGTAATGCTGAGTATCAAACCGAAAACTGCTTTCACAAATATGTTAGGTGGTTTACATTCAACGGTTATTAACGGTCATTATGACCGCTATACAAAAAATTTATTTCTGAACCTCTTACTGTACTTTGCGAGACCGTGTCGTCTCTATGACACGTATGACTCATTTTCAAACATTGTCTTTCTATTTTCCAATGAAATAAAAATGAGCACTCCGCAAGAATAACCCCACTGTGTTTTCTGGTTTTTAGAGACAAGGTCAGATATCAGACTAAAGTTTCGCTGTGCTTGGATGTCTGACTTTGTCTCCATAAACTAGGAAACACACTGGGATTTTTCCTGTAGAGTGCTCATTTTCATGAACTCTACTTTCGCTACTAAATTCAAAAATATTCTGCTTAATCACTAAATAAATTGTAATTTTAATACCTAATTATTTCCACGAGTACCTGTTAAGAAAGAAAAAACTTGAAGCATTTTCCTTCACTATAAAATAAATCAAATGAAAATATCTCTAAAAATTAAATTTTGACAAACTTTTGAAAGTTGTAACGATATAATTTATAGACACCCTGTATTATAGTTATTGCTTTCATTTCAATATTTTTGTTATTTTTAACAGAAACAAATCAACTAAGCAATCAGATTATAAGTGATAAAAACGGTAAGTTTTTTTAGCTTATGTATTCAGAAATTGTTTTAGAATTGACAACCTAAATAACTTTAACAAAAGTACAAAAACTCACCAATCATTTTCATTTCGCTTTACATAAATTACCCTGTTTAAACCAACAATTGTTTCTTCTGTTGTTTTTTTTCTTTATGTCTTTTAAATAAATGAGTTACGTTTGTCAAGTTATTCATAAGTTTACCACGGGGGCTAATACAAATGTTATTTGACTTTTCAGATGCAATTTAAAGTCGAGCCCTATTTGTATTTTTAACGAGTACGGATTGTAACCAGTAATGTGATTCAAAAGTTTAAGAACATATTCTTTTTCGTATAGAACTTACTAACAACAGGTTCCCTCATTATACAGAGGTTGTAAAGAGATACAGAAGTGGTGTTAAATTAAAAACGGGATCACTGAACTTAATAACATTTCAAGTACGAGTTTGCGCAAACCCCTGAATCCCATCATACTTTGTAACAAAAGTTTTTGAAAACACAATTTTTTCGAACATAAAAGGCTAAAAAATTCATTACTTAAACAATTAATTTGGGTTTGCTCAAATTGTATTATCTGTTTTACTGTTTTTCAAGAGAAGACATGGTCGAATGTACTTTTATAGTCCAAAATATTTTCTAATTTCCTGTTTTTTTATTTTATCAAGTAAAGTAAGAAAAAATTTGAAAATTTATATTTAATCCTACTATTATAAGTTATTTAAAAATAAACCCATTTTTAACAGAAGTCGGATTAATGCAAAGTCAGCTTCAAAATAGCATCAACGGTAAGAAAATTGGTATAAGAAATTTTGAAAAAAGGTTTAATTTAAAATATTAAGTAGCTACAACAAGTATCTATGTTAACACAGTAAAGACGTTTATGGTATATCGAGTTAAAAGATGGCGTAGTTAGAAATGTATAACAGACATAATTTGGATAAAGTAGTCTTTTACCGTAAGCAAATATAGATAAACGAGTTAAAAACAAAAATAAGCATATTGAACTTTACTTTTGCCGAATAAGGAAGATTGCTGTCCAAGAAAGGTTACTTGGGACATTCCATGTCAACTCACACCCCTGTTTTGCCGACCATCTCCGATTTTGCTGAAATTTGGCATGTTTGTAGATTTGGATGAGAAAATGTCTCACACCAAATTTCAAGTTTCTAAATCAAATAGTGTTTGACATATGAAGTTTGAAAGTTGACACAAAATCTCCGCTTGAACGTCCCTGATCGAGCAAAAGTGGACCTCCTGGCTTTATTTTTTGTTCGATTTCAACAATTGTAATGTCATTGGAAAGCTCTTTTCAGCAGCTGTTTAATGCTATTTATATTTCAAATATAGCTATATAAATAAGAAAGTTATTTTTTGTTGTGACCTTGTTATCTTGACCTCGCATGTCCCCAAAACCCCCACTCTAGACAAAAAAAATTTTTTAATATTTTTGTTCCCCACATAGAAGACTATCAGCATGCCAAAAATTAAAGTGGTATCTTTATAGGTCACCAAGATATTTTTTAAATTAGAAAAAAATCAACAAAAAACTTCGGAAAATGATTTATTTGAAAAAATGGACAAAGTTGCGAAAGTATTTATTGCAAAAATATCAACAAAATTGCATCATTAGGCACACCTGTTCAATAAAATGCAAATATCTTGAAAACCCAAAGAGATCTCACTTTGATTTTTGGCATGCTGATATTCCTCAATGTGAAGAACAAAAATATTGAAAATTTTTTTGTCTAGAGTGGGGGTTTTGGGGTCATGCGAGGTCAAGGTTGCAAGGTCACGACAAAAAATAACTTTTATATTTATATAGCTACATTTGAGATATAAAAGTCATTGAAAAGCTGCTGAAAAGAGCTTTCCAATGATATTACAATCGTTGAAATCGAACAAAAAATAAAGCCAGGAGGGTCACTTTTGCTCGATCAGGGGCGTTCAAGCGGCGATTTTGTGTCAACTTTCAACCTTCATATGTCAAAAACTATTTAATTTAGAAACTTGAAAATTTGTGTGAGACATTTTCTCATTCAAACCTACAAACATGCCAAATTTCAGCAAAATCGGAGATGGTCGGCAAAAAAATGCCTAAAAGGGTGTGAGTTGACATGAAATGTCCCACTTATCAAACAAGTTAAAAGCTAATATTTAAACGAATAAGCTTTCTAAGACGCAAATATCACAACTTCCAAATGATGTTGCAATGAATAAAATATCAAATTTAGAAGTATTTATAAACAAGAATTTTTTTTTATTTTGTGAATGCTAGCAAAACTGTGTCAAGTTTCAACTGCCCGGAAATTGGATTCAGGTTTCCTGCGCCAAAAAAATATGTTGATCACTTTTGAAATTTTGAGATGCACTTTTTAATTAATCTGTTATGTATTTAATCTTGTAAAGAATAATTTCACAATTAAAATCTATTGTAAATATATTCGATTTGACGTTATTGTTATTTCAGAAAAATTAACAAGCAAAGTAGGGCTAACTCATTTTTTAAGCCCTTTGCAAAACTTACAATTTTTAATGGACCTATCAAATAACCTCAATAATAAAAAAGTTAGAAGTCTTTGAACAGAAATGTTATACCCTTATCAGCAAAGTCAAATTGACGATTTTATTTAACTGGTCAAATTGTGATGCATAAATTCATTAACAAAATCAGTCAAAGTTCAATGGGCGAAATATTTAATAAACGAACTCATAACGAAAAATCGTGTTCGACCAATAAAGATCATCATAAGTTTCTTATTCAAATAAGATCTATTGAATGGAATAGAATTTAATAATTCATATTCAAATAGAATCTATTTGAGTCAATAGAATCTATTTGAGTAAGAATCTGATAATGTCTTTATAGGTCGAAATTGATTTTTCGCTGTAAGTTAGTTAGTTTTAGATTTTATTTTCTATATTTTATGTTTCGCCCATTGAATTTTGACTGATTTTATTAGTGATTTTATAAATAAAAAAAAAACGGATAAATTTTTGAAACTAAGGGCTTAAAGTTAAGTTCAATCGGTTCTAAAAAGTTGTGTCGATTGGTATTATTAAATGAAAATTCGTTTTTATCAATTAAGTTATATTATACATTGCTTTCATTTCAGTATTTTTGTTATTTTTAACAGAAACAAATCAACTACGCAATCAGATTATAAGTAATAAAAACGGTAAGTTTTTTTAGCTTATGTATTCAGAAATTGTTTTAGAATCGACAACCTAAATAACTTTAACAAAAGTACAAAAACTCATCAATCATTTTTGTTTCCCATTTACATAAATTACTCGCATATAACTAACAATTGTTTCTTCTTTTCTTCTTCTTTATATCTTTTTAATAAATGAATTACATTTGTAAGTTATTTATAAGTTTATCATTTCACTACTTCATATTTGAATGTTTGAAAAAATCACAATTTTAACAAAATTAGAACTTTTTAGAAAAACAACTTTTAAGGTGAATTGTGACAAAAAAATTTCTAGAGTGAATTCAGTTGTTGCTATACGTATATTAAAAAAAACATAAAAGAACACCTAAAACCTAGGATAAAATCAAATTTTTTAGAATTCTGATGTTTTTTTTTTTTTTTTGAAAACTAATCTTGTTCATAAGATTCTGACGGTAATAAACGCTTACCTGTATAATTCTTATCACAATGGTTTCAAAAAGCAACAAATTTTTTTTTGAAATTAAATAATTAAGTATATATAAGAAATTCCTTGTTTAGGATATTTTTAGAAAGTGAAACAATTTAACTTGGTCTAATATAAGTTCTGATTTAAAAAATTAAAAAAAAAATTTATTTCGAAAGAAGAATTAGTTAAAATATTAAATCTAATTTAATTTCGATCTTACAAGTGAAAAAAATAATTTGATCTTTAAGAAAATGTTAAAATGTTTTAAAATAAGCCAATCATAAAAAGTGAACTGTTGTTACACTTGACTGGCAAACGAATTTGCAGTTAAATTTAAGTCAGTGTTTATAAATCTAGCACAATTCTTGTGGTCAAGTCGAAACTTTTCAAACAAAACAATGTAACAAACTAAGTAACGAAACAATCAAACAAAACAATTCATTTTACAATTCATTTTAAATTGAAATTCATTTCATTTTACATTGTTTTCAAAAAAGAAAATACATAAAATTCAAAGTAGATTTAAAAAATTAAAATACATGTCAAATGTAATTTCCTCAAATATTTTATTTAGCACTATATGTTGCAAATTGACGGGAATTGGTTGGGATTAAGTTAAGATCGCAAGTCTGTCACTTTATTAGTCATGAATATGTCATGGTTTTTTACCAGAAAACACAATACACTCCAAGCAGCAAGGTCTTCTGCAAATAGCAGGCGCCGAACATTACACTCCCCAAATGTAACGCTACTACGGGAGGAACTGTCTCAGTCAATCTTGTTCATATATATAATGCACAGGAGAAAAGAAAGAACATAACTTTGCTGTAGTCCAACACTGACAATAAAAGACTTTGTTTTCATGCCATTAACACGAACACTGACTTCTGACTTTTTGTACAACGATTGTTAGCAGCTAATAACTGACCTCTCACGTCATACTCCAGCAGTACTGCCTAAGCTTGTCTCTCGGGACACGGCCATATGCTTATATAAAGCATGTTTACACCTCTTTGGCATATTCCCAGGATTTCTCAAAAACTTTCTGAAGGGCAAAGATATGGTCCATGTTGGATCTGCCAGAACAAAATCAGCATGGTGCATCCCAAAGTTAAGGTTTTATTACTAGACGGCATCTCTTTTCAAGGCATTTTGCATAGACCTTTTCAGGAAGACTTGATAAAAAATGCCCTAGTAGTTAGTGCTCTTCTTCTTATCTCCTTTTTTGTGAATAGGTATCAACACACTGGTCTGCCATTGCTTTGGTATCTCACCAGCTTTTTGTACTTGAAACACACGAGTCAGCCAACAAACCTCAAAGTTGTTCATGGCCTTTAACATTTCGGGTCGAATATCTTTTTACCAGGGGCCTTGGCAGCCTTCAAAGATTTAATTACTGTGTTCATCTCTGCTTCAACTTGATAAATTTCTTCATTTATTTGTTCCTCAGATGTTTCCGAAAGTTGGATTGCTACTAGATTTAAGAGCTCACGAAAGTATTCTCTCCAACGATTTGGAATGTTCTTTTGATGCTTCAGAAGCACACTATTAGCATCCTTAATGAAGATAGGAATTGGTGTTTGTTTGTTGAGCAAGCCACGTATGGTTTTCCAAAATACTTTGTTTGCCCATCTGTATCTAAATTTAGTCCAAATTCTTCCCATGACTTTTCTTTAGATTGTTTGGCAATAGTGGCGGCAGTCTTACGTGCAGCGAAGTACCGAAATCAAAGCTGCTTAGAAGACTTGTTTATTAAACAAGCTCTAACCGTAGCTTTCTTTGCATGGATAGTTTCTTTAACCCTTTAAGACAACGGTTCCCAAACTGGGCGCCGGGGCGCCCTGGTGCGCCGCGAGACCTTGCCAGGGGCGCCGCGAGAACTTGTGAAAGTTGTTGCATTTACTGCTTTTCTGACAAAAATTGCAATGTGAAAGTTGTTAGCAGCTTTTTACAATTTTACATTTTGTGGTAAGCAGCAGCTCTGTGAAACGCTTGTTAGTTGTTTGTTAACATAACTTATCTACAAAACCACGCGAGTTTTTTGCTCGTAAGTTATCAGAAATGAATAAGCAGTCGGTCGTACTTTCAAACTTTTTGCAAACACCAGCCAAAGCACAGCTTGCGTCTTTTAAAGTTGCGTACAGAATCGCAAAATCTAAAAAGCTGCATACCATTCCGGAAGAACTTGTGCTTCCTGCTGCTTTTGAATTAGTTTCGACAATGATTGGAAAATCAGCTGCTTAAAAATTAAAAGCTGTTCCACTCTCAAACAATACCATTAGTAGGAGGATCGATAAAATTTCGGATAATATCAATGATCAGCTAGTAGCAAAAATGCGTGGAAATGACTTCAGCTTACAGTTAGATGAGGCAACAACCAGTACCAGTAATAAAGATACTTATTTGATTTGCTACGTACGCTTTATCGATAACGACGACAATATCGCTGAAGATTTGCTTTTTTGTAAACCCATTTTAAAAAATTGTAGAGCGCATGAATTGTTTGCAATACTGAACAATTTTTTTCAGGAAAATAATCTTCAGTGGAAATATTGCGTTGGTTTATGCACGGATGGTGCCCGCGCTATGTCTGGCCGCTTTGGCGGGCTGCGAACGTTAGTCCAGGGCGTTGCAGTTAACGCAAAATGGATCCACTGCCTAATACAACGTGAGGCGCTGGCTTCGAAACAGCTCAGTGGTGACCTTAATGGAGTGGTTAAAGCTGTTGTCAAAATTGTGAACTTAATTAAAGCAAGGCCGCTTAAAGCTCGGCTTTTCCAACGTCTTTGCGATGAATTAGGAGCAGAGCACAACAATTTATTGTTTTATTGTAATGCAAGGTGGCTTTCCAAAGGCAAAGTTCTTCTGCGTGTGTACGAATTGAGAAACAAAATCTCCATATTTTTAAAAGAAGAAAACCATGCATTTGCTACTACCTTTGAGGATGAATTTTTCCTCACTCAGTTGGTGTACCTCTGCGATATTTTCTTAAAACTAAATCAATTAAACATCTCCTCCAAGGAAAAGAAACTTACCTTCTGCAACTCCATGACAAAATTACAGCCTTTAAAAGGAAACTACAGTTGTTACAAACTGATCTGCTGATAAATAACAAGCAATGTGATAACTTTCCACTTTTAAAATCCCATTTAAACTCGCAATCTGGCAATCTCTCCCTGCAGAATACCGATGGGTGTGATATGAAGACTGTGATGTGTTCGCATCTGGATGCTCTAATCTCGCATTTTGAGATACATTTTTCTGAAGACATGCAGAAGCATAATTGGATAAGAAATCCTTTTGTTGATAATCGAAATGCCTCTCAGGGTTTTACATCTCTGGAAGCTGAACAATTTATCGATCTTTCTTCTGACCTCACTTTGAAAAGCTTATACAACCTTAATTTACTCATTTCATTTTGGGTTAAGGCTCGATCTGAGTTTTCACTTGAAGGCTGTAAAGCTCTCCGTGCTCTTGTGCCTTTTGCAACGTCATATTTATGTAAAGCCGGTTTTTCTGCGGCAGCAGTATTCAAGTATCGCAATAAAGATTGACGTTGAACGCGACATGCGTGTTGCAATATCAAACATTGCACCGCGGTTTAATAAAATGTGCATAGAGCAACAAGCTCACTGCTCACATTAAATGTTTTTTAGTATTTTGTGAATAATCCTGACATTTTTGTGTATTTTGAATAATGAACATGATTTAAATACAATTTCTTGGTAAAACTTAAAATTTGCAAATTTTGGCTTCATTAAGGCTCGTTTCCACTACGAGCGTGGCAAAAAGCATTCTTTGTTTCTTTTATTGATCTTCGATTGAAGCGAGCGGTTAAAATTGAAGCGAGCGCAAAAAAAAATCAATAAAACAAACAAAGAATGCCCTTTTCCACGCTCGTAGTGGAACGGGCCTTTAAGGCGCCGCGAGTATTGATAAGTTTTCGAAGGGCGCCGTGAACAAAAAAAGTTTGGGAACCGCTGCTTTAAGAGATATAAAAATTTGATTGTAAAATAAAATGACAATGGTTCAATAATGATGTCACCAATACCTTAAAATTAGAATTATAATGCCTTCACAAAAGTGCCTTTGTTATGTTGCAATCACAATCATGGTACACATATGTACTTTTTGGTTTCATCAAGCAGTTCTTTTCTCACCGCCCGTTTGCATCTACACCTAACAGCTGCAGATGTAATGACTGCTGATTTGAATAAATCCCATTTAGTCTCAACGTCTTCAGTAAAGTCAGGGAGTTCTCTGAACAGAAAAAAAACTTTGATTGCAAAAGTATGTTTCACCTCTTTGTCGGCTAGTAACTTCCACTATATTCTGTATGGTCATCGTGCTCTAAATTGATTTCTTTTTTTGGTTGGTTCAGGCCTCTCAGAATGTAGACGACTAGGTGATGGTCGGTAAAAGGTTCAGCTTTTTTTTAACACGAACATTGACTACAGAAGAAAACAAGTCCATTGCTACAATACAAAAATCATTAATAGAACGCTGGCCCACCGAGTCTCTATTCCAAGTGCACTTGTGAATCCTTTTGTGCTAAAAAAAAGATATTCATTATGCATAGTCCGTTTGTGGCACAGAACTGTAGCAAATAACTTCCGTTTCTGTTAATGTCTGAGTCTCCTTGTCCTTTGGTAACAGCCTTCAATGTCTTGTTGTCAGACCCACGAGTGCATTGAAATCACTCAGTAGAACAATTGATTCTGCAGATCTTACTTTTTGCAAAGCAACACCTACTTCATCTAAGAAAGGCTGGTACTGTGCTTCATCGTTTGATGCGTACACCTGCAAAACGCACAATGACCGCTTCTGTAACCAAAGCTCAAGGATACAAACTCTTCCTCCGAGTGGGATCCAATCAGTGAAACAGTAGGCCAAGCGAGGGCTTACAAAACTGCCTGCCCCTGCTTTAGGAGGCATGGTTATATCTGCACCTGAGTAAAAAACCTTCTAGTCTTCATTCACCTTAACAATATCAGAGCCGCAAAATTGGTAGAGGAAACTCCAGCAATATCAAGATGATACTGCTCTGCCTCCTAGACCAGTTTCTGTCTTTTTTCCATTGAGTGAAGTGACGTTCTAGTTGCCCATGTAAAGATTCCGATGTTTGGGACCAACTCGAGTACAGATACTGTGTGCTGCACCCATTTTCCTCCCCAAATGCGTGGCGAATGCATTGGTACGTTTCCATTCATGGTCAGCTTGGGGGGAGAACGTAAGTTACTTTTCGAATGGGCCGTTTTAGCCTAAAGCCCAAACGCGGACCTTTTTATCTTGCACGACGCCCGATACAGTATAAATATTTCGTTCAAACCAATCATCTTGCTACATTGGTTAGAGTGCTTTTGGTCAATATATTATGCTTATTATTTGCAGATAATATGTTCTTGTTATTTTTAAGAGAAGCAATGCAACTAAGTGTTTAGATAATAAGTAATAAAAGAGTCAAGTCTTTTTTTTAGTTTAATATTTGTTAGTCGTTTTGTAGAATTGATACCGAAATTATTTTAATAAAACTACAAAAATTTATAAATCGTTTTCTTTTTGTATTTACATAAACTAACATGATATGACTAACAATTGCTTCTTTTTTTGATGAAATTATTTTTGTTTGGTTGCAATATTTTTAAGTTTACCATGGAGGCTAAAAGAAGTTTTACTTGACTTTCAGGCACAACATAATGTAGACCATTAATTGTATATTCATAAGCAAACCAGCCGGGAAACATTTCGGAGGCTATACAGCTCTTTCCAAACCTTGTGGCGTTTGTCCAAATCAAAACATAATTTTCTAGAATTTAACGGATATGAAAAAAAATTTGTCTAAAAGTCAGGATGAAGACCAAAAAATAAGATCTTCACTTAAAATCTATGTCTGATTTTTTGATTTTTGTCCTAAAAAGAAAGTCTTTACTTAACACTAGAATTACCGCGTTTTTGACCTACCTAGAATTACTGCAAGCGGTCAAAATGACTGTTTGTCCAATAAAGAACAAAATGCGCATAATAATTTAGCTTTACTTTATCTTATAAATTTTTTTTAACTTTTGTACTGTAGTATACCTAGTAATGCCTTCAATCTTTGTAAGTGTGAGTTTGGTGTGTTGTAGGCTCTTTTTAATGTTATGTTCTGGAATATACTGCATAGGCCCTAATCTCCGAAATACATTGTAGACCTTCAACCTGCTTTTTAGCTTCGTAGTTGAAATTTTCTCAAAGTTTTCATTGTGTTTACAACAAACACAAGCTCTGAAACTAAATGAAAAACAATTTACCTTAAAATGAGCTCAAAATATCAAATGGTTATTTTTCGTCATGCTGCTCTTTACATAGACCATAAGCGGCTATTCAAAAGCATATAAAAACAAAAAAAATTGCAGTGCTCTACACAGTTTACTTATTCAACTTTAACACGACCTGTACATTTTCCGCAAACTGATCTACGGCATCCACAAAAGAATTTTGTAGTTTTGTTTTGTTCACAGTTAACATTAACTTAGCATTGCTTTCGCTTTCTGCTTCCGTCAACGATCAAATTTTGATAATAATTGTTAAAAAGTAGAAGCAAACTGCGACTAGCGCAGCTGTCTTTCCTTAAACATGAGCTTCCCTCAATTCAGTGGTCAGCTGAAATGTAAAATTTCTTCTCGAGATAGCATCTCCAGTTTTCTTCTTGTACAACACATAGGCATTGATATAAGCAAGGTCCAAAATATTGTAAAAGATAGCCACCGGCCACCACCCTGTACCTGCCTTTACCGTGTATTGTCGTATCATCTGGTCAGCAACATCAATACCACATTTAGTTTTATTGTAGAATGTAACTATTTCCAATTTCGTTATTGTTGCTGCATCGAACATAACAATGTGGAATGTGTGGAGTGTGGTTTCGTTCTTGTTTTGTTTGCACTTGTAAACTGTCAAGGTTGTGGCTTGGTTTTTATCGCTTGGTTGTTACCGCTTGTTTATTGTCGCTTTTGGTTTACAAGAGTTTGCTGAAAAATCTGCTATGCTGTAAAGCTTTTTCGAGTGGCGCTACTTCCTTTCCAGTTTTGCTCAGGGTCCCGACAAGTGACGTCTATCTTTTTTAGAGCTGCGTAGCAAGATGAGTCGAAGTAAAAAAATTGTCAGTTGTGATGCTCTTTCTTTGTCCAAGTATGGTTCCACTATTTTTATTATCACACTCTCAGACAATCTTTGTGTAGCTGGCCTGGCATCCTCTTTGCCAAAATATGGTATGGCTTTCGGTATGTATTTAAATTCCACATCAAAAGCTGACCAAAATTTGATACCAAATTTGTGCGGTTTGTTGGCCATATATCGTATAAATCTGCAGCAGGCTTTAGTTGGGAATAATTGTTTGTACACTGTAATATATTTTCCTGGTTTGTAGCATACAATACAGTTTTCAACAAACTTATCCCAGACGGCAGAATCAAGCTAAATTCATCCGTTTAAAGTCGAAATAGTTTTGTACTCCGCACATCGAATCGAAAAAACCTTATGATTTTGCAAAAGCGATTTCTACTCATAATTCTTGAAAAAAAAGTACTCCCCAATTTTTTTCCCCAAACTCAAGAATTGGTCAATTTTTTCCACATAATGCTCCTCGTAGATACAGCAAGAAAATAAAAACTTTTAGTTCACTTAGTGCTAGTTTCCACTTATCACTGTTTTTCACTGTATGGGCTTCAGCTTCTGCACATTGTTGAACATTGGTAAGCATTGCTATTATCGACGTTCGTTTTCTGTTAGTACGTTCTCAGTTTGTAGCCTACCCTGCGATTCTGAAAAAAATTAGATATATTCCCATTTTGTTCGGTTCTTAGTAACCAATCCAATTTTCAAGGTGTTTGGAGTAAGTCCATCACCCTGCGCTTGTGCTACAGTTCTTGTATCATTGCTGCCACTGCCAGAGCTGACAAGTTGACATGATTCAGAACCAGTTTGCTCCAGGTCATTCATATCAGTCTCTGAATTTGTTCCATCTTAAGAAATCACTTTCCATGTAGGTCGAACTTTGTCTGAATTGGCCGACCCCTGATCTAAGCCTTTACAAACATTTTCACATTCGCTTTTATCCCTTAAATCATCTTCTGCAATCGCGTTCAGCCAAGCTTGAGCTTGGATACTACTAACTTCTTCTGGCCTCGGCATTCTGCAAATAGCTCAACATTATTAACTAGCTAGTAACTAAATGTTGCCAGATACTGCAGTAATTGTTTATAATTGTTTTAAAACCATAACACAACAAAAGGCTTTATGGTAAAAACAAGTTTAATTGTAAAGAAATTACAAGTTGCTTTCCGGTCAAAATGACGGTTGTGGTAATTTAAGGTAAATCGCTATCCAATATCCACCATGCTTAATGTAATGCAATAGAAATTAACATGCTAAAAATTGACAAAGACTTAGAAAAAGTCAGAAAGTTTCAATATTCTAACATTTACCTAAACAGAGATATGAGCGATTAAAAATCAAAAACGGTCAAAATGACCGCCTGGGTAATTCTAGTGTTAAAGTCTGTCTCTGATTTTTTGATTTTCGTCCAAAAACTAAGTGATTTCAAAAAAAAGTTTGCACTTTAAATCTTGCTTACACGATTCCTTGTGGCTGCCTTAAAATGTCTGACTTTGCCCAAACTTTTTCTATTGCTGCTCAAAAAATTCGGGTTTTATTCAAATATCTTCCTGCTCTCGGAAGGTGCAGCTGCAGTATGTGTATATTGTAAGAGTATTCTTCAAACTTTTGAAAAAAACACAAATTTTTGAAAAGTTAAATAAAACTAATAAAATATAGTAACTTTAGATTCCCATAAAAATTTAAAACAGAATTAAAACCTTTTTGCTTTAAATAAAAAATTGCTTTTTAAAAGAGAATTTTATATATAACAAGATGAGGATTTAGATTATATCAGAAATCTAGCCACTTAAAACAAGAAGCACCAAACTCAAGTTTCGCTGTTGTTAGAGCTCCTCAGTAATGTATATCTTACTGAGATTTTAACTGTTACGAAACTATAACACGTAGCATTGCCTAAGTTAAGGTTTAATAAACTAAAAATGAGGCACGTCTAAACACAGTAGAAAAACATAAGGCTTTTAGATAACCGATAACCTAACAAACATAAACCAACACAACATAACTGCAACTGCATAAAGAAAGAAAACGGAAAGCCGCTGCACCATGCAGCAATTAAAGTGTGACAAAAAGTGCACGCTTATAGTAATTAGTTCAATTGGTAATGGCAAGTTCGACTACCAACCATATCACTAATCAACCAGAAGATGTCCCACGAACAGTAGACAACACTATTAGACGACACAGCCGGACGATAAATATTCTTTTTCGCTTGTCAATCTTTAATAGAGTAAGCGCGATGTTTAACACTTGTCGGGTGAGTTTTAGTCATGAAAGACGACCTTTTTTATTAAAATAGTGGATTTTATGTTTTATGTGTAGTAGATCCAACGGATTCAATATATTTCTTGCGCGGCAAAGCCAGGAAACTTCTAGGTTACTTAAAATCGGTTTCTGGTCCGGCTGTGTAGTCTAGTGCTGTTGTTCATTGTGTGTGGGTCAGCGTCTGGTGGTTTATATCCCATCACTGACAATTTCTAACAAGAGTGAAACTCAAGTCTGGAATTTTTTGTTTTAATTGGCTTAATTTTTGATAAAGGATTTGAATTCAACCAACGTTATTAATTATAAAAATCTACTTTTAGCGATTTATCATCGTTATAAGCTTTTATCTGATGGTTGGGTGACTCCGTTTAACGGATATCAATACAAGAAAACAAAAAGAAATCAATCCTATCGACAAACTAGGCAAACTTGTAATTCGTGGGGGGGAGATCTTGCAGTTTATGGAATTCAGGATATGGAATCCAGAAGGTAACTAACTATTAACAGTCTTTTGGAGCAAAACCAAAATTGTTTTATGTTTTTTTTCTAGAATTCTTCTTCACGCTTTGTCAGTAGATAAAAAAATTTACATTGGACTAAGGAAAAGCACTTTAAATAGAAGGTGGATATGGGACAATGGTGATCAAGCGATTCCGGGGGCGATTTTATGGTCTCCCGGACAACCGAGCAATAGCGGAGGAGATGAAGATTGTACCGAGATTCTAATCAAAACTCCTCAGTACCGTGATTTGGGAACAAATGACTTAGCTTGCTGGCGTTTACGCATTGGTCTTTGTGAAAAACCACTAAATCAAACTAGTTAACTCCGATTCAGCAAAAAATTTTGTTGAAAACTCCACATACTGTATACAAATTTTTAAACATGGTTGTATTAATAATTTTGCTTAAATTTTCATTTTGCTCGCTGCACAACCAAAAAATATTAAAAAAGTTGTGGAAAATTTACTTTTGATGCTTTTTTTTAGAGTATTTATTAACCACAAATTACTTTAGTTGGTGACGTAATCGAGAGGTTTAGAGTTTGTTCACTATAGCTCTCAAATGTTTTTTCTGTTAGATCAATAAAAGAGATGTTAACTTTATTCAAGTTTAAGATTAAACTGGAACCGGTAAAACCGTATTTTTGATTGGTAAAAACTAAATAATGAGAAATTTCAGCACAACATTGGCTGGCAATGGTAACTAGACAACAAGCTAAATGTATGCTTACTTTTTTAGATTTACGTCTAATACTACAAGTATCAGTTGAGATAGTTTTAAGATCACTTTCATGAAAGTGCTTTGCACAAACTTTCTGAGACTTTAATACTTTCTAGTTTTGCCTGAGGACAGCTTTAAACTATTTAGTATGAAGCTCGGAATTTTCAGGAAAATGAAATAGTGCAACTTTTTCTTCATTGTTCAAGGACCTGTTCTGGAATTGCAAGCTGACACACAGCAAATGTTCACCAGAGAAGAGCAGTCAGGGGAGGCAAGTTAGGCAGTGTTTCACCTGTGGAAATCAAGTATACCGAAATAAAATATTGCAGCTCTAGTCTTGGCAAAAGAGATGCAATTTGACATTAGTTAAAAAAAGAATTAGTAAAATTATACCGTACTTATAGTAGTTTAATTAGTTTTACTTTTAATCCTAATTTTTGACTGTTAGATTGTTTTTTCGGCACTTTAAGAATTTCGTTAAGCGTTCTTGTCAACAAAATTACTAGTACACGCTATTGAGGCAGCTTCAAGTTTTAAGTTTTAAGTTAATTTTAGCTAGTAATTTTTAACTAAAGGCACGCTTCTCTTGAAGGAAGTTAAAAAAATTTAGGGAAGTCAGTTTTAATTACACATTTTTAACAATGCATTATTTTGTCAACATCAAAAATATGACTTGTTTCTAATTAAGTGTGGATAAAAATTAAAGCCTCGTTTTTCTATTGCAAGAGAATACTTTTTAGTTTTCTCTCCACGATTTTAATTTTTTATACTACGACCTTGTTTTTTATTTCACCGAAAGAAATTAATCAGGAGACACCGAAAACCTTTGAATTTTTGGAAGGTCATGCATCAACAAACAATCAAACGTTTCTCGGCGACTTCTGAAGATATCTTTCGGAGGTCTGGTTGTGCCAAAAAATTATGTTCTTTCCTAAAAATTTAACGATTTAAGCCCCCTTCACCCCTGGATCCGATCATGAAAGCTTTAACAAGCATGTGAAACCAAATGCTCTCATACAAAATTAAATTCCTTAAGATTTATAAAACTTAAAGAACTGATTTGTCTCTAAATAAACAAATTTTGCAATTCTAATGTTAAAGGAAACTGAAAAATTAAAGGTCGTGTCGAGGTCAAATAGTTAAAGCGCCGTGCTTGTGATCGGCATGGTGACAGTTTAAAACCTAAGCGCGCCATTTTGTTTTGTCCTTTGGAAAGATACTTTACGGCACTTTCCCCTAATTGGTGGACGTGGCAAGCAGTTCTAAATTTTAGTCATATCTCTATAAAACTAATAAAAAATAAAATAACAAATTTTAACCGAACAGCAATATCGGAAGAAGGTCAGGGTAATTGCTTGTCCTATGTACAGGCATATCATATTTCCGAAAGGCAAACCAGAAACTCGTTTATAAAACAAATTTGTTTCTAAAAACGTTTTCATTTTGAATCACTCTCTGATTTTAAAATTTTCGTCTCTAAAACGTAGGGTTCTTGTCACAAACTTTGTTCGGGAATCCCAAAGGACCAGTTGAGCTAGGTAACCCGAGTACCTGCGCTGAAACAAAGCTGTGTCTAAATCAATAGTTCTTAAACTTGTTGGAGGTACCGAACCCAATAAGTTTCATGCAGGCACTCACCGAACCCTACCTTAAAATGCAAAAATTTTTATTAACGAACTTGAGCCCAAAGTAAACTGTGCATCTGTTGCACATAAAATCATATTATTCAAAGAAACAAGACCAACAAAACATGAACTACACACAAAAACACAACTCAATAAATATTTACAACAAATCAATGTGTCTTATGCTGTTGCATTTTGGAAACAATTCTAAAAATGCGCAGCTTCACTTTGGCAAGGCTCATGGCAACAAAGTCTGTTCCCTTTTTTTGTTTTTATGTCTACCATGTTCGAAAAGGAGTGCTTGCAAAGATACGTTGTAACAAACTGCATGAGTATCTCAATGGCTTTCTTAGCAAGAAGAGGGTAAGCTTAGATTTGGTGACACCAAAACGTTGAGAGCGTTGTTGTTTTGAAGAGTTGCTGTTAAAACTGGCTCTGCTAAAGTTCAATGATTTCATTGAGGTATTCATCATTGACATCTTCTTTATCAGCACTATACGTGAATGACTGTCTTACCCATGCTGGATATGACTCTCTGGTCGGAAGTATCCATCGAGAGACTTTGCAAGCTCATCTAAGTGCATGGAAATTGCTTGCTTCAGTTCTCTCGGTACGGAAATGTTCCCATTTCCAGACATATCTTTGGTCTTACTTGTGCAGTCGTCAAACAGAGGAAAGTTAGTCAAGTTATGATTCCCCATTCGTCGTTTCCGTTAAGTTATTTTTTTTTAAAGTCTTCAGATGTTCTTCCACTTCGATAATGTTGACTCCACCCCTGCATCGCTTGATTAAGATTATTGGGAGCATCGAAGATATCGAACATGTATGCCAAAACGAGAGTAAACTCAGAATTTTCAAAACAATCTGCATGACGATGTTGGTGCTCTCGCAATAACATGGCTAATTCCACACGCAAAGTAAAAACACGGTTCAGCATCTTTACCCGGGATAACCATCAAACATTAGAATAGTACAGAAGTACCTCGAATACAGAGCTTATCTCATTACACAGCTCCTTGAATATGCGCTGTTTCATAGCATTATTTCGCACATAGTTCACATATTCCACCACAATTGTTAATACTTCTGTCAGTTTTGGAGTGAAGGTTTTTGTTGCCAATGCATGCCTGTGCAAAAGACAATGCGTTACAGTTATGTATGGTGCATTGGCTTTCAGTAGCGTACCAAAACCAGAATTTCGTTCCAACATGACTCGAGCTCCGTCCAAACAAATTGCATAAACAATATCCAACAAAAGATCATTGTCTCTGAATAAATTATATGCAAATTTCTTAACCTCGGCAGTCTTAGCTGTTATAAAGGGCTGACAAAATAAAAAATTTCCTTTTTCACGTCTTTTTTATTCCCATAGCGCACGAATACAGCAAGCTGGCTTAGATTGGAAGCGTTCGTAGTCTCGTCGAATCGGAGACTGAATTTTGTCGTGTCCGAAATCAAGTTTAAAACTATTTAAACCAAGATGTCATCGTTCATCTTATCAATTTCAATGTAAACACTGTTACCAGGGATATTATTTTGTTTAAAATTCATTCGTTTTTTTTTTATTTATTTATTTTTTATTTTAATCTCTATATTTATCCTCCTGACTCGCAGGAAAGCGACGGAGGCGCTATACATAGGGTAAGCAATTACCCCGACCTGCTTCCGGAGATGCCAAGATATTGCTGTCCGCTAGTAAGTTAGTAGAGATATTACTGCAATTTAGTACTGCTTGTCAAGACCATTAAGCAGGGGAAAGTGCCGTAAAGTGTCTTTCCCAAGGACACAACAGAATGGCGTAAGTGGGTTTTGAACCTAGACCATGCTGATCATCAGTCCGGTGCTTTAACCACTCGACCACGCTGTCGTTCTTCTGATAAAATCAGCAAGTTAAACTTTAACAAATAACAGAAGGTGTAATATACTACCATAGGCGTACCAGCCCAAAAAATTTGGGGGACAATGAAATTTTGCCCAAATCTTGTGGCGTTTGCCCAAATCATGATTTTCTAGCACATTACGGATAGGACAAAAAAATTGTCTGAGATTCTTAGACGAAAAAAAAATATACGCTAAATAGTCTAAGGGCAAGCTACACAAAGTTACAGTATATAGTTTTTCGTTATCGTCAACAAATTCTTCAGTCAGCCAAACTTCGAGCTGTGGAAAGGACGCTCGTAAACAGATTATAAATTCTCGCGGGACCAGAAGAAACTTTTGGATTTTATGAAGCAGAAATTCTTTTCCGAATAGTGCGCTAGGAAGTTTTAAAGACTGCATGATATATAACTTTACAGTATATTATTGTACTAGTATCAAGTTCTTTATCTTGTAATATGTACGTAATTATACACACCTGATGAGACCTAATTAGGTCGAAACAGGGCCTTGTCGTGTTGTTATTACAAAATTTACAATTGTACTGTGTATGTTATCTTTAGTTTTGGAGTTTCGTTTGAACAGATGGCGCTCATTAAAAAGCTCTTTGAGTAACAAATTGATCATGAATGCGGCAGCGCTAATCACTTAACTTAAAAGGTACCATCTTGTACACGAATACGATTGATTCAACTTAGTTTCGCAAACTTGTTTTTCATCTTTGAAATAGCAAAGCTTGAACAAAACATATTACGTCAATACGGTCGAGCAAAAAGAGAAAAGAAGATACATATATAGAGCAATAGAGCGAATCGGATAATACGACAGCAGCGCTAAAAGAGACGCAATTATTTCTCTTATAATAACACGACGAATTACTATTAACGGGGATAAATTATATCGTTACGATTAAAATTATGAATGAAGTGTGACCGTTCTAAGGTAGGTCTTCACTTCGAATCTGTTTTAAATTTCTAGGAAACTGGCCGGAACAGCCCTAAAAATCGGAACATATGGTTAGCTTACTTATGTCTAGCGCCTCCGACGCTCTCATGCGAGTCAGCAGAATAAATACATAGAGATAAAACGGAAAAAAATGTTTTTTTTAACTCAGAAGGGTTTGCTAAATATGAAAGAATGCTTCAAATTTCCCCTTTTTTTATTTAAGTAGAGCATTGTTTTGTTTGTTGTTAAATAAAATTAGTACTGTCATTGCTTTAGAATATTTCTGCCTCACCAACTACGAGCTTTATAGCACATTACTGGTGTTGATCAATACTAAGAACTTTGTGTACTGCTCAAAATTTAATTAATCCAATAACATTTAATCACCTAGTAAATTTAATAACAGTTAATTTTAAACAGAATTTTGTAATACAAACTTTGAACTTAGTTTTTTAGTTGCTAGTCTTGGAAATGCACCAGCAAAATCACCGCTAGTTGCAGGAGATCGGATGTTTGAAGATCCCAACTCAAGCTGCTGCGCCCGCAACCCCAAAAGGACTGAAATACACTGAACTAATTCAATGCTTTCCCTGAAAATGATGATGATGGTGAGGCTTTTTTTTAATTAAAAAAAACAATTATGGTGAAAGCGAATGCTTGCATTGTTTAATACCATATTAAACCCAACAGTATATCAAGGATAATTTTGAGTAATTACAAACAAAATTGAAATGGTAAAATAATTAAAAATATTTTACTACTCTAATCTTCTATTTATAAACCACACAACTTTAAAAAAAAAAATTGCTGACTACACACTTTAACTTTAAAAGTTAACTGACTTATTGAAAAATAAGTAGTTTTAGGAATTTTCTCACTATGTTATTTTAAATAAAACAAAAACTTTTTTTACTCTTGATCTATTAGTTAAACATATAACTTTTTAAAAAGTAATTTTTTAAAATTATCATACATTATTTAAAAAATAATTGGCTTTTTGAGTAATCAACTTAGTCACTTTGAAGACCAAATTTTTTTCTAAAGTTGTTTTTTTTGTTTTGATCAAACTGCTGGAAGTTTGAATTTTTAAACTTTTTATTATTTTGTAATTGCTTCTTATTTTGCTGTCGGCCTAAACTTATATTCCTAAATTTTTCATACTAGAAAACTTTTTATATTAGATCTACTAATTAAAAACTTAACTTTTGCTAAAATTAATTTTTGATTAATATTTTACCACATTGACTGCCGAGCAAATTTTGGAAAATTATCTCCCGGGCTAAAAGAAGTAAATTGTTTGTGTACGTTTATATTAGCTCAAAATCATGTTTTAAGCTAACCAATGTATATTTGAAGACACATATATAATTATTTTAAATATCTTTTGTCAATTATTTTAAATTAGATATGCGTGACGTGGCCACACACAAAATTATCTATTATTTTTGATTATTGTGTCCCTTTTTCAATCTGTACTGTGATTTATAATGCAAATTTTTATTTCAAAATAAAAATCTTCCGGTTAGCAGATTTTTTATGGTTGACTATTAAGCTTGAGCTGTGCATTTTTTTATCAACCAAGTGTAGCCAAATCAAATTGTTTAGTTGCTTATCACTTTAAAAGTTTCTTTTGTTACCACAAAGGACTTTGTTTAAAAAACAGCTTAAAAAAACTTATTAAGATTATCTAAGATAGCATTAAAAAATATTTTTATTTTAATCGATAAAAATTTAAAATGCTTAGTTTTGTAAAACTTTTTAACATTTTTATATGCCATATCTTTTTATGCAAGGACGAACCAAATTTGTAAAAATAGTTTTTGTTCGTGTCAAAAGTCCAACTTTTTGATTAATATTTACAACAAAGAATCGTAGGGTAGCATTTGCAAGGAAATTATTGATTAAGTATTGAAGTTGAGTATCCTAGAAATTGCTCATGATTACCTTGACAAAATATTTTTTGAAGCATTTTTCTTTGTATCCAGCCGCCGAATTTCTGCAAAAGTAAGAGGACATTTGTTTTTAACACTAGAAGGACCAAGCGCGTCAATTGACGCATTTAAATTTTTACATGGCGATAAATCGCGCTTTCTAAAGTATTATCGCTTCGTACTTTTTGACATTTATTTTTTTATAGGTAGACACTCTCAGACCAAATTTCGTGACCTGGGGGGCAAAAATTAGGGAAAAAAATAAAATTATACCTAGAAGGACCAAACGCGTCAATTGACGTAAGACTCGTTAACACGTCGGAATGAACCATACCAACCTGTTTACCAATAGTTTCTCGGTAGATATCATTATATTGTCTGTTTCTAAAGTATTTTTTTTATGGCATCAAAGACCGTAGACAGCGTACCTTACTATGACGTAATAATTATGTTTTAAGTTTGTTTATTCCCTATCAAGTAAGTTTTATCAATCGCTCGTTGTGCTGCTACTGTCCTGATCTATGAAGAAATATTTTCAATTCGTTTTCACTCTTTTTCTGGTGATTCTCGGCGTCACTGGTCAGACTGGCGCACAGTACTCAGCTGTTGAGTAGACTAGAGATAAGGTGGCTATGCATAGTGTTTTAGCACCAGCACCTCATCCCGAGCCCACGAGTTGCCTCAGCAGTGTGACGCGCGAGGATAGTTTTTTGTGCAATGCCACTAAGTGGTGACGAAATGTGAGCGATCTGTCCCGTTATAGCCCAAGATAAGTAGGGATTGGACAGAACGGTATAAGTCTACCGTTGTTGTAGACCTTTAGCTCACGTTTGGTCTCTCGGTTATTTAAGTGAAAGGCTGCCGTCACCGTCTTAGTGTTACTGAGCTTCAACTTCCAAGTCTGGAGATACGCTAAAAGTGTAGCCATGTCTTGGCTTAAAGTCCCCTCCAAGTCCTTCCAGTTTCCAGAAGAATGCAACAATGCTAAATCATCAGCATAACAAACTTTCTGAAAATCATGGAAGGCAGATCGTACGTATAGATGTTAAATAAAAGGGGAGCTAAGACCAATCCCTGTGGAACGCCGTTTTTAAGACGGCGTAGCCTGCTTTGCTTGCTGTCACCGGTGGTAAGGGTGAAACTTCGATTTCGGACAAGCTCCTGGATGTTCTGGGTTAGCACTCTGCATCCCAATACGGAATATAGTTATTTCAATACCCGCGTGGGATAGTCTTTTTGGCTGCTTTCTAAATGGTATTACAGAAGTCCTGGTAAGCCGCATTCACATCAAATGAATCAGGCGGCAACAAAGTCTTTGCGAATTTATTCGTCAAAGCAATGTAGTGACTCCATTTGGTCTTGCTGAAGTTCCATCGCTTAACAGGCATGCTTGGCACTGCCATAGCAAATCTTGGTTGTGTAATAAGCGAAGGTCGATGTTGTGACCTGGGGAAATTTTCAAGGACACGTCTATCCGGTAAGCGACTGTTTGGACCTACGCTAGCGAAAGCTAGATCTGGATTGGTGCCAGTGTTCCAGCGGCCGAAATAAAAACTGGCAGCTTCCTTGGCATTATATAGGAGGGCAAGACAATTAATACTTGCCCAGCCAGCCAGGCACTCACCGTCCGGACTATTATCATTGTAACCCCAGTCAGCATGACGACAGTTAAAATCGCCAGCGTAAACACAGGGGTGAGGAAACACTGGGAGATTCAGGGTTTGCAATCGCGTTGGCGGTGGTTTGTAGACGTTGACTATTTTATAGCCATCAACGTCCACACACAACCACTCGATCTCCAATGTCGGTAAAGATTGGTCCAAAAGCGTGTATGTCAGTCGCTCGTGAACAAACGTAGCAAGGCCATGCTTCCTGCTTAAAAAAGACCCAGCTAGTTGGTAGTTTGGAAGTACCAACTTCTGTGCATCAGTGCAGTGGGTCTCCAGTAGAAGGATGACGAGTGCCTCAGACTGCATAGCGAGGTGATGAAGAACGTTTATCTTGCTTGCAGTGAGGCCTTCGATGTTCAGCTGAAGAATAGTGGGTCTTCGGAACTTGTTGGCAATGTGCCCTGAAAAGGGCAGTTTTATCCTGGCATTGCCCCGTCCTGAAAAGGACGTTTGCCGATTAGCAGACCCGCACTGAACATCGAAATGGGTAGATGCCCTTTCGTTTTGGTAGGTTCGGTTTCGGTCTGTCATCTTTAACACCAATGAACAGACTTACTCACGGCCCAGGCTGCGAGAAAGCACCTACCATCTCGGCCACCCAGCTAATTGTTAGTTTAAAAGTACCAACTTCTCTGCATCAGTGCAGGGGATCTCCTGTAGTAGGATGACGAGTGCCTCAGACTGCAGAGTAAGGTAATGAAGAACGTTTATCTTGCCTGCAGTAAAGTTTTCAATGTTCAGCTGAAGAATAGTTGATCTTCGGATATTGTTGGCAATGTGCCCTGAAAAGAACAGTTTTATCGAGGCATTTCCCTGTCCTGAAAAGGACGTTTGCCAATTAACAGACTCTTGTTGAACATCGGAATGGGTGGATACCCTTCCGTTTCTGTCATGTTTGACAGCAATAACAGACGTACTCACGTCCCAGGCTGCGAGAAAGTACCTGCCATCTGGGACGTTTGATATGAATGTTTGAAAAAATAAATTAACAAAACTCGTTCAAAGAACTTTTACTTATGTGTTGTGGGTAAAATGGTTCTTTTGTTATTTTTTATTTTATTAAATTTTGGTATCTTTGCTTGTCGTCGTCGTCGTTTGAAGGGTATCCACTCCAGGCCAGACACAAACAGGACTGGGGCCGAGGGTTTATCCTTTTACTACCTCAGACTGCTGTACTGCCTGGATCAGATGCTGGCAGTGATGTCATTAAGCCAGCATCGAGTTTTGTCATCCAAAACCGTCAGACCTCGTGCTCCATGTGGTTCCCGATGTATAGGGCACGCTGTTAGTACATGGTCTGCGGTTTGCTCAGAGGCGCCACACTCGCAATTTGGTGAAGAAGCGAGACCCCATTTGTGCATGGACGAATAGAATCGCCCAACACCAGTCCGCAGGCGGTTGAGCTTAACCCAAGCTGCTCGGGGTAAGCCCATCACAACAGACCTGGCACCGGTTTCGGGCACAAAAGCACGGAGCCTGGAAGCATTTTCACAGTACTCCATTTTCCATTTGTGATTTGTCCATTCAGAGGCGCGGATGCCAAGTCTGGCAAGGTTGTCCAAGATTTGCTAATAAATTTTTATGGCAAGGTATCTTTGCTGATAAATTTTTATAAAGAAAATACATTTTGGCTTGTTCTTTTGATATAATGGGTAAGTTTTGTATTATATACTCATATAATTATATACTCCAAATAGTTTTAACTTATCAAAGCAACAACAAAAATAAAAAAAACTATATCAAATCACGAACAGAAAACATTGTAAATAAGCTAATCTGCAGCAAAATAGCAATTTAGTTTTATTTTAATTACGCTTAAAATAAATCTAAGTAGATTTTTTTTAAATCAGCATCTGTAAATATTTCAGTTTTCCCATTAAAAGATCTCTAAATAAAAGTCAACTTAAATTATCAGAAATTTTTGGAAATTAATTCTTATTTTTTAATAAACAATAATCGAGTTTGATTTTTTAAAAACGTCTAATTAAAAGTACGTTTTCATTCCAAAAATACAGTTTTTTTGTTAATATATAAATTAAAATCAAAACAAAAATTGTCAAAAAGTTTCTTTAAACTTTCTTGTTACATATATCATTATGGCATTCAATGCTTTGTCGAAAATTTTCTCTTATGTTTCGATCAATTGTCGAATCACGGTCGACAATATGTAGAAAGTAGTTTTGATCAGGTTGCCAGATAAAGTTTTCAAAAAAAGGCAAAACAGACGTTCAAAAGAAGTGAAATGTAGGAAAATAAAAAAAATTGTTTTTTCTCTATTATTGTACCAAATTTAATCTATTATTGTTCCAAATTGAAAACTTAAAACGAAAAAAACAAAACAAAGAAAAAAAATTCAATCAGTCTCCAAAATCTCTATTTTTGTCCCAAATTTAAGGTGAAGACAATTTAAGAATTAGTACACAATAAAAATTCTAAAAATATTTTTTACAAAATACTAATTGACAAGAATATATTTTTGTTTCTATGTAGCTAACAAGTGTCTCGAGAAAACGAAATTAGGTTGCTTGACGTAGTAACGTTGCAGTTTAAGCATAGCCGCATCATAGTCCGCACAACCTTCAATCAGCTCGTAAACGCCAGCGCCGACATAAGCGCAAAGCACTTTAAATCTGTTTGGTTCTTCAATATCTTGTGCTCTAGCATAAGTTGCAGCTAATTCTAAAAAGTTTTCTATTGTTTTAAGCCAATGCTTAAAAAGTTTAGTAGCTCCTGGAGCGTTTGGATCGACTCAAATCGGTTAGGTTTCAAAATCTCGCTAAACCCTGTAGCGGCCGTCGTTCAAGCTCTCGTTCCAACTTTTAAAATTTTTTGGTTTAATTGAAGTAACAACATTTAACAAGACTTCAATAAAAGTTTAAACCAAAAATTAAATACGCTTAAACTCTAAAACGAAAAATCAATATAGGAATTAATTTAAATGAACAACCTTCAACTATTCGACAAAGCCACAACTGACAAAACTAAAGTGTAAACGGAAACGACAGAAATTAGCGCGTTGGAGAAAAGATGCAATGCGTGGCGAACATCATACAGAACTTTGTTGATTACATAGTTCACCCTCCATGTTTGAATATTTGACAAAATTACCACTCACAAAATTGAAAGTTTATAAGAAAACAATTGTGACAAAAAATTTAAGATTGAATTGTTGGAATGTATTGAAGAAAATTTTCAAGAACAGCAAAAAACTAGAATAAAAAACAATTTCTTAAGATTCTCATGGTTTTTATTCTAAAAACTATCATATTAAAAATTTCAGCAATATTTGAAAAAATGTGCACTTTTCAGGAAAAAGTTGGCGTTTTGAGATTTTTTAAGCAGTCTAGTGTTTCCGTATTGAAAACTTTAAAATGCAAGGCACTTGAAAAAAAGGTAAAATTTTCGGATTTTTTTAAAGTAGAAGGAATTTCTGCACTAAAACTTTAAAAAGTGAGGCTCTTAAGAGAATTCTTAAGAGAATTGACAATTAAGTTTAAAGTTCAATGAAAACAATATTCCACCAGCGCAACTGCGAAGAACACCGCTAAGCCGCAAGGGCATACTGGCGGTGGTTCCGATATGTTAACCACATCGAGTTAGCTAACATGGATACGGGTTTAACTTGTGCCAGCTGAAGTTTTCAAGTTTTAAGTTTTCAACTTTTTCAGCTGGGGTCAACAGCAAGATGTAGTGTCCTGACGAGTCCTAATAAGGACGAAACAGGTCTGTCGGCACTTGCTTGTTGATTGACTTGACCATTCTTACTATATGTGTTTGTAATGGGAACTGCAGGGTTTAGCTTGTCTTAACCCGTATCCGTGTTAGCTAACTTGATGTGGTTAGCATATCGGAACCACCGCCAGTATGCCCTTGCGGCTTAGCGATGTTCTTCGCAGTTGTGCTGGTGGAACATTGTTTTCATTAAACTACCTACCCAGCGTTCAGGTCCACAACTGGATGCTTGAGATGTAAACCACAAACAGAAAGTTGCGCCAGCTGTTTAAGTTTTCAACTTTTTCAGCTGGGGTTAACAACAAGCTGAAATGTCCTGACGAGTCCTAATAAGGACGAAACAGGTCTGTCGGCACTTGCTTGTTGATTGACTTGACAATTCTTACTATACGTTTAAAGTTTTTACTCAGAAATTTTAAGAACCTGGCCACAAAAACTCCCTTTGAAAAAAATTTATAAAATTTTAATAATGGATCAATTTTTAATAACAATTGATAAAACTTTTATTTAAAACTTTTTATTTGGTCAAAAAGAAACTGAACCATAACACTTTTCTAATTTTTTCTGTTTTTATCACTGAGAGTAAAAGGATGTTTCTAAAGAAAACATGTTTTGAGAATTGGTTCATATAGTGTCAAGCTGTCTTTTAAAAAAATTAGATTTTTCTAAGGTTTGTTAAACTAGTGAAAAAAAAGTTTATAATTAGATTTAACTTGAATCATTTTTATCCGGTTTGTCTCAAGAAGCAAGGTGATCGTTAAATTTGGGAGATGACGGCTGATCTTAAGATATTGTTGTTAATAAACGCTAACCGATATAATTCTTATTACAATGTCTTTAAAAAAAGCCTACAGGGTTTTGTTGGAATTAACCAATAAGCACCTGTACAAAAATTCTTTTTAGGAACTTTTTAACATGTCTAACAATGTTACGTTGGAATAAATTAAATTTGAATTAAATAAAAAAGTTTCAGTTTAAAAGAAAATGAATTAAAATATAGCTTTAAAAAAATCTTTACGTTGATTTTGTTTTAAAATGTAAAAATATTGAAGTTAATATTGCTGTTACACCTGACTGAGAATCGAGTTAATATTAAGTCGGTCTATAAAAAGTCTTACACTTTTTTGGATATTTTACAACTAGTGTTTTGCAACTAAAAACTCAGCAAAAAAAACTTTTGGGAGAATTGTCAAAAAGTGACGATTTTAAGTTTTTATTCAGTAATTTATAACTTAACCACAAACGTTAGTATGGAAAATGAAGTTAAAAAATGTAATAAATTAATCTTTAACATCCGTAGCAGTTTATTTCATAAGGTTACTGTCTAAAACTTTTTCTTAGAGGTATTAGTTTTTTTCTCAAAAGTTAGGAAAATTAAAGATAAAAGACTGCATGATTGGCTCATTATTTTATGTATGTACAGACTAAAGTGATGCTTATCTCATTGCGAATCGAACCAACTACCTGTGGTCTTCCAGGCAGGATAAAACACAACTAGACCATACAAGCCAGAGAACAATTTGACTTAAAGCAGCTATAAGTAGTTCTCGGATTTGCTGCACAAGGCGCACCCCATGACCGAGATTAAACCGAAAAGTGGTAAATACTATAATATGGTAAATACTATAATCATCAGTAATAAAAATGGTTAATAACCGAGACTAACCCGACAAATAAGATAACAAGCATCACTGACGAGCTGTTCCAGGAGCGAAACTTGAGTCTGGTGCTTCTTGCTTTTAAAGCAGCTTGATTTGTAATTTGTAATAGTACTTAATAGACGCTTACCTAAAAGATAACTAATTTTTCAAAAAACAATCTACTTTTTGGGAATTGATTTTTAAATACTCATATAAAACTTTTCTTTAGACAACTTCGTTGGCCTTAAATTAAGTTTGACTTGAAATTTTAAAGATATGTTAATTTTAGACGAGAATTTAATTGATAAAATAAATAAATTCAACATCTTCTTCTTCTTCTCCTTTCAGCCTTTCCCTTCAGTCAGGGGTGGCCACAGTGTATCATCATTCTCCACATCTTTCTGTCTTCAACATCCGTTTCCTTCACACTAACTTCCTGCATATCTTCCTTTACTGCATTTAAATAAATAAATAAATTCAACATGATGTACTATAAAAACCATTTTACGATGAATTTCGTTAGAAAAAGTAAAAAAATTAAAACTAATCTTTAAGAAATGTAAAACTTTTTTAACTAACATAAACTGGCAAGCGAACTTGCAGCTAAAATTAAGTCAGTCTGTAGAAAATCTTTTGGTCACAGAAAAATTTGTTTGAGAAGAGAAATGAAATCTAATTTTACAATTCTTTGGAAAAAACAGGGTTTTATTTATGATAAATTCAAAATTATTTTATGTTCAGAAATAGTTTAAATCAACTTCAAACTTCAACATTGCTTTATTCCAAGTTTTTCTAAAACAGTTACATTGATATAATTGTTTTTAAAAGAGAAAAGTGTAAGATAAGTTATAGAAAAATTTGAAAAATAAAACGATAATTTCATCAAATATTTAATTTAAAAATATTATAGTAAACTGACGTTAGACTGAACTGGGAATCAAACTTGCCAACTAAAGGTTAGAACAGGCTGAACAAAATCTTGGCAAAAACTCTTCGACCGCGTTGGTGGTGAGAGAGCAATAAAATAAAATTTAATTTTACAATTTTTTTGCATAAACAAGGTTTTATTTGTAATAAATTCCAATTATTTTATGTTCAGGGTTCTGAAATTATTTAAATTGACTTCAAAATTATAAATTGTTTTATTTCAAGTTTTCCAAAAACAGTCACATTGCCATAATCGTTTTTTAAAAGAGAAAAATCCTGGCATTGCCCCGTCCTGAAAAGGACGTTTGCCGATTAGCAGACCCACACTGAACATCGGAATGGGTGGATACCCTTTCGTTTTGGTGTTGGGCGATTCCATTCGTCCATGCACAAATGGGGTCTCGCTTCTTCACCAAATTGCGAGTGTGGCGCCTCTGAGCAAACCGCAGACCATGTACTAACAGCGTGCCCTATACATCGGGAACCACATGGAGCACGAGGTCTGACGGTTTTGGATGACAAAACTCGATGCTGGCTTAATGACATCACTGCCAGCATCTGATCCAGGCAGTGCAGCGGTCTTGGGTAGTAAAAGGATAAACCCTCGGCCCCAGTCCTGTTTGTGTCTGGCCTGGAGTGGATACCCTTCAAACGACGACGACAAAAGAGAAAAATGTTAATTCAATATAATTTATAGAATATTTGATAAATGAAATGATAATTTCATCAATTGTTTAATTTAGAAATAGTAAGCTAACTTTTATATTTGACTAGGAATCGGACTTGTTGCTACAAGTGGGACCGTCTGTATTAAATCTTGGCCAAATCTATTTGTTAGGTTTTAGAAAGCTGTTGCTCCTGATATTTCCCGATAAAGATAAATTTTCGGGAAACGTTTGTCGTATTTTGGTTCTATTGCAATAAACTCCTTTGATATAATACTTTGCGCTTGCTTAGTAGTGTTTGCATCACTCATAGTTTTCCACTATATCCAAGTTTTCTTTTAACTAATATTATTGAAAAAAATTGAAAAATTTTTAGTTAATATTTAGCCAATCATTAAATGAAATATTGAACTTGCATAGGATTGTTTGCCAGCTTTAAACTTGACTATATCAGTAGCTATGTACTAAAACTTTTAATTTAATTCTTGAAATTATAAGTTTGCAAGAAAGACACAGTAAGTAAACTGATGCTTTTTTTGAGAATTGGTTAGGGTTCGCTTAAGTTCAAAATATGCGACCATAAATAGGAGTCAGTTTTTGAATAGGAAACAACGTATCACGTTACAATCATGCTTCTTGGTGAAAATATGGGAATACATTGTCTTGTTTGGTAACTGTCTACCCTATTTATGATAAAATAAGCTTCTTATTATAAAACATTTTACATAAAACTTATCATTCTTCAAGCTGCGTAAAATTTTTTTAAATATTATGAAATGTTTAAAGATTTAATATAGGTATCGTATAAATTAAATTTGCCTAAAAAAATTTTTTTAACCAATACCGGTTTTTAAAATACAGTCTAGGGTTAAAGTATTCTTTAGGTTTGACAGCTTCGTTGTCTTGAAAGGAAATTGAACTGAAGACTAACTGTCTTTCTTAGGGTTAGGTCAGTAGTCGTCTTTAGGTTTAAACTGCTCCGTAGGGTTTGCGCACTGACAGGCGCGCCATTGCGCCATCGCCTGCGCAGTAAAGCTTAAAACACCAACCAAACCAGTCCTTCCCTAACATTAACATAATTAAGGGTGCGAATTTGAAAAAAGAAAAACCAACAAAGCTTGCAAAGATAGCAATGAAATAAATATAGAAATTGTATTACAGGAAACAAGGCTATTTTATTTCGATATGTATTTGCTTTTTTAAAAAGACGAAAAAAACGAAAATAGAATAAAAACCTAACATGTACAGTATAACATTTGTGTAATTAGGCACGCTTTATGATGGCAATTGCAATAGACACGGTTTATGTGTTTAACTCTCACTCTCCTTGTTTTTTGGGTTTTTGAAACCCACGCTTTACAAATATTATTGTATTCTCTGCTTGGCGCTGTTAAAAAAAAGCTCTATAAAGAAAAAACAAAAAAGATTAAAGCAAGCAAATATCCTGCATATTAAGAAAGTAGCTTGGAGTAATCGCTTGATGGAGGCATTAAATCAAACACCTTCAATCTAGTTCTGTGAATCTGGAGGGTAAGAAGATATGTTGATTATATGATAGAAAAGATGATGATACTAACTAGTCGGCAGCGTGGTCAAGTGTTTAAGAGCGCCGCGATTGTAATCAACATGGTCTCGGTTAGAAACCTATTCACGTCTTTCTGTTGCGCCTTGGGAAAGACATTTTATGGCACTTCTTCCTGCTTGGTAGTCTTGGCAAACAGTTCTAAATTTCATCTATATCTTTATTAGATTTTCAAGCAGACAGCAATATCTTGGCACTCCGAAAGTATGTCGGGGCAATTGCTTACTCTATGTATTAGGGCCTCCGTCGCTTTCCTGCAAATCAGGAGGATAAATATAGAGATGAAAGAAATAAAGAAATAAAATGAATAGTTAGGGCTTTGCTTCAAAGCTAACACGCAAAAAAAAGATTAATGATATAACAAAAAACTAATCACATACAAATATTATAAAATGCTATTTTTTTAATTTTATCATTCCTTTACTTATCAGTAAGCTTACCATACATACCAGCGGGACAGCGCCAATTTTTCAGGGCTTTGTGCCGCAGAGTTTTGGCCAAAATCCCGCCAGAAATCAAAGACAGATTGCATGTACAGACCTTTTTTTATTTTTTTCAGAGATCACTAATTTTTAGAAACGAAAATTATGAAATCCGAAACAGATTTAAAGCAAAAAATTTTTTTAGTAAACGCTTCTTTTTTAGGACAAAAATCATAAAACCTGTTAATGATTCGAAGTGAAGACCTTTTTTTAGAGAACACTACTTTTTAGGAGCAAAATCTTTTTCTGTTAACGAGCGTCTCAGTTTGCCCCTTTGAAAGTATGGTATGCCTACTTATTTTAACTTTTGCACAAACACATCAACCTAAGTATATGAGAAGATTTAAGAAATCATTTTATATCATTCACTTTTAACAGATAAGAAAGCTCTAGGTTTCGTTAACTGTAACAATTTGTGGCCCTTGGAACTAGTTTGTGTTTAGAGTATAATTTTTTCATTTTTTTGTTCTTGCTTGTACTTACTGAACAATTTTGCTGCGAGTTTTGACCTTTGTTTTCCCACATAACTCAGAAAAAATTGTGTTGAGTCTATTCTGTATATTAACGCAAAAAAACATTTATATTTAATCATAATGTTTATAATTTTCCTCAAAGCAAGTTTATAGTAAAATTTTTTTCAAGAAACCTGTTGTGGTGGCCATGAATCAAATATTGCTTAATAATTTTGAGCAAACTTTAGAAGATTAAGTATGAATTTCTTTTTCTTAAATGTTATATTTTTTGTATTGTTCATCAAAAGCGACCGTCCCAAAGAAACCAAACGGCCCACACGGGGATCGCGAACCCCAAGTTCAAAACCACTGACATACTTAATTGATATAGTTTTTATTTACAGTCCTCGTATCATTTATTCATAATTTAAGAACATCGGTTCAATAAACTATTAAACATTTATAAAAGTTATGATCTGGGCAGTACTATGTCAAAAAATTTATTTAACTGATACTTGTTAAACTTACAAGTGAATATCATTTTAATCTAGACCTACAGTATGATATTTCTTAACTTTTTAAAAAATTCTGGATGTAAATAAATTGTTTGAAGGTTATTAGTACATTTTTTGGTAATTCCTAAAACAATAAAAGAAACTAACATTTTACAGTGGCAATATAGTAAATTTTATTGTTTATTTTCGAATTCTCATCGACTGAGAAATTGAAACTGTCGCAAGAAAGTGCAAAGGTTTGCGATACTTTGGCTTGACAAGGACAATGGATAAGTCAGAACTAAATGAAGAAACTTTATACAAAGTTCTATTCTAGTTGGCCACAATTTTAAAGTTGTGTTAGACTTATTAACATTTTTAATTTAATTTTATGCCGTTGCAACAAAATTTATGTGTATCAAACTTTTTTAATCACTTCTTTTGCTTGGCATCAAATAAAAGCCAAATTTCGTCCAAAAAAATTAATTTTTAAAGTTTCCTTTAATTTTCCCTGTTTCTGCCTGTATGTACAATTTTGATAATGAAGGCATCACTCAGAAAAAAATTTCTTTTGCTGTTGTCGACTTTTAGCTCATTTTTGGCCTTTCAGTTAATATAAATAAAAAGGATGCCATCACCGTCTTTGTGCGATTGAGCTTCAACCTTCAATCTGGAAACACGCTGAAAGTGTAGACATGTCTTGACTTAAAGTCCTCTCCGAATCCTTTCAGTTTCCAAAAAAGGGTGGCACTGTTATATTTTCTACATAAGCAAACTTTCTGGAAATTGTGGCGGGCAGGTTGCACGTATAAATGTTGAACGAGATGGAAGCAAGATCGATCCTTGAGAAATATCATTTTTTAGACGGCGTAGCCTGCTTTGCTTGTGTCACCGGCAGTAAGGGTAAAACTTTGGTTTCGGACAAGCTTCATGATCATTCAGACCATGTGCTTATCTGGTAGAAGCCTCAAAAGTACGCACGTAAGGTCATGGACAGGCAGTGTCGTAGGCCTCTGACAGATGGACAAACACGGCACCGCCTTTTTCTTATCCTGGGAAAAATCCTCAATGTTTTGTGTCAACAGAACGACTTAATTTACGATTTATTTTCTGGTCGAAACCAAGCCTGCTTTTTAGGTAGCAGTGGATCAATAATTGGTTCAACACGGGCGTAGATAAACCTCTCGAAGAACTTGTAGGGGCGCCCTGAGCAGAGATATCGGTAGATAACTCTTTAGTCCCCCACGGGCTTTATTGTTTTGGAATCGCAGCTACAAGCGCTTTTATCCAGATCTTGGGAATTTTGAGTCGGCGCAAGCAGGAAGAAAAAAAGTCACATAACCAGGATTTCAAAGCAGTTTTAGCCTGGATTATAAGCTCTGGGTAGATGAAATCAGGGCATGGAGCTCCATCTGGTTTTAAGTTTTAGGGGGCAGCGGTAAAATTTTCTGTGAGAAAGTGTCAGAGTTATTCACTGGACATGGTGTTATGGCCCTCCAAAGGTCAGACACTTCTGGAGAACCAAATCGAGATGACTTGTGATTAACAGCCTCGTATGCCCTATTTCTGACTAGTTGAGATATTATAGCATCAGGTGAAACGGGACAGTGTCAAGGAAAGTGATACCTATCAATACGTTTGTTAATTATTTAGTTTTTATTTGATTTCTATAATTATCTACTGAATTGCAGGAAAGGACCGAGGCGCTAATACATAGGGTAAGCAATTACACCGACCTGCTTTTGGAGATGCCAAGATGTTGCTGTCCGCTTGAAATTTAATAGAGATATGAACGAAAATTAGAATTGTTTGCTAAGACCACCAAGCAGGGAAAAGTCCCATAAAAAGTCTTTTTCAAGGGCACAACTGAATAGCGCCGGTAGGTTTTGAACCGAGACCATGTCGATCATAATCCCGATGCTCTTAACCACTCGACCACAATGTTTCATATACTCTATGTTTTACTTTTAGAGAGTGAAAAGCAGCAGCCAATCTTGAAACGTCTCGCTGCGAAGATTGCAGGAACGTTGTGGCAAATATCAAAAAAATGTGTTGACTTTGTAAAAAATTTGAAAAAAATTTTTTTTATTTGCATTTTAACTAATGACCCTTGTATTTTTCTTGTTTCCTGGTATTTTTTATGAAATTATTCTTTTTTGACCCTTCCAACAAAAACGTTTTGCCATTATCAGCTTCAAAACACTTATTTGGTAAATGATTTTAAAAGAACAATAGCAATAAGTGTCGTTGAGCAAATGCATTTTTGATTTATGTACAGTAATGGACAATACTCAGAATATTCCAATTTTGCATAATTTTGTCAGGACTGATGGAAATAACGTTAAACGGAAAACGCTGTTATGTTCGGAAAAAGAGTAGCAGTCAATCTTGCCAAAAAATACCGGTACACTTCATTTATTTCAATTCGTGACTTGCTACCATGATTTGCTTGTCGGAAATAGTTTGAAATTGGCCTATAAAAACTCACTAGTTGTTGATTTAAGAAAATGGCGAAGATGAATTCGTAACAGTGACTTGCTGTGCAATATGTTTTGATTAACCCGAACTATCCCAATGACTACATTTGTAGTCATTTGTAGTCTGTCACACTTCATTCATAATTTTAATCATAACGATGTAGTGTATCCCCGTTGAAAGCAATTCGTAGTTTTATTATAAGAGAATAAATGCGGCTCTTTGAGCGTTGTTTGCGATATACGTCCAATTTGTTCTATGGCTCGATAAATGTATCTTTTTCTCTTTTTTTTCTCTTTGTATTGACGTAATATGTTTTTGACTAACGTTATTGTACTGGAAGGTTCGCGTATATGCCACTTGTTTCGCGTAACAATCTCTCCAGGGGTTTCTGGCTGAATCTCGAAATTACGAGAAAGTTTACGTCACGTGATTTTGTTTTCTATATAAAGCCGATGCGTAGCGAGAAATGATGATTATCGTTGTGAGGTAATTTGAAGCGACTCGAGTGGCGGCTCGAGCGAAGGTGATTTTGTTTGGCCACAGGAGGTGGACCGTTAGATTTTGTGTCGGTGGACAATTGTTGAATTTATTTTGTGACAGTGGTTGGCAGTTTTGTTCTACAGAGGTAGAATTATTTGTGTTGATTGAGTCGAGTTATAGTGTTGATTTCGCTTTGCAGTTTGGCAAAGCGTGGAATAGAAGTTTCGTCGGACGTGATATTTTTGTAATACATCTGTTTTTATTAGAGACAAGGATCTCTGTTTGTTGTGAAAAAGAATCTTCAACGAAATCAATCCGAGCTTTCGTTAACCAACTGTATAAACCGTCAGGCTCATAGCAAAACTACTTCTTGAGCCGGAATAAAATAAAATTTAGACACAGCTTTGTTTCAGCGCAGGTATTCGGGTTACCTAGCTCAACTGGTCCTTTGGGATTTCCGAACAAAGTTTGTGACATAGTCATTATTTCAAATGCATTTTCTAACTAAAAATAACTGTTTTTTTTATTATTTTAGATTATGAATAGCTTTGAGATATATAAAAGTTGTAAAATATCTTTACAAACACTGTTTTAAGTTGTGCCATAGAATTGTACAGCCTATCAAAGTTTTTAGTTTTTAGTTTTTTAGTTCTACCCTTGGGTTAATATGGGTTAACAAAGTTTAAAATTATTGTAAGGTTATATTTTTTTTATTGAGTAATTAGAGATGCACTTTTAAGTAATGGTTTTTATTTTCAAACGTAAAAGTTTTTAAATAATATCTTTCTGATAAAATAAACGAGTAATTATCACAAATTATTACAATTAAGCATTTTCTCGGGTATATGGTCGATTGCATAGAAACGCCGTATTGATGATGCAAGCAATAGACACGATTGCGAAACAAATTTCCCTTTTTTGTTCTGTTATGTTCTTGGAAAAGATACTTTGCTGCATTTTTCTCTGCTTAACGTTTTAAAAAAAGCAGCTAAACTTCAGTCAAATCTCTAAATAACTACTAAAAAAAAACAGCATAAAAAAATTTTCACAGGATAGCAAAACCTAAATTAGTGTCTCCGAGATCAGGTCGGGGTAATTGCTTGATGCTTGCCCTAAATCTAACACCTTCTGACGTCTTCGTGTAAATTGAATATGGAGATGAAAAATAGAAAAAGAAAATTTTGTTTAAAATGCTTTTAAAATGTTGGAAAAAATAAACCAACAAAGCCGCTTCGAAGAATTTTTTCTTATGTTTTATCAGTAAACTTTTTTTTGTTATTTTTTATTTTATTAGGTTTTGGTAAATATTTTGTAATAAATTTTTAGAAAGAAGATACACTTTTGCTTGATATTTTGATATAATGGGTAAGTTTGATCGAATATAAATAATTTAAATAATTTAACTTATCGAAGCAACAATAAAAAAATAAAAAAAATTATACAAAATCCTAAACATTGTAAATAAGCTAATCTGCAACGAAATAGATTCCAATTTGATTTGGTTACGCTTAAAGTAAATCTTAGTAGAATTTTTTAATTTTAATTTTTAAATTAAAAAATCCAAATTTTTGAAATTTAATTTTCTTTCTTTGATAAATAATAATTGAGTTTGACTTTTTAAAAATGTCCAATTAAAAATGAATTTTGATTGGAAAAATACGGATTTCTTGTTTAATGACTTTTTGCAGTTTAACCACTTTTTATTAGCTTTTATGTTTTACCGAGCATATTTCCAACATCTTGTGACAAAGCCTAATCAACATTTATAAACATTTAAAAGAAAACAAAACAAAATTTCTATATTTTTCAGCTATTAAGCCTTATCGGCAGCAGGGTTGCCACATTGACCTGTTTAAGACCAAATCTGAAAAATTTCGTTTTTAAGGTCTTTCTTTCGTTTTAAGGCTTTCAAATTTAACGTTTGACCTTTTCGATATTTTTTGACCCCTTTTATTAATAAAAATATTACTTTTGTCAATTAGTATTTTTGTAAAAATATTTGAAGTTTGTAACCAGAACTATTAGAATTTTTTGTTTACTAATTCTTCAATCGTCTTCACTTCAATTTGGGACGAAATTAAAGATTTTGGACACTGATTGAAAATGATAACTTTTTTGTTTTTTTGTTTTAAGTCTTCACGTTATATTTGGTACAATAATAGAGAGAAAACAATTTGCTTTATTTTGTTACATTTGGCTTCTTTTGTCAGTCTCTTTGGCGTTTTTTGAAAACTTGATCTGGCCATCCTGATCGGAACTACCGTCTACATATTGTTGAACGTGATCCGACAGTTGATCGAAGGACAGTTGATCGAAACGACCGTTGATCAAACCACAATTGATCGAATCAATAAAAAAAAATTTTCAAAAAAGCATTCCAAAGTCATCATGATGTATTTCACAAGAAAGTTTAAAAAAACCATTTGACGACTTTTTTTTGGAGGACGCGGCTTTTATTTCATCCAGTAATTTAACATACATGATAACCATTTTAATTTTTTTCTCAACAATATTAAGGCGAAATATATTCAATTCTTCCTGTTCCAATTTGATGTTAGACAACCAGGTTTAAAAAACAATATTTGTTAAAAAATTTTAATTTCTGTCTAACAAACAATAGCGCAAATGGAAATTTACAACTTACGCAGTAACAGGTTAAAGCCCGTTTTTACTACGAGGGTTGGCGGGAGTATCTTTTGTTTGTTTTATTGCTTCTTTTAGCGCCTAAGCGCGGAAAGAAGTAAAAAAAGTCAATAGACAAACAAAGAAGAATTGCGCTACAGCTTGTAGTGGAAACGGCCTTAACGCTATTAAGATTGGGGGAGGACAAAAGCGCAGTGCAAGTGAAAAACGCTGTGGTGCTCTCAAACTACCCAAACAATTGTATTTTAAACATAAATTTTCAAATTTTTTATTTGAAAGTTGGTGCAAAAAATTCTTATCTGATCATATTATCACATAAATTTTCAAATTTTTTTATTTGAAAGTTGATGCAAAAAAGCTTGCAAAAAATTCTTATCTGATTTGAGTGATGCCTAGGTTTTCTTTCAATTCTCTAAAAATTTATTTTTAAATCTACCAAATCTTACGCCAATAAACTAAGATAAACTAAATTTTGCTATAAAAAATAAATTAATAATTACTTTCTAAAGCGCAATATAAAGCAAACAGAAGAAACCTAATAAAGTTTGCAATAGCAAAGGGAATCATCATAGTTTAGAAACAAGTTTTGGTTTCCTACCGAAAACCAAAAGTTTACAACTTTTTAATTGATAATAGGTTCAAATCAAAACAAAACAATCTACAGTAAATCAATGTTTCTCAACAGTTTATGATTTGTGCCTAACTGTTAGAAACACTTAAACACTTGTATTCCCCTAGTCCATCCAAAACACAGCCTAGATTTGTCTTAATGAAACTATATTTGTTGTTTTATTTGTCATGTTGAAAAATAAACAAAATCGATCCAAAAAAATCAAAGTTATTCGTTGATGAAATCAAGTTAAAATTTCTAAGGCTTCTTAATCAGTAAAAATCTGTGATTCACAAAGTTTGTTTATTGCAAATTAATGAGGATTGCGGTCGTCTTCTTGGTGAATAATGAATTTTTTTATTTTTAAGACAGCCTGACAGTGGTACCGCGGTTCTCAAATGTCAACCTCATCGCATTCGAAAACTCTTATAATTTTGAGCTCCTATGGTGCAGCATAGATGGGTCACTTTAATCTTAAGATTCTATATGTTTAACGGTGTGTTATTGAAGCAAGGCTACAATGTGAAGAGAATGCAAAAAATTACAAAATAAGGTCTACAACAAGGGGCAGCAAACTACGGCCCGCCGCATGTTATCTGAAAGAAGCTTGATGCAATGGCTTCTAACAGTGGTTCTCATTCGGCTGACGGCACAATTGATAACTTTTTTTGCGGCACACTTGATAGACTAAAAACAAAAAAGCTGTTTAAAAGAATGAAAATTCGATTCTTATAAGTTTTTGCTTTAGATTTTTGTTTAAGTTGGAAATCCATATTCGCAGAGTTATGAAGATGAGAATGAAAAGTTTGTTTGAATCGGTTTTTGCTAATCAATGATAAGATTTTTAGAGTTGTGTTGAAGAAATGTTGATTCAGGAAAGGAGTCTTTCTGCAAATCAATAAGTTGCATTTTTTTTGACCTACAGGTTGTTTTTCATTGCTTTAGTAAAGATTAATCAAATATATTGTCCTTTAGAAAGAATTAATGTTGAAGTAACAGCTACAGTCGGAAAAGATCATCAGTCAATTTTTATTTTAGAAAGATTCATTAACAGATTTTCTTTAAAATTTGTTTATTCATAAAAACAACTTACTATCGATTGAATCTAATTTTGCTATCACCGCAGCGATTATATTTGCTAATGGTTTATCAGATAAAGAAGAAAGAAACATTACTGCAGCCACCCAAAATCATCTTTAAAACTTGACTAAGCGTTTTAACATTTTCGTTTTCGAAAGCCAAAAAGCTAAAACGTTTGACCACAATAGCGCCATTGTTAAGTTTTACACCGAGTGCACAATATTAAGTTCTTTAATTTTCCCAAACCGACAATTCACAATTGCTACGGACATCTACGTCTACTATGATACAAAACAAGGGTAAATCAGTATAATAATGGGTTTTAATAATTTATTTGAATTTAATATTTTAACATGTTTTTTATGACAAACAAAAGTAATAAAAACATAAATGCAAAATGCAACCCTACAAAATTTAAGAAAACGAAGACGTTTTAAAATTTGAAACGATCTAAAGCAGCGGTTCTTAACTGGTGGGAAAATCTTCCTGGTCGGATGCGGAAGAAATGACTGCAATGTCTAAGGAAGTCAATCGGATTATATAAAGACAAAATTATTTTTTGGACTAACATTTACCAGTCCAAAAGCATATTTTTGCAATTATTATGTTTATTTAAAAAGTCACATTTGAGAAAAGGATCGTTTTACTTTGTTTAAATATTTTTTATCTCAATAATTATCTGCTTGCCTTACGGGAAAGTGCCGAAGGCGCTATACTTAGGGCGTCGTCAAGGGATTACCCCGACCAGGGCCGATCTGCTTTCGAAAATTCCAAGGCATTACTGCTTAGTTAAAATTTTTTATTCATTATTTTAATTTTTATTTTGAGATAAGATACGAGTGAAATTTAGAGCAGTTTGCTAAGACCATCAAGCAAAGTAGAGAGCGGTAAAGTGTCTTTCTGAAAGGCATAACAGAATGACGCGAGTAGGTTTAGAAGCGCGACTGTATCGTTTGCGTGCATCATCAATATGGCGCTCTTAGTTGCTTGGCCACACAGCCGACTGATGTTAAAAGTAGCCACGGTCCCTCAAGTAGGCCGTTAGATTGTCGGTTAAAAAAAAATTTATCTAAAAAAGCTGATTTTAATTAATTAAGATGAAAATCAAGTTAGCTTTTGTTGAAAGTTAAGTGATGTTATTTGGTTAATCAACAAGCAAGTGAGAAATGGCTCCAAACATACAATCTTTAGCGTTGCAATTTGCCAATCTACTTTTTAAGGAGTCATAATTTTTCGTTGACATCTAGTGTGAAGCACAAATGTACTGTGTAGTTACTTGCACTGCTCGCTTTCAACCGTAAATCCTTACATTGAGATCTTCACAAAGAAAAACAATCGCAAAAATTAAATTAAAACGAGCACTTTACTTTTATTGTTAATGCAATAAGATTAAAATAAATGAAATCTTTTTAATTGTTATGTTTATTATGCAAAGCCTGCAAGCTACACCACAGAGCTAATAGTCACCATCAGCTACATTGCGTCTCATAAAATATCGTCGCTATAAATATCAGGCGGGGAATTCGAACTTGATTATTGGACTTATTGGAAAATTTAAGCAAAAAGATTAAAAGCCGCTTAATTAAAAACTCGTGTTTTTTAAAATTTTTGCGGCACACTTGAAAATCTCTCACGGCGCACCGTTTAAGAATCACTCACTGGCTTATAGTAATGCAAAAATAAATATCAAAATTTCAATTGTCAGGCCTCGAGAAATGTAGGCCTACTCATAATTTTATATATTTTGTTTCTGACTACGATTTTTGACAGTGCATTACAGATAAATTAGCTAATGATTCTTTACAGTAGGTTGCTGTTTGCTTGAAGAGATACGTGAAACGATTTGTTCGACAATTTATTTTCTAATTTAGACAGGATTGAGAACGAATACGTAACAGCTCCATAATCTGTTTAAATGTAACCCCGCTGATATGTCAATCGAACTACAGTTGGAGCTCATTAATTTATACGCAAATAAGTTCTTGAAAGAGAAGCACAGAAAAGGACAACTTGTTAAATTTTACCACTGCCTAAGTGATGATGAATTTCCAAAGCTGAAAAAATTTGCGTCTCGTATTGCATCAATTTTTGGAACGATTTATGTTTGTGAGCAAACATTTTCAAAAATGAAATACGTAAAGTCAGAGCATCGAACGTGATTTACTGATGAACATTTGAAGGCGAGTCTCTTGCTCGGATGCAACAACTCTAAACCAAATCTTACTCAGAGATAAATATGCATACCATATTTCTGAAGTTGTAAACCGGGACGTTCGTTAAAAGAAAAAAACTCACATCTAAAAAGAGTGTTCCCAAAAATGGTCTTCACTTTAAATCTGTCTATGATTTCTTGTGATTTTCGTCATTTAAAAGTAGTGTTCTCTAAAAAAATTGTTTTCACTTAAAATTGGAAATACCGGGAGATATTAGTTAACCGGGCGAGACGCCGGGACAAGGCCCAAAAAATCGGGACTGTCCCGGTATACGAGAAAGTATACTAAGCCTAGAGATAAACGACAATTTTATAAATATCACTAAATAATTTTTCTTTCTGATTTTGTTTGTTATAATCGACATTATTAATTTATAAAATTTCTTATAGTACTTCGTTTATATCCGGCCCGCTATGGTCATTCCTCACAGTTATCTGGCCTTTCTGAAAAAAGCTTTGTGACCCCTGATCTAAAAGAAACAAAGCCACAAGCATAGGTCTACTTGTAGGCCCTCCTAAGAATGCTTTGTCCAGGACCCTGTTGAGAAATTCTAACCATGGTATTAAAATAATTTTTAAAATAATTACAAACGAATTAGCTTCTTACTGATGGTCTCTAGTTTTCATAAATTTAATAACAAAGAGATTGTGTAGTCAAAAAAACCTACATAGGAAATCGATTGACTTTTTTGATCAACTGTCGTTTCTATCAATTTTTGTTTCAATCAACTGTCGTTGTACAATTGTTGACACGGGTCATAAAACGAACAACTGGTCTTGAAAAACTCATCCTACAGGATTATTTTTCCTCTTGGATGAAGATTTTTATACTTTTGTTTTGCAAAGGAACAAGAAAAATTTAAAAATTGTCTAAATTTCATAATTTTTTGAAAAAACATTCTTTCTTGCAGAACTGTCCAAATTTTGTGGACTAAAGTTTTTGGCTAAAGTAACGCATTAAATCAAAATAACACAAAAAAGTAAAGTTTGGTACATTATAATTCTAAAATAGAAGTAATGCATTTACGAAATATAATTTTTAGAAATTCTTACTAAAGAACATTGTAAATATAATGCCAGAACCAGATTTAGTTAGCACATGTTGTATTTGGGTGTGAGGCTTTGATAAACATTTGGTATGATGAGTTTTTGTAAAGACTAATTTACCTACTTCTGATCAGCTTTACATATCAAAAAGTACAATAAACCTAACTATGAGTAGGCGATTTATCCCTCGCGGAAAGCATGTAACAAGCTTGGGGGGGGGGGTAGACGTCCTGATCGTTGATGATGATAATAATGATGAAGATGCAAAATTTATCACTGTAGAAGACGGTGATAATGACGAGAAGGTGGCTGTTGATGATGAAGGAGATATTAAAGTGTAGAAAGAGAGAGATAATAACGACACAGATGATGATAAAGTCTCAAATGATAAAGATGTGAATTCTGATCAAGATGACGGAGAAGTTGTTATTTTGACTGCATACCAAGTAAAAGTGGCATTTTGTACTCAACGAAACAGCTTCTTAATCAAAAACAACGTTGGAATATCCTTACACATTTACCTAGAGTTATTGGTCACTACAAACTTAAAGCGAAAGTTTTGAGCAAAAATTCACAGAAGAATCATAAAAACTTTTCTTAAAAATACTAATAGAAAAGTTACGGAGCTTTGAAGCACTCTATCTTCTCAAAATTACAACAATTTTTAATTTAGAAATTCAAAGCTACGTTATTATTAAAACTGCGGACTAGAACTGACAAAGACAATTTTACTGATTAAAAAAAATTATAAAAATTTGGAAACAGCAAATTTTTTACAGGGCTGTGATGTCCTTGAACAATTTTAAATGCTTTTTTAGATGATTAAAGTTTGATAATTGGCACCCAGAAAAAATAAATGAAATGTTTTCTGTTATTTTATAAATATGAAGCATATTTTTAAAAAATACTCGACGTGTACATGTTCCATATAAATGCACTATTGTGGATGAAAAGTTGTTGGGATACAGAGACCGAATTACAGGTAGAATGTACATGCCATCTCAACCAAAAAAGTGCAAACTAAAAATTTTCTGGGCATGTAAATTAAGCACTGGATACGCAGCCACGTAAAATGCAAAAGAAAGAGATCGGGTTCATAGAAATTTAGATGAAGGTATTTTGTTTAGATTGCTGGAACCCTATTATGAATCAAGAAGGAGTGTTTGTTCACATAACTTTTTTCGTGTTGAAAATCTACTGCTTGAAAAGAATTTACCATAGTTGGAACTATGAGAACGTATGGAAAAATTTCAAGTACCTTGGACAACCGAATGAAGTTATACTCATCTAAGTTTTTATACAACCATGAAGAAAGTGTGTGTTTCTTTGCATTCCAAGATAATAAGAACATAAACTTGTCATGTTTTTAAGTTCGACACATACAGCTAGTATAGTTCCTGCTGAGAAATCCAAAAAACCTCTTGTAATTTTGGATTACAACTAAAGAAAAAGTGGTATTGACAAGTTTGACAAAATTTAGAGAAGTTCTTGTGACGCAGAAAAACAGTTAAATGGCCACGGCTATTGTTTTACAACATGGCTGACGCTGCAACTAACGATTTGTGCATCTTAATGAAAAATTGTGGGAGATGTTCCAGAGCAAGCAAAATTTTTTAGCACTCTCTTAAAGATGCAGCTTTCCGGCTCGGCTTTTCGTTACCTTTTGAATCCAGCATTAGTCCCACGACCACCCGTCAAACAAGACCCAGAGTTTGCAAAAAAGTTACGAGATCACGCTGTGATAACTGCAGGAAAAGAGTGTGTCCACAGCAAAAAACATTTTTGAATTTTACTGATGTGATTTTTGTAGGTAAACTTATACGATATTGATGTGAAAATTTTTTTCATTTTCTAAACGTTTAAACATCAACCTAGTTTGCCATTTAAATATAGTTTTTGCTTAGTTTGTTTTTTTTGCTATTATACAGGGTGTCCGTGAAGTCTGGGCATATACGATAATTGAATATTTTTCATGTAATTAATATAAATCTTTGTTTTTACTATTTACTTTTATTTGAATAACATCTTCAATATGATTTCTATCATTTGCAATGCAAATATTAATGCGTTGCACAAAATTTGCATTAACGCGATGCAATAAATCTGTTTTGCTTTTAATTTTGGTACATTCACTCATTATTAGTTTGGTCAAGTGTATTGAATCTATGATTTTTGTTTTGAATTTGTATTGACTGAGAAGTTCCACATCAAATCTTTCTTCTTTTGACACAGCCATAATAATTAGGCTAATCAAGTATGCAAAAATAATTAATCTGCGAATGCAAAAAGAATGATAATAATTTTGAATCTTACATTGAAAAATATTCAATTACCTTTGTGTCCAGACTTTACGGATACCCTGTACATCACATGTTAAAACGCCCGTATGTGCCAGCTACGCCCATTAGTGCCAGCTGCGCGGAATCTCTTGGATAACCTTGCCAGACTTGGCATCCGCTCTTCTGAATGGACAAATCACAAATGGAAAACGGAGTACTGTAAAAATGCTTCCAGGCTCCGTGCTTTTGTGCCCGAGACCAGTGCCAGGTCTGTTGGGATGGGCTTACCCCGAGTAGCTTGGGTTAGCCTCAACCGCCTGCGGACTGGTGTTGGGCGATTCTATTCGTCCATGCACAAATGGGGTCTCGCTCCTTCACCGAATTGCGAGTGTGGCGCCTTTGAGCAAACCGCAGACAATGTGCTAACAGCGTGCCCTATACATCGGGCACCACATGGAGCACGAGGTCTGACGGTTTTGGATGACGAAACTCGATGCTGGCTTAATGACATCACTGCCAGCATCCGATCCAGGCAGTGCAGCGGTCTGGGGTAGTAAAAGGATAAACCCTCGGCCCCAGCCCTGTTTGTGTCTGACCTGGAGTAGATGCCCTTCAAACGACGAAAAAGAAGAAAAAGACATGTTAAAATAAATTTGAGGAAAACCCGCCCAGAAGCAGATGTACACAGGTTGTCCACAAAATGTGGACAATAGTGCGACAGCGTTTGTGTTTTTAGTAGTTTGGATAAAAATTGATTAAAAATTTATTTAAAAGAATCTCCAAGCAAACTTGTTCGAACGCAGGACGAAGAACGCTACTGGAGTTTGAATACAAATGACCGTGAGTAAAGTGAAGTGCTTAAAACTCATTAGATTATAATCAGTAACTGCTCAAAAATTACCAATAATGATAATAGTAAGTTCAGTATGCACATCGTAATAAACAGATTTCGTATAACTTATTTTTTTGTTTTGTTAATCTTATTTCAACTAAGCTTTTAAGCTTGGGAGCATCCAATTACGCAAACTTTAAACGCTTCTACATCAAAAACTTTAAGAACTCAAGAATTAAATGATGGCATCATTCTTCACAAACATTAAAAATTAATCAGTAGTTTTTAGGCATATAATTTTCACAAAATTTGGGATATGATAAAGGTTCTTTTCCAAAAAACTTTTAGTTTATCAATCAATCATAAACATCTGAAGTTTTATTTGTCAGCACATTGTATTAGTAGTCTCAGCAATTAATTACCCCGTACAGGCAATTATTGTTTGAATTGCTCAAAAGTTATTTTTAAGAAAAGACTAAAAATAGTTGAGGTAATTGTTACAAACATCTATTTCTACCAAAGCCAAACAAAGATAAAACATACCGGTTAAAACCCAACCACGAATAAATAACTTCCTTTTTAGTTTGTCGATAGTATTCATGTAAATGTTTTATTTAAAATTTTCTTGTGTCAATTTAGACTTTCCTCAATTAAATAGAGTTAAGCAATTAAACGGCAAAAACATTGAGTTTAAAAAAGTTTGTTCAAAGAATTATTTGCAACAAAGGATTTTTTGTGATCAATTTTGTAAGATTTTTATCATTGTGTGCAGCAATTTATTGCTTTTATTAAATTGAATGTTTTTTAAAAGTCGTTTAAAAAAATGCTCAAACTGCAATTCAATATTGCAGTGGGCCTACTTTCATATCAAATCATTCTATATTAAAATAAATTACATTCAAAAATCTCGGTCAAGTTTCGCATTCTAAAAGCCAAATCTAAATATAATATTTTGTAGTAAATGTTGACATTAAATAAAAAAAGTTTTAAGACTGCAAGTTGATTTTGAATAAGAAAAAAGTTACTGTATTTTTAATAAAAAAAATCATGGATCTTTCGGTTATAAAAAATTTTGGTTCACGAGAGATTTTTGAGAAAAGTTATAAGTATTTTTACGCATATATTTTTACGCATAAACGCAAAAAAGCAATAAGTATTTTTACAAAATTTTTTAACTTAATGTTTGGCACAGAACAATCAAAACTTCTGGAAGCAAAAAAGTCAAAAATCGCTCTCTCCGTTTCAATTTTTTCGCTGATTTTTTGCATTGTGTTGTTGGGAATTACCATTGGATTGTATGTTCGAGTAAGTTGATTTGTTTAAGTTTTGAACGATTATTAGTTTCTTTTGTCTGGAGTTTTATGTAAAATTGAAAAAAAACTAAAATCTACGTCTTAAGATAACGTCCGATATTCAAAAGTACGATCATTCTGATAAAAGTCGGGCTGCATTAAACAACACAGGTCTTGCTCAACGTCAAAATGATTCTACAAAAATAGGTAAAAAACAAATAAATATAGTTTAAATTTGTAACACTAACATTACAAGGTGCTACGGCCATGCTTTAACCGTTTTGTAATTGCACTTTCTAATTATCCTATGCATGTTTTAACGTCTGACGTTGTGTTGCTTCTTCTTTTTCATGATCTTTTTGAATATTTATGAATTTCTTTGTAAACTGTTTAATAGTCATTGAGAACAAAAAAAAAAGAAATAAGTGAATGAATTACTAAGTTTGCAACTTATAAAGAAAACGACCATATTGAGTTGATTTTGTAAAAACAATTTGAAAACAATGTCATAAAAATATATTAATTGTAATGGCATATAACTAATCCAAAGAACGTTCATCTTGCTTGCAGTGCGGCATTTGATGTTGAGTTGGAGAATAATGGGCCTTCGGAACTTGTTGGCAATGTGCCTGAAAAGAGCATCTTTTCCAGGCATTGCAACTCCTGAAAAGGACGTTTACCGATTAGCAAACCTTCTCTGATTATCGGGATTAGTAGATATTTTTCCGTTTTAGCACTTTTGGTTTCGATTTTTCATGTATAGTAACAAGAGCAGACTTACTCACAGCCCAGGCTGAGATAAAGCAACTGCTATCTGGACAACACTCGCCTCATAGTCAGTGTCCTGAATGACACTTTGCGCATAGTCACTGAATGTCTGCGTCTCACTCCAACGGACCACTTACCCATACTTTTAGGCATCCCGCCAGCTGAGCTTCGCCGACTATGAGCGAGATTCACCTTGGTTTACCCTGGATCTGTGGACCCTGATCATATTCTCTATATCTTTTACTTGGATCCTCAGATGCTCACCAAGAGAGGCCAAGATCTAACGTTTGTTTGTTCCAGTTGGGAAAAATCTATTAAACAATCTTGCCGGACTAGGCATTCACGGATAATAGATGGAAAACGAAGTTCTGTGAAAATATATCGATGCTCCGTGCTTTCATACCCATGACCATTATCAGGCCTGTTGGATTGAGCCTATGCCAAACAGCTTGGGTTATGCTCAATCTCCTGGGCATTGATGTTGGGCGATTTCATTTGTCCATGCACTAATGGGGTCTCGTTCCTTCACTGAATTGCAAGTGTGGCGCCCCTGAACAAACCTCCGACCACGTCCTAACAGCGTGCTTAATGCATCAGGCATCATATGGAGCACGAGTTCTGAAGGTTTTGAATGACAAAACCCAATGCTGGATTAACACCATCACCACCAGCATCTGATCAGGGCAGTACAGCAGTCTGGGATAGAAAAAGGATAAACCCTCTACCCGATTTCTGTTTGTGTCTGACTCAGAAAGAATGCTGTTTCCACACGATAACTATGGCTACTACAAAACAAATATTTGATTATACAGATTTTACCGAAAAAAAAAAGATTTTTAACTAAAACTATTTAAGAGTTTTTGCAACTATTTTATTTAACTTACAACGCTTTAGTTTAATTATAAATATTGTTTTCTTTAGGTTTACTTTCTTTACGTTAGCACTATAAAGAAATTCAAAATGGTAAACTTTTAGAAATTTAATTGATTTTTAATTTTATCAATATAATTTTTACTTTTACGCACTTTATTTTACAAGATGACTAATTGAAGTACCTGGAAGCTTTCAGATTTTATGTCCATTTGGCGTCGTTTTAACACCTACAAAAGTCGTACTAGCATATCCAGCATAGTATATCGAAAAAATTGTCTAAACCTGGGTTGAAAAACCCATGTTTGCAATTCTTTTTAGTAATTTCAAACATTGCATTTGGTTGGTTTGTCGAGCACAGAAGCTTAATTATTGTGCAAGTTTTTATGCCTTAACCCATTTATCCCAAACGTTGCAAATTTTGAAATTTTTTGCTATATCTTATAAATTGACGCTATTTCGGTCTAAGCAACACATTAACAACATTTTTTTAATTTTCACGTTTTTTTTTTTAAAATACGAGCCGTCGTACATATAAGAGCATATACGCTAACGTTTATTGCGTAAATTTTGTCCTTCTCTTCTTGTACTCTTCTCCATTCTTCCCGACCGATATATCTATCTGATGTATATACAATGGGCTTGCATTTGTTTTTATTATTACTAATAAAAACATTTTATTTTGTATCTTTAATGTCGCAGGTCATGTACCGAACAGCGTCTTACTAAATGTGACACTGTTTGAAATACTTGACGTAAAAATTAGTGTCACCTCAGTTTTTGCATGGCAATGTGCACACTGAGTCTGCTTCTCGTGCAAAACTGACCATGCTTAAGACGTTCGAAACTTATATCGTGCAAAATCGGGCCCGCATGCCTTGGTGAGATGGAATCATCCGCATAAGGTCAAGTACGTCCGCGGTATGTATTGTTGCAACAAATCCATCGAATTTTCCTCAAATATTTTTTATCATTTCCAAGCATTGTTTATTGTTATACGTTTAATACATACCAAATCAAGCATAAGTACCATTTCATCTGCCTGAACATTAGAAGACATCCAGAGAGCTTGCTAACTAACCAATTCAATGTAAACCCAATTTCGCTTTAATTTTTCATGTCCCTTTGTCGGTTTTGTTTTTGCCAAATTACCATTATCTTCCGTGGTTCCCCTCTTTTTATGATCTAGCCCAACCGAGGTTAGCAGCGTATGTTCGGGTAAATTATTTGTTGTTGCTGAGCCGTTTTTATCGCCAAAATCCTCTTCTGTGACGTTGCCAGTAGCAACAATGCAAGAAAGTCTGGTAATTTAATTTGATCAACTTTATTTGTTTGTAACAAAGCATCGTTCTCAGCCAAAATCCTGATCAAAATTGTTGAGCTTGTATTTGTATTTCTTTTTTACGTAGAAGCAAAAAATTTTTCTTTTCTCCAAACATATTCAAACCATTATAACAACACAATGTGTAAATACCAATAAATAATACTTTATCAGCTAATTCAATTTATTTTTAAAACAAATATTGCCCTGTCTTTATGAAAGCAACTATTCAGTTATATAACCATGGTTCTGGTTGCAATAACAAAAAAAATACCTTTGCAACATGTTCATTATGTCGGGTCAAACGCTTAGATCAGTGCTTTTCAAACTTTTTTTACTACGGCACACTAATAAATGCTGAGTTTGCCTGCGGCACACTTACTTTATGAAGGCGAAAGCCTACGTAATGGACTCTTTAAATTTACATACAGAAATTATATTTACTTTGATTTGATCTCATATTTCGCTATTTTTCTTCAAAAATCATAGTAATCTCTAAAAAAAAGGTCTTCACTTCGCGGTTTGGACCACCCTGCTCTAAAAAAAAATCTTCACCTGAATTCAAGCTCTTTCTTGTCAATTTCCTTCCCAAAATTGGTTCTTTTTAAAAAACGTCTTCGCTCCGAATCTCACTTATTTTACATACAAAAACCGCAAACTTCGACGCCCCTAATAATTTTTTTTGGAAACCTTTTGCGGCTCACCTGGAAACCTCTCATGGCACACAGTTTAGAAAACATTAGCTTAGACTTACAAAATCTAACTTGAGTCAAGCAAAAACAAAAAATCAACTTCTATCTTACACTGCTATGCATTGAGTCCGAAGTTACAATACAGGGTGTTTTTATTAAACTTATATGACTGTATATTCCATTATTGAATAGCTGAACTGATTATGTAAAAAATGCTTTTATCTGCAATTTGTTTACGGTTTGTTTCTGGCGTCCTATGTAGGACGACAAAACTTTAAAGAAAATCGGCAAAGAGCTTGAAATTGCAAGAGCCGGAAATTTCTCTGAAGAAAGATTATGGATAAAGATTCCACTAAAGACATAGCTGTCGGAATATATCAGTTTAACGAACAATTACAGGTTGTTGTTTCAAAGCACTATTAGCAAAATGCAAAATCAAAAAATCAATTGTATTCAACACAATATAATTTCAGTTAAATCAAAAATAGGTTTAAAAAATGCAAAAAACTTGTAGTAAAATTACTGTATCTTTTATATCAAATTGAAAAAATTAGATATGTTGATATATTGAAAAAGTTTAGTGCGGATTTAAATAGGTGTCCTAAATGTAGATGCTAGGCGTGAATGAGTTAAACCAAAACTTTTCAACATTTATTCTTTCGTTTTCCCTAGACAAATTTCAAAAATATAATTCACCCTTCCCCCAATTTCTATATTTTTATTTCTACAAATGCCTATAATGATTTAAAGGACCAAAAATGCTTTGGAAGAAGGAATTTTAATGTAGAATTGTGGTTGTAGATGCCTAAAATTGATTGTATTAAATTTACATAATTATAACTAAACACGCAACAATGCTAATTTTTTTTATTGATAACTAACAAACAACTTCAACTAATAAATCAAACAATAAGACGTTTGTACTGTTAATCATATATAATTTCTGAGATTCTTGGAGCAGTCATTAAAAGAGCTACTCGAATGCCGTCTTTGGCATCTAAACAAGATTGTTGTTTTATTTTCATGGCCATCAATGAAGAGAACCCAGCCTCGCACTGATAAGTATAGCTTGGAAAAATGCAATACTTCCAATGCGTGTTTGATCAGTATAGGAAACCCTTCGATCAATCTACAACAAAATTTAGAAAAATCACCATTGTGCAATATTAACGTAGAATAAAGCGCCGCTCAAGACTTTTCATCTTTGCACATACCATCGTTAACAATGGTGCTACGACAGTTGATCGAACTACACTTGATCGAAACAAAATTTGATCGAACGACACTTGATCGAAACGACACTTATTCAAAACGACACTTATTCGAAACGACACTTGATCGAAACCGCACATGGTCTAAATGACAGTTGATAAATAAAAGATTTACTTTTGTATGTTTCTGCGATTAACTTGCGAAAATTTGTGTAAATTTTGTTTTAAATTCCCCTAGTCTACCAATCTACTTTTTCTGAAAGCCCCAAATTTTATCACGCGCATCAATAATGGTAATACTCTTTCCCTGTATTTGCAAATTTAGTTGATTTAAACTTGAAAAAATATCTGTCAAACAAGCTAATGCACAAATAAATTTATCGTTACTGAACTGGTTGTTCAGCAGGGATTTGTGTTCTCGCAAAAAATTTTGATTTCAACACGCATTTCAATAACATGAGACAATACGAGACCCTAGAGAGCCAACGGACTTTGGTGTGATAAAAGAGAACAGAATGCTCTGATCCTAATTGATCACAAAACTCTTTGAAAAAGTTATTATTAGGAGCACCTGCCCTGATAAAATTCATATATTCAGTTACTTTCCTCAAAACGATTTTCAGGAATTCAGGAAGGGTTTTACCTGTTAGTGCATGACAATGAAGAATACCGCGGGTAGAAATAACGTGCGGTGCGTGTTTTTCCACCAGTGTTTTAAAATCTGACTTGTACAAAGCATAGAAGTGGCACCGTCTGTACAGAGGGAGTCCTCATGATTTCATTTGAAATTTTTTGTTAAAAAATTGATTCACATTTTCCAAAATATCAATCAATTTTTTTTGGTCTCTAAACTTTCGCACTTCAAGAACTCTTCCTTCAACTCACCAGCATTCGCATACCGACAATGAACCACCAAATATGCACAGTTCGATACTAGCTGAAGGTTAATTCTTGCCATACTAGCTCTAGTTTTTTTCTTATACCTGATATAAATATATTTCTTTGTACCTGATCTAAAATATGGACAAACAAATTTTCTCAATATTTTTCGTTTATTCCGTTTCACACACAGGTTCAACCATATACATTCAGCATGTATAGATAAGTCGTTCTCCAATTTTATGAGACTTATCTTCTGCTATTCTCCAATCAACACGATAAGATGCTTCTAACGCTGATTTGTTTTCGGAAGAAAACCCTAGATACTATGGAGCACGGAGTCGAGCACGTTTGGCCAACAAAGACATATACTCGTCATGTATATCTGTGGAATGGCATGAAGTAAAAAGAGCTTTCATAGAAACATTATATATAACGTTTACTCACGGTTTCATAGAAACATTATCTAGCATTTACTGAGATTGCTGAACATCATTTTCTATGATGAAATCAAACCCGAAACCTATGCATGATTCTAGATAAGTTCTCTTCTTTGACATAATAACTGCTGAATAATTTATCTTTATTTGTCAACGGCAGAAAAACTCAATCGCTACAGACCTCAACTCTGCAGACTGTCTATTCCAGAGTGCCATAAAAAAAATATGGCAAAGGTGGCACTAGGCTAGACAGTCGTTTCGTTGTGAGAGCATAATAACATCAATACGCAACAGAGGACGCTGTAATCCCAACAACGGCTACATTTGGTCATGTACTGAAATGAAACTGGTAGCCTATTTGTGTAGTAGGAAAAAGTGTGAATTTTTTCTTTGCAAAATTTATCCCAAAGAGGTAAATTTACCCCCGGTTGAGAACCCCGGGGTTAAACGTATTGTATTTGTACTATGCTAAAAATCAATTACTAATTGTTCAGAGCTTTTTTTTTTCAAAATGAGCAGAAACCAATATTCTATGTAATCAGCTACAAAGCAATAATGCCTTTAAGTTAAATCGATCAATAATCTTTTACAAAATTTAATGGAACATACTCGTGGTGACTTGTGGTGATGAACAAATGGTTTGCTATCTAGACAAACTTCGATTTGTTTGCTATGAGGATAAAAGCTTTTGACCAATTTGCAGCATTAATTACAGTTGAAATTTAAAATTTTTAGAAACAGTTGTAAAGCTGCATTTTGATAACCTACTTTTTGTTGGTGATGGTTTGTTATAACCTGTTTCTTCTTTATATTTAGGCCTACTATTGTAAGTTAATTTTAAAAAAAGACTATTTTTAACAGATGCCAGACTGCTGCAACGTCAACTTCAAAATAACATCAATAGTAAGAAAATTAGTTTAATAAACTTTGAAAAAAGTTTTAATTCAAAATATTGGCCTAAGTAGCTACTACGAGTTTTTACGTTAACATAGAGAAGGCGTTTATGGTATATTGAGTAGAAACATGGCGTAGTTAAAAATGTACTCGTATAAAAGACATAATTTGGGTAAAGTAGCTTTTTACTGTAAGCTATTATAGGTAAACAAATTAAAAACAAAATAGTCTCGTTTAACTTTAATTTTGGGTGAATAAGGAAGATTTGTCTAGGAATAAGGAAGATTGAAGATAAGTTGTGCATGTAATAACGTACTTCGTTTAGTCGCTGCTTCCTTATTCACAATCTTTATTTCTACATGCACTATGATTAATTTAAAGTTGATTGTGAGTAAAAATGAAATAAATAAATTAAAAAAAAAAATAGATTCCTTTCCGGGATGAGTTACTTATCAAATAAGTTAAAAGCTAATATTTAAATAAGCTTTTTTTCAATGTACATAAGACATTGCCAACATGACTATTACAACTTTTAAAAGATGTTGCAATGAATTTTATCCAATCTAGAAGTATTTATAAACAAGAATTTCTTAAATTTTATAAAAGCTGGAAACACTGTGTCAAGTTCCAACCGTCCGAAAATTGAATCCAGGTTTCATGCGCCAAAAAGACAAATCTTACCACTTTTGCAATTTCGGGATGCACTTTTTATGTAATCTGTGATGTATTTATTCTTGTAAAGAATAATTTGACAATTAAAATATATTGTAGATTATTGTGCAATTTGACGTTTTTATGGTTTTAGAAAAATTAAAAAACAGACTAGGCTAACTCATTTTCTTAAACCCTTTGAAAAAATTAAAATTTTTAATGGACTTAACAAAAAACCTAAATAAAAAAAAAGTTAAAAGTCTTTTAACAGAAATCTATTACAAATCTATTATTTTCAGCAAAGTCAAATTGACAATTTTACTTAACTGGTCAAGTTGAGATGCATAAATTCATGTAATAAAATCAGTCAAAGTTTAGTGGTTCAAATATTTAATGTAGAAATTAAAAACTAAAACTGACTAACTTTTAACAAAAAATCGTTTTCGACCAATAAAGGTCATTATCAGTTTCTTATTTAAATAAAATCTATTGAATGGAATGGAACTAAAATAGGATCAATTTGAGTAAGAATCTGATAATGATCTTAATAGGTCCAAATCAATTTTTCGTTATGACGTAGTTAGTTTTAGTTTTTAATTTTTATACAGTATTTGGCCCATTGAAATTTTCTGAGTTTATGAGTTAATTTATGTAAAAGAAAAAACGGACAAATTTTTGTAATCAGTGGCTTAAAGTTGATTTAATTGATTCTAAAAAGTTGTGCCGGTTGGAGTTGTTAAATGAAAATTCGTTTTTATCAATCAAGTTATATTATAATTATTGCTTTTATTTCAATATTTTTGTTATTTTCAACAGAAATAAATCAACTAAGCAATCAGATTATAAGTAATAAAAACGGTAAGTTTTTTTCTATTTTAAGTATTTGGAAATTGTTTTAAAATTAACAACCTAAACAACTTTAACAAAAGTACAAAAATTCATCAATCGTTTTTGTTTCGCATTTACTTAAATTACCATGATATAACTAACAATTTTTTCTTCTTTTGTTCTTTTTCTGTACATCTTCTTAATGAATAAATTACGTGTGTGAAGTTATTCATAAGTTTACCACGGGGCTAAAAAAGTTGATCGACTTTTAAATACAATTTAAACTCGGACCCTGTTTGTATTTTTAACGAGTACGGTTTGTGACCAGTGATGCAATTCAAAATTTTAAAAACATATTCTTTAAAAAGCTTTTTGTTGGTATGAAACTTTAAAATAGCTCTTGAAAGCAAATGTTTCATTTAAAGCTCTTTTGTTAATTGAGTAGCCTTAAAAAAGCTGTTATTGAAAGACTCAAACGTTTTCGTCTAGCTCTCTTCAGGAGGTTTTGCTAGAATGAATTGCAGAACTGAACGTAGTATTTTAAAACTTTAAGACTGATTCTGATTGGCAAAAAATTAAGGTTAGTAATAGTTATCATAATAATTGAAAATATTTAACAAATAAAACCATGTTTCGTCAGCGTAAAAAATTTTTTTTGACAAAAAAGGAACAAAATTATGCAAGTTTTGTGTTAGAATTTGAAATTAAAAAGACAATTTTTACAATTATACAAACAATTTATGTTTGTAAACAAACTCTTTCTGTCTACACAAATTAGGTTTTCGAAAAGTGATGAAAATTGATTCTAAGACTGATAAATGGCAATCGAATCGTGCTTTAGCAAGAATAAAAAATTGATTGTCCTTATAGTGAGATGCACATTTTTGGTTATGTAACAAATGGTTTTCAATCGCTGAGTCACAGTGCAGTATTGCATTAGTTAGTTTTCCTGGGCGTTCTAATTGTTTACGTTCTTGACTGGTTCTGTTGGGAATAGACTTTGGCACTTACTGACGGATTCTCTCCTGCAAACGTTGAGACGTTCGACCCACGTACCGACTATCACAGTGGCACACGTATTCATATATGACGATACTTTGTTGAAAAGTGGGAAGAACGTCTTTATGCATTGCAGATAAAATTTGTCTGGTGGAAAAGATCACTCGTGGTTGGCTCCAAAACACTTACTAATAGATAATTTATTTTTCTTTCAAATTTCAGGGAATTTTTGCCAATCCAAGGTAATTTTAAATAGACAGGACATTTTTTTGGGCCTTCTTTAATGCTTTGTTGGAAACGTTAAAGTTTTTTAGAAATTCTCGAATCATTAAGGAATTTTGGATAACCACTTTGTACAAGAATAGAGAGAATATTGTCTATTTCATGCTTTAATGTAGATTTAGAGCAGATTTTTAAGGCTCGATGTGTTAAAGTATCAATGAGATTTGTTTTACGTTGTTTTGGTCCGAAGGAATTCCAATGAATATATTGATTTGTGAAAATGGGCTTTCAATAGACTGAAGTGATGAATTTATAATTAGATTTGATGACAGGTACATCCAAAAAAGGCATAGAATTATAGGTTTCAATTTCATTGGTAAATTTTAAGGAGGGTTGGAGCGAGTTAAAGCAATTTAAAAAGTTTTGGAAGTCAGTTTCTTTGTGAAAAAGAGAATTTATTAAATATTTTCAATTATTATAACTATTACTAACCTTAATTTTTTGCCTATCAGAATCAGTCTTAAAACTTTTAAAATACTACATTCAGTTCTGCAATTCATTCTACCGAAACCTTTTGAAGAAAGCTAGACGAAAACATGCGAGACTTTCAAAACAGCCTTCTTTAAGGCTATTCAATTAATAAAAGAACTTTAAATGAAATATTTGCTTTTAAGAACATATTCTTTTTTGTATCGAACTCACTAAAAACAGGTTTCCTCATCATACAGAGATAGAAAGGTACATAGGTTGTGTTAAATTAAGAGCAGGCTTGCTGAATTTTATAACATTTTAAAAATGGGTTCGCGCAAACCGGTGCAAACCCCCTAAATCCCATCACATTGTGTAACAAAAGTTTAGAAAAAACTCAAATTTTCCAATGATAAAAAGCTAATAAAGTCATTAGTTAAACAAGTTAAGCAATCAGTTTGGGTTTGCTCAAATTCTATTATCTATTTTACTGCTTTACAAAATAAGATGTAGTTTAATATGTTTTTATAGTCTAATATATTTTTCAATTTTTGTGTCTTTTCATTTTATGAAATAAGGCAAAAAAATATTAAAAAATTTATATTTAGGCCGACTATTATAAGTCATTTAAAAGTAAAACCATATTTAACAGAAGCTGGATTGCTGCAAAGTCAACTTCAAAATAATATCAACGGTAAGAAAATTTATAAAAAAAATTTTGAAAAGTTTTATTTTAAAATTTAATTAGCCACAGCAAGTTTCTGCAATAATACAGTGTAGGTGTTTATGGTACGTACATCGAGTTGAAATGTGGCTTGTAATTTTGGTAAAGTGCTTTTTTTATCGTAAGTTATATTAAATTGGTTTATAAAAAATTGTTTAGATTAACTGAACAATTACTTCATCCAAATAACAGAAGTTCTTGTTTAAGAAAAGTCACATATTAGACAATTTAAAAGCTAGTATTAAAATCAAGAATGCGGATCCTGATTGCACTCGTGGGTTGCACAATTATTAAAATCCCGGGTCGGGAAATCTAGTGCTAAATAGCTAAAAATAAATACTAGTATTAAAATCTGTTTATACTATTTGATTTCAATCCCAAATCAAAACAGTTGCCACCCACAACTAAACGGCTTTTAAAGAGTTTCATCCCCATTGCAACGCAATTGCAACCTTGCAGCAAACCTGCTTCCAAAAAGTTTAATTCTCACCAAAAGCAATAAAACCACTGTTAAAAGCAACAAAATTGTTATCCTACTGTACAACAAAGTTGCTTCTAAAACTTCAATTCCCAACCATAGCAACGCAGTTGCCACTCTGCCGCAAAGCTGCTTCTAAAAAGTTTGATTTTCACCCAGAACAGTTGTCACCTTGCCGCAAAACAACTGCTAAAGAGTTCAATGCTCAACTAGAGTAGTCCTTCCTGTTAAATTGATTGTTCTGTAAATAAGTATCAAGAATAATTTTTTTAAACTTTGACTTTTCTACATTTTTGTTATTTAGTAAACCACACAAATTGAATAAAAATCTGGTAAAAATGCACTATGTTGAATGAAAAGCTGCTAAAAACAGATATTGATTTGCAAATCGTAAAATTTTTTTTAACGACAATTTTGTTATTTTTCAATCAAGACGGTAGTAAGTTTTTTTTTAATTTTGTGATTCTAAATACTTTTTTATTGCTAAATTATTTCAAAAGATTACATTAGTTTGCAAGCTAAAACAAGCTGTTTAGGTCACAAAGTTGATATGTTATAATCAAAAAGGTATCAATGTGAGAAAAAAAAGTTTTTAAAATTTGTGATACTAAATATTGTTTTTATTGCAAAATTGATTCAAAGCAGTTAGGCTTCAAGGTGGAAAAAAGTTGTTTAAGACACAAAGTAAATATTTTTTAATCAAGACTGTCTCAATTCAACAAAAGTTATTTTTTAAAAGCAAAGTATTTTATGATTTTTAAAATTATTTAGGCAGAAGGCCATTGAAATTTGACATATTTGTTTTCATTAATCAATAATAAAAAAAAGTGTTATCCAATGTTCATCTTATTGCAAAAATTTTCGACAAAAACGATGTAATTATAGTTTTTGTGAAATGAAACAAAAAGTCTTAAGATTTTTTTTCGGTAGCTAAAGATATTTTTCAAATTATTCTTTGAAATCCTTTTGTTGTTGTTTGGTGAAAAAGCAAGATATAGTTTAAGAACAAATGAAGCGATATTTAGTTAAACTATAATGTTGTAAACTATTGATACAACTCTTTTACTTTGAAAAAAATGAGTAAAACAAGAACTTTTAAACCGCAAAAAAGTCAAAAATTTCTCTTTTGTAATTAATTATTCTATCAATCCAATTTGTACTTAAAACAATTCACTACTCCATGTTTGAATGTTTGACAAAATTACAATTATAGAAAAATTAAGACTTTGTAGGAATACACTTTTAAGGTAAATTGTGACAAAAAAAAATCGAGATTGAATTCATATTGTTGGTTTGCATCGAAAAAACATGAAAGAACAGCTAAAAGCTAAGAAAAAACCAAATTTTTTAAGATTCTGGTGTTTTTTGTTTTTTGTTTTTTTTTGTTCTGAAATCTAACCTTATATAAAAATTTCTGACGTTAATGGGCGCTTAACTGAATAATTTGTGTTATAATGTTTTTAAAAAGCAACAGATTTTTTTGAAATTATCCAATAAGTGTATGTGAGAAATTTCTTTTTTAGGATATTTTTAGAAAGTTAAACAATTTAACGTTGGTCTAATATAAGTTCTGATTAAAAAAATTTTAAAACAATTTATTTTAAAAAAAGAATTAGTTAAAATATTAAATGTTATTTGAAATCAATCTTTCGAGTGAAAAAATTAAAATTGATTATAAACAAAGCTTAAAAACTTTTTAAATTAAACCAATCAAAAAAAGTTAATTGCTGTTACATTTGAATGGCTATCGAATTTGCAGTTAAATTTAAGTCAGTATTTAAAAATATCGCACAAATCTTTCGGTCACGTTGAAACTTGTAATCAAATAAATTTTGTTTTACATTGTTTTCATAAAGAAAAAAATATTAAATGAATGTGAGGCTAAAACTAGAGAAACTGTCTCTGTCTATGATGTTCATGTATATAATGAACAGAAGAGGAGAAAGAACACAGCCCTTTCTTAGTTCAAAACTGACACTAAAAGGCTTTGCTTTCGTGCTATTGACACAATCACAAACTTCTGATTGTTTATACAACGATTTGACAGCAGCTAATAGCTGACCTCTTAAGTCATACTCCAGCAGTACTGCCACAGCTTGTCTCTCGGAATATGGTGATATGCTTATAGCATGTATACACCGCTTTGGCATATTCCTAGGATTTCTCAAAAATTTGCTGAAAGGCAAACATTTGGTCCATGGTGGATCTTCCAGGACGAAATCCGCATTGTGCATCCCAAAATTAGGTTCGACTATTTCACGGCATTTTTTTCGAGGCACTTTGCATAGACCTTTCCAAGAAGACTTAGTAAAGAAATGCTCATGTAGTTAGTGCACTTTTTTGTCTCCTTTTTTTGTAAATAGGTATCAATACACTGGTCTGCCATTGCTTTGGTATCTTACCAGTTTTTCGAGCTAATTGGAACACACGAGTCAGTCAACGAAACCCAAAGTTGTTCATGACCTTTAACATTTCGGATCGAATATCATTTTTACCAGGGGGCTTGCCAGCTTTCAAAAATTTGATTGTTGTGCTCACCTCTGCTTCGGTTACATAAATTTCTTTATTTATTTGTTCGTCGGATGTTTCCAAAAGTTGTATTGTTACTGAATTTAGGAGATCACAAAAGTATTTTCTCCAACGATTTAGGATGCCCCTTGGCCGCTTTAGAAGCACACTATTAGTATCCTTGATGAAGGCAACTAGTGTTCGTTTGCCGCGCAACGACGTATAATTTGCCAAAATAGCTACTTGGTTTGCCGATCTGTAGTCTGTATCCAAATTTAATCCATATTTTTCCCATGACTTTTCTTTATATTGTTTGACAAAGTGGCGACAGTCTTACGCCGCTGCCACTACTGCCATTAAAGCTGCTCAGATGACTTGCTTCTTAACCAAGCTCTAACCGCAGTTTTCTATGCATAAATAGTTTCTTTTACTTCCTGGTTCTTGGTTGTGAATGTGTGAGAAGTCAAACGGGTAGTGAGAAAAAACTGCTTGGAGAAAGAACACCAAGCAGTTTTTTCTCACTACCTGTTGTAAAGCAACACCTACTTCATCTAAGAAAGGATAGTATGCCTACTGTGCTTCAGCATTTGGTGCATACACCAGCAAAACGCACAGTGACCGCTTTTGTAACCTAAGCTTAAGGAGATAAACCCATCCTCCGAGTGGGATCTAATTACTGACACAGTGGACAAGCGTGGGCTTACAAAAATGCCTGCCCTTGCTTGAGCAGACATGATTACATCTACACCTGAGTATAAAAGCTTCCAGCCTTCATTCAACTCATCAGTATCAGAGTCACGACACTAGGTAGAAGAAACTCCAGCAATATCAAGATGATACTGCTCTGCCTCTCAGACCAGTTCCTGTTCTTTTTTATTGAGTAAAGTGACGTTCCAGTTGCCCATGCAAAGATTCTGATGTTTGGGACCAACTCGAGTACAGATACTGTCCGCTACCCCATTTGCCTCCCCAAACGCGTAGTGAATGCATTGATGGATTTTCAGTTACAATCACCTTGTGAAGGAGAATGTAGCTTACTTTTCGAACGGGCCATTTTAGCCTAAAGCCCGAACCCTGATCTTTTTATCCTACACGATGCCCGATACAATATGAATATTGTCTTTCGAACCAAACATTTTACCACATTGGTTAGATTGCTTTTAGTCAAGAGATTTTGGTTAATATAGTACAAATTATTCTTGCTATTTTTAACAGAAACAAACCAACTAAGTGTTCAGATAACAAGTAATAAAAACGGTAAGTTTTTTTTTTTTTTTTAGTTTAATTTTTGAAAATCGTTTTGTGAAATCAATAATTTATATAATATTAATAAAAGTACAAAAATTTATAAATTGTTTTCTTTTTATGTTTATATAAACTAGCATAATTTGAGTAACAATTGTTTTTTCCCTTAATGAAATCTTTTTTTTCTTGTTCTTATTTTTAGATTGTATCAGAAACCTAGCAATTTAAACAAGAAGCACCAAACTTAAGTTTTGCTCTTTTTAGAGCTTGTCAGTGATGTATATCTTACTAGGCTTCTAACCAATCAGATGTTGCCCACAAACAGTAGACAACACTACCAAACGACACAGCCGGACAATAAATATTTTTTCGCTTGTCAACATTTAACAGAGTAAGGGGGATGCTTGACGCTAGACGGGTAAGTCTTAGTCATGAAAGACGGTCTTGGTTTTATTAACATAGTGGATTTTATGTTTTATGTATAGTAGATTCTATGTCCTATGAGTAGTAGATTCTATAAATTCTATATACAATGTATTCTATGGATTCTTATCTATAAAAAATTAGAATCCATAGAATACTCTTATCCAATGTATTTTATGGATTCTATATACAATTCCTGCGCGACAAAACCAGAAAACTTCTAGGTTACTTAAAATTGGTTTTTGGTCCGGCTGTGTGGTCTAGTAGTGTAGTCCACCGTGCGTGAGACAGTGTCTGTTTGGTTTGTATCCCATTAATGATGATCTCTAACAAGAGTAAAACTCAAGTCTGGAGTTTTTTGTTTTAAGTTGCTTAATTTTTGGTGAAAGATTTGAAGTCAATCAAGGTATTAATTATATAAATTTAGGAGCATAAAATTTGGAACGCTCAACTAATTTCAGAATAAATAAGTAAAGCCAATATAATTTAAAACATTGTTTTATTCAAGGTATTTCGGAATTATAACTCATTCCATTATCAACTGCGTTAAACTCTATATCTATATTTATTAAAATCTACTTTTAGCGATTTATCATCGTTATAAGCTTTTATCTGATGGTTGGGTGACACCGTTTAACGGATATCAATACAAGAAAACAACAATAAGTCGATCGTATTTACAAACTAGGCGAACTTGTCATTCGTGGGGAGGAGATCTTGCAGTTCATGGAATTCAGGATATGGAATCCAGAAGGTAACTGACTATTAACAGTTTTTTTAGGTAAAACCAAGCTTATTTTATGATTTCTTTTCTAGAATTCTTCTTGACGCTTTGTCAGTAGATAAAAAAATTTACATTGGACTACGGAGAAGCACAACTTTAAGATTCAGTTGGAACTGGGCCAATGGTGCTCCGGCGGCTCCAGGGGCGATTCTATGGTCTTACGGACAACCGAGCAATAGCCGTGGAAGGGAAAATTGTGCTGAGATTTTATTCGAAGCTCATGATACTAACCAGGGTTGGGGAACAAATGACCTGCCTTGCTCGTTTTTACGCATTGGTCTTTGTGAAAAACCACTAAATCAAAGTTAATTCGGATTCAGACAAAACTTTTGTTGAGAACTCCACATACTGTATATAAATTTTTAAATCATAATTTGAGTTTTGCTTTGTATTTTCATTTTACTCGCTGCGCAACAAAAAAATATTAAAAACAATTTGTTGAAAATTCACATTTGATGCTTTTTTTACAGTATTTATTACAGTGAATTATTTTAGTTGGTGACGTAATCGAGAGGTTTAGAGTTTGAGCACTATAGCTCTCAAACTTTTTTTGGTAAATCAATAAAAAGATATTAACTTTATTCAAGAGCGGTAAAGACAAGTTAAAATTTTAACTAAAACCGGTAAAACCGTATTTTTGATAAATAAAAACTAAATAATGAAAAATATCAGCACAACAAAGGCTGGCAATGGTAGCTACGAAACAAACTAAACGTATGCTTATTTTTTTCTCCTTAATATACAGGGTGTCCATAAAGTCCCACACACATTTAAAATTTTAATATCTCAAAAACCGCATAAGGTAGAAACTTTAAATTTTCAACTGTGAATTATACCACTATAAAGCTTTTTTCTGATTATTTTACAGGTTATTTTATTGTTAAAATAAGCAAGAATAAGTCATTTTTATTAAAGGCGTAAGTTTGCAACAAAGTATGAAACATGCTGACCATTCAACAAAAAGCACAATGTGTTCTTTGGTACCATAAATTAAAATCACCAACTGCAGTACAATGTAAATTTAGAAATGAGTTTGGACAAGACCCTCCTCACACTAACAGCATTAAGAGATGTTTTAAAATTTTTATGAAAACCGGCAGCATTTTGGATCGTAACAAATCGGGTAGGCCAAGCATTGATGAAGAGACTGTTGATGCTGTGCGTGTAGCATTTCACTGCAGCCCAAGGAAACAATTCGTGTTACATCAAATGAACTTGCTATTCCTCGAAGCACAATTCACAAAGTTTTACATAAACAATTTTGGCTCCATGCTTACAAGGTAAAAATTGTTCAAGCTCAAGCCAGATGATCACCTTTGCCGAGCAGCTTTTGCTAAAGAAATTCTTCAGCGCATTGATGATGACAATGACTACCTTAACAGTGTGGTTTTTTCCGACGAAGCAACTTTTCATGTATCCGGGAAAGACAAGGGTCTTGTTCAAACTCATTTTTTTGATTCGCCCTTTTTGAAAATGCTGCGTATAGTTTATTCTGTGGTTATATTTAGCCTGTATACCTAATTAAATGGTAAAGTATCCTGATGAGTCTTGTGGCAAAGATGAAATAGCATATTAAAGTTTTACAAAGTGCCCGTGTCTGCGTATTTTTTTGCTGACACCCCAGCCCTCAATAAAAGAACTGCTCAATATGTTAACATCTGGAAAGATTTGAAAAAAACTTTTAAATGGAAGGATTGTTGGAATCATCTATAAAAGGAGCTAGATGTGACACTCTTAGTTGTTGTACAAACTGCTTTTTTATAAAATGCAACTTTGCAATAAGAACATTGAAAAATCAAAAGTACTCACCACAGTATTTTTCGTTTTCAATTTTAACTTTGGGATCTTCTTACCCCCACATTAAAACTTTTGATTCTTTTGTGCTTTTTCTTCTATAAAAACCAGACTTAATGAATCACTAATAACACTCAATTTACAGCAGTACATTTAAAACAAAATAAAAAACTAAATTTGATGCTTTAATCAAATTAACACTCAAGAAATAAAATAATTTGATTAAAGCATCAACATTAGTTTTTTATTTTATAAATAATTTTGTTATTTCATATATTGTTAATTTATCAAAAAAAATAAAACATTTACTTATATTTTTGAAGTTTTTTAACATTTAAAATATCTTCTGCTTTCTTTGCCTTTCTTGTAGCATCTTTCTATGAATTGGCAAATGTAGCATCAGGTCAAGAATAAATTGTCTTTACTTGTGCAATCAAAGAATTTCCATCTAATTCTGTGTTTCCTGCCTCACCATTTTAAATGACCACAAAGGAATTCTTGGTAATTTCTGTAAAATAAATTTGCACCTAAATTTTGAACTTTTCAAATTCCTCTAATTATCTATGGAAATTTAGAAATTGCTGTTCCTTAGAGCTATTATGCTCGTATGTAACAAACACCACCAAAATAAATTGTCACTAACAAAATGCACATAAGAAAAAAAAAATCAAATCAACTTTTCTTCGGAAAACGCTTAAACTTTAGCTTGGGTTAAAAAAGCTTTTTATTTTTGATACGGTATCTTTTTTCTGCAACGTAATGTAGCCAATAAATGAAATCTTTGGCATAGCTATATATCGAGTACTACAACTTGTCCAGCACACTTTTGTTTTCTGCAAATTTAAAAAAAATTTATCCTACATATTAGATTTCCAATTTTCTAAAACAATAACATCTTTTCAATTTGTTTTACCTGATAATCATGAAAGCATCAGGGATCTGTGATACAAGATAAAAAAAGTATATTAAAAGTAAAACTAACGGTGTATGATACACATTTAAATGTAAATAAAGTATATGTGTATACATGACTGTAGTAATTATACTTCGAAAAATTCAAGCTTTTGATGGTTTGTTTTTTCACAAGATTTCTGAGCAACTGCAAAAGTTTTGATTGCAGTTTTGAAAAGTTTGTAACTTTATAAAATCTTTTAAGGCAATAACATTTTTTTTGCAAATTTTGATTCTCTTTATCTGTATACTGAAAAAACATATATCATACAAAGCTGTTACCTTTAAAATCAGTAAACTTTTACTTTCCAACAAGTATGGTAAATAATAAAGCAATTATATTTTCATCATTTTTCTTGAATGAGAAGTATTCATGCATCAAGATCGAAAGAAAACATTAATCTTCACAAAGTGATGTCTTTGATATCATGACACTTTTTTCTGCTTAGCAGTCTTAAGAGGTAGCTCTAAAATTCAGTAATGCTAAGCTACTATGTCAAAACCTAAAATAATAAATATTCCATGACAAAACAATATTTGGGCTAATTACTTAATAGTTGTTTGATTTTAATGTCTTGCTTTCATCAGGTAAATAAAAGTAGTTTTGCCAGTTATTTTTCCTTGCTTGGAGTGGCCAACTATATTTCAAAATTTTTGTAATTGCAGTTGCCAAACTTTTAACTTTTTGCAAAATGTTTACTTTTTTTTGTTTGAATAGCATAATTAGTCCTACACAATAAAAACAAACTTCATGACTACCGTTTGTGAATTTGTTTCATTAAAATGTATATTTTTTTCTTGTTTTTATTTGTTTACAAACAGCAGTTTTTCTAATTTTTTGAACCTAATGTTTTATTTCTTAACCAAGTCCCAATTGACTGATGTAACATAACTCACATTGTTAATTTAATACTTAATCATTGGGTGTTTTAAACTGTATTTGCATAAGCTCTAAATTTTTTAAAATCCTATATTCGCCTTGCAATCGAAAAACCTACAATAAAAAATACATTTTCGACTGCAATAAAAAGTCTTTCTTTTAATAAATTATATAATACAAGAAACAATTCTTAACAGAAAATTATATTTTGTTTCAAGTTTCTTTTCTTCCCGCCAACGGCAGGGATCTTTTTATTCGTAATGACGTACACTTACGCGTTTGCTAAAACTCAAAAAAGAAAAAAATGACTTCTCTCAGTGCCGTGCAGTGACAGGCAGTTTTTGGTGTTTTAGCATCTACCTTAACCCTATTGGATGAAGATTTTAGGACGATTCTCGTAAAACGCATCTCAATTAAAATTCTTCAATTAGGGAGACCAGAATCAGTCCAAAACTTGTTAAAAATTTAGGCTACTTTATTTTAATTTGATTTATAATTTATTACTTTATTTTTATTCTATGACATGTATTAAATTTAATCATTAATCAATAATTTTCTATTAATTTTTATTCTTACAATTTGTAGATTTAACTGAAGATGACTTTATGTCGAAATCGATATTAAATTAAAATAAAGTAAACTTTTAACAAGGTTGGACTGATTCTTGTCTCCCTAATTGAAGAATTTAAATAATTGGCTGCTTTATAATATACTAATACTTTAAAAAATTTTTTTTTGGTTTTTATTTTTTGACACATTTGCCTAAAAGCAAACATAAATTTTATTTTTTTACATACTTTGTTAGCTTTCAAATGTAATAAAAATTTTTTTTTTGTAAAAATTAAGGTATTCATATTTCACAAAAATTTATATTACCACCATTTCTTAATCTTTTTAGTGTTAAAAAAACCATAACTAAAGCTTCTCTTTCTAATAATGTTTTTGGCCGTAGATTTTTCGATTCTTATGATAAAACTTGTTGTACATTCTGGAATCGGCACAATTGTTGTGATGTGACATTATTTTGCCCGGCTAACTTAATTGTTATTGTTATATATATATATATTCAATAAAAAAATTGCTTTTTTTGTTGTTGTTGCTACGTAATCAGTGCAAATATTTTTTTACTGCTAAAAAAAGATCAGATTTTAGTCTGTGATAGTAGGCTACCTATTTAGTCAGTTCAATTTTAATTTTGTTGAAATGTATTTTAATAAATTTATTATTTTTGGAGACTATCAAGACTATAGCACAAATGTTTATAATGTAGTGGTGGGAAAGTTTTTAAAATATACGTCTAATAGATTGTGTGCATTCTAAAAGTAGTCCAACAACTTACAACTTTCAAATTCAAACCAAGTTGGATTCCTTTTCAAAAAGCTCCAACCGATTCCAAGTCCAAAACTATCAAAAATGATGTACTTTTTATATACAGTAAGTCCATGAAAGCATGAATCTGAGTCTAGGAAATTCGAATTTTCAAAACCACTTTCCCAAGTCGTTTCTACGCATTGCATATAGCCTAGCTTATTAAGCACGCAAAACCAATTCCAAGTTAACAACTATTGATTTGAAGACTTGGGTCGAGTCCTTGATTTTGTAAAAAAGGCTCAAATCGAGTTCAAGCAATGATGAAATTCAAAAATTAAAAGAATGGAAAAAAATAGAAGTTATGAATAAAAGTTTCTTTCATTATCGGAGATATAAAGATACAGAGATTACGTTAATTAAGAACGCGCTTGCTGAACGTTATGACATTTAAAAGAACGTGTTCGCGCAAACCGGTGCAAACTCCCTGAATCCCATCACTGAATTCAAGTCTTTCCAAGACGTTTTCAAGCAAAAGAAAGGATTTTAGTCATAAGCATAAGCATGGGAGGAAGGCTTTTAAAAGTGACCTCCCCTTTGAAAAATGAAGGATAGAGCAGTAAAAAAGCGTAGAAAAGAAAAGGTTTTCAGATTATTTTAACTTTTATACTAATTATGTTTTTGGTTTGTAAACCCAATGTTACGACAGTTGATCGAATGACAATTGATCGAACGACTTTTGATCAAAACGACACTTAATTGAAACAACATTTGATTGAAACGACATTTGACCGAAACGGCATTTGATCGAAATAATAGTTGATAAAAAAAAGATTTATTTTTGTATATTTCTGCGATTAAACAATCTCTTTGTTACTGTAAATTAGATTCATAAAAAGCAGAGGCCAACATTAAGAAGACAATTTGTTTTTATTTTTTATATTTTTTGCCAATGTCAAGGTCAAGGACTTTTAACAAGGTCTTTGAACAAAGCATTTTTAGGGGGGCAACAAGTAGATCTCTTGTCATGGTTATGTTTCGTTAGATGCTTATTCCTGTCATTTTTTTGCATTCTTTTTAATCATTCAGTTATTTAGAGGAGGGAGCATTGTGTCATGGCTCCATCCTTGTAGACCTCTTGCAGAAATCAGAGACAGATTCACAGAAACGATCTTATTTTTAGAGATTTATGATATTGGGACAAAAAATTAACAAAACCGAGACAGATTTAAAGTACTATGTTTTTGGGATCAAAAATTGACAAAATTGGAATAGAATCAAAGTTGTAAATTTTCTCTTTCATTATTTGATCAAACGTTGTTTCGATTAAGTGTCATTTCGATCAGGTGTCATTCGATTAACTGTGGGGTAACGTGTAAATTTTTCATGATAACTTTCTGTGTCTGCCACTGATTTGAGTTATTTCAAGTTTTGCATCAGAATCAATTTTTCCAAATATTTCGTAGCCTATCTTTCTAGATGGCGTTGGTAAAATGGTAATCAAATTCTTGTGACGTCATTTGTTGGGGGCTCTAATTTGGATTTTGCCTCAGGCTCCTAATTTGGAATATCCATCACTGTTTTGAGGTATTAAAATTTTAAATGTGTGCTGGACTTTATAGACACCCTGTATTACTCAAAATAACAATTTTCTATTATTCTATAAAATTTATCGGAAGCGGGAGTTTAAAAATGTATTTCAGAAACGCTAAACATGACTGAAAAAACGCATCACACAAGTTATTTTGCACTGTAGTATTCATATATTCCAATGGGTAATTTGGATTGCGCTACACTAATTTAAAAAATTCTTGAATTTTTAAAGAAAAATGGCCACTTCTGCAAAACTGTTTAACATTGTACTCCATGTAGCGCCCGATGTATGGGGCACGCTGTTATGGCGCTAATTGCCGTTTGTTCAATGGTGACGCACTTGAAAAGAATAAAAATTAGAATAATTAAAATCTCGAATGAGAAAAGCACTATTTTGCTTTTAAAAAGCTTTTATTGCTACAAAACATAGCTTTTAACAGCAAATGCTTCATTTAAAACTCTTGTTGAATAAGTAGCCTTAAAAAAGGCTGTTTTGAAAACTCGAACGTTTTCGTCTAGCTCTCTTCAGGAGGTTTCGCTAGAATGAATTGCAGAACAGAACGAAGTATTTCAAAAGTTTTAAGACTGATCCTGATTGGCTAAAAATTACGGTTAGTAACAGTTATCATAATAGTTAAAAGTATTTAATAATAATAAATAAAAACACGTTTCGTCAGCGTAAAAAATTTTTTGGCAAAAAAAGGAACAAAATTATGCAAGTTTTGTGCTAAAATTTGGAATTAAAAAGAAAATTTTTTTACATTATACTAACAATTAATGTTTGAAAACAAATTCTTTCTGTCTACACAAATTAGGTTTTCAAAGAGTGATGAAAATTGATTCTAAGACTGATAAATGAAAATCGGATCGTGCTTTAGAGAGAATAAAAAATTGATTGTCCTTATAGTTAGATGAACATTTTTGGTTATGTAACAGATCTGTTAATTATTATTATGTTAACAGATCGCGTAAATTATGCTTGTAGTGGTGTAATTACTGTAGTTTTGCTTTTTAACCCTAATATTTGACTGTTAAATTGTTGTCTTTTGAGCGCTTTAATTATTTTGTTAAGCGTTCTTGTCCACAAAATTGCTAATACACGCTAGTGAGACAGCTTTAAGATTTGCCTCTCCTCAGATAAAAAAATAAACTAAAGTGAAACAATATAGTGCTGTTTTCTCATTTGGTGAAAATAAATAAATCTCGCTTAGTCCGGATTAGGTTAATCCAGATTATTTAATTTAAATCTTCTCCTATTCTGGAGAAAATTCGTTTTTTATATTCATAATCCAGGTTCTTTCGCTTCACAACAGGATGTCTTTTGTCATCGTCATGAACATTCATAAACCTTCATCATAAACAACAACGACCGCGCAGTGCAGCGTGGTAACCTTTTTTGGAGGATCTTGCTACGTACCGCGCCGCGCAACGTGCAAATTATGAAAAGTTTACATGTAAATTTTAAGAAAATCTTATTTTGCATAATGCTATTGCTTGGGTTGTTGATTTAGTTGTTCCCCTTCATTAATCGAATCACAGAAAGCAAAGCCTCAGGTGCATAATGAATTGAATAGACTCTTTTCATAGCATTGGTAATTTATATATAATGTAAATAGCGCGTAAAGCAACCAAAAAGAAAAAAAAAGTAGGAGAAAAACTGAAATCAATAAAAAAAAAAAGTGAACTGCTCTTAAACCTAAAGAAAGCAATAGAATCTAATTGAACAGCAGAGAAAGGCTTGTAAGAAATATTATTAAGAGAGAGTAAGCAATGTCAATTTTAAAGATAAACTTGAATTACAGTATTTGATGCTTCCCAACTTTTTTATCAACTAGACATTTGAATTATTTTATACCTTTTAGCCGATTATTTAATACCACAACAAAGTCTTATCTTTTTTTCGTAATATTTATGAGGGCTTCATTCACGCTTCGCCGTTACTAACCTCGCAGATTCTGGGGATTTCTCAAAATTTAAAAGGTAATCAACTAAACTTGGCTAATAGTGAACGAGAACCAACTATTGTTACTTAGATTGATAAACCTTCTTTACAAATTAGCCTACTGTCTTACTTAGTAAAAAAGCGCCCAAAACTTTAAACGCCATTGTTTGTTATAAAGGAAGTACTATTAATATTTTTATTTATTTATTTTTTTTATTTCATCTCTATATTTATCCTCCTGACTCGCAGGAAAGCGACGGAGGCGCTGTACATAGGGTAACCAATTACCCCGACTTGCTTCCGGAGATGCCAAGATATTGGTGTCCGCTAGTAATTTTGGTAGAGATATGACTGCAATTTAGAACTGCTTGTCAAGACCACAAAGCAGGGGAAAGTGCCGTAAAGTGTCTTTAGTGCCGTAAAGTGCCGTAAAGTATCTTATAAAAAAGAAGGGTGATAATGAAAATAGTATTTACTCATACGCTAAATTACAATACATTAAAATCTAGAATTGAACTTAAAACTAATTACTCAATTAATTTCCGCCCTTCACACACACATTAAATAGTTTCTTAGGTATGGATCCTCATACTTAGTCGGAAACAAAATACATGACAGTCAAAATTTTGTAAATACTACTAATATTAATAGACTTCAGATTCATTGTAGCTTAATTGAAGGAAGCTAGTACATAAATGGAGCATCCAGTGACCTGCTTTTTACTTTTAATCCTTACGTTCTACCTGGATATTTAATTCTAATAAACCTAAAAAAATGTTTATGTTCCAATATAAAATATAAGTCAAAATGACAGCATTCGCTTTTCTATCAAAAATCAAGATTACAACTTCGTGGATATGAATAATTAACGAATTAAAGATCATTGTCTCAATCGGAATTCATGACATTTTTTAAAGTAATCAGTTAAGTTTTGCTGAAAACAGTTTCGATACGGAATGGCATCTCAACTGATTTTTGCAAAAACTGCATGTCTTTTTTAAAAAATAAGGTGCCTTTTTTTTTTAATTTCGCCGCCTGACAAAATGGCTTTCCAAACGCTCCTGAGTATTTATTAGGTATAGTTTTTTTGAAAATTAGTTAAATAATAATGGGATTGAATTTGCGTTAGTTGAACTTTACAGATTTTTATTTTTTAAGTTCAAGTTTAATGCTACAGTTCATGACGTTATTATTGTAACTATACTAAAAGATTGTTTAACAGAACCACCTCTCAATGGAATATGCATCTCTTATCAGCAGTAGAGGTTGGCAACTAAAAAATGAAGAGATGCTGCAATCAGGACACCGGAAAAAACTTGGTCGGGAAGGGCAAAGTTAAAAAAGAACACTTTTTCGGTCGAAAAACATTCTCAACATATGCAAATTTTAGCGTTGAAGAAAATTTTTATTGAACAATTTAATAAAAACCGAAAATAAATAAATGCAAAGGTCTTCGCTTTTCGGCCGCGATATTTAATTTACTTGGCCGGCAGATATTTTTGATTTAGCATGCTCATAAAGGTGGAACGTCCTTGTTGCAAATAAAGACCTTTTCGATTTCACCGGCATTCACTTTGAACTAAAAAGTGTTTTGCTACACTTTTAAAGTCGAGCCGTGAAAAAATATAACCTACCCTATAAATCGTATATTTTAACTGAAAAAGTATATCTTAAGCTAGGTAAGCTGTTTATACCATACAAGCTGAAGCTTATTTTATCTACCCAGACAAAAGTTCTTGATGGAACAATTTTCTTCAAAAATCAAGTCTATACAAAAAGTTTTCACATCAATTCAAAAGTTAGTGTGTTATCAAATAGGTTAATGCAACTAAGTATGTTAATGCAAAAGTAGTTTTTTAATCTTCAGGGGAATTTTGAAGAACAGTCACTGAACCGAAGATACGTTTACATTTTTCAATAAAAAATCTACTCTTGGGTCCGTCGATTTAAAGCAAAAGCTGTTTTTATTGGTTTTAAATTTAGGGCCAAAACGACACTGTCTTCGGAAAAGTATTCACCGTGTAATCGCATGCTTTTTTATTGGTTTTGTAGTTTTGATAAGCTTAATTCAGCCTAAAGCAGAGTTGTGGTCGCAAAAAACAATACCGTCTCCAACTCCGACTCCTGCACATCTATTGAAACAACTCCGACTCCCGAATTCGACTCCCATAAATCTAAAAGCACGACTCCAGCTCCAACTCTGACTTCAGAAAAACTAAAACACAACTCCAGCTGTGACTCCGACTCCATCAAAACTAAAAAATGACTCCAGCTCATCCCTAAAACATAAGACTCCGAGACTCCAATTCCCGACTCCAACTCCAATTCCACAATCCTGCTTTTAATAATTAATATCTTTTATCAAGTTGTTTAAACTTTTCAATGCATTTTAAATAATTTTTTTGCAGATTTTAGTTTAATTCGTAAATTATAAATTTGCTGTTCAATTTTAAAAAATGGCATCCAAAAAGATAATTAGAAGGTTAATAAAATTATTGGGTCGTCAAATCAATTTTTTACATTTTAAAATACAACTAATTTTTTGGCAAAATCTTAATTTGCATGCGACATGTTTAAATGATGATGTACGCCGAATATGTTATATCTGTTAGTTGAGAAAGTAATTGTTATTAATGCTTTACTGGGCTTCATCAACTTTCTGAGAAAATGCCAATTTTTGAGCCGATTGGCGGTACAAAACTTTAAGATAACTTTAAAAAGCGTGTTCACTTCTCAAAGACTTTTCATCTGACACTCGTCGGAAGGAATCATCAGAATGTATCAAGAACGCTCCGATTGTGCTTACGTGTATAAAATAAATGGGTATGTTTCAACCAGATTTGAATAGCAAATTACTACAGCCCTTTATCGTTGTTACTTTGCTGTTGAAACTCGTGTTTTTTTTAGAACTAGGCCTTTTTTACCCCCATCAAGAAGGATGTATCACCTGCCCATAGCCACGGCGACAGTCGGTACGTAGAACCAGTAGCATACTTAGGAAAGGAGTATTGTGCCATGGACATAGTGACACTATGTTTTTGTGACAAAAAATTGACAAATCTGAGACAGATTCAAAGTGAAGATCTTTTTTTCTTTACCTACCACCTGAAAATACTTTTGTACTAAGCATATATGATTGTGGTTGTATGGCCCCCTATAAAAAATTAATCTTTTAGTAAAAAGTTACTACAGTTAAAAAAGTTTTTTAAACAGCTAGTAGCCTACATGGTTTTTATTTGTAAATAAATATGTTGGCTTTTATATATGCAAAATTGATAATTTTGATTATTATTAATACAAAAAGAAAGCTTTTTAAAAAAAAGCTTTTACAGAAACAGAGTTAAAAGTTTAAAAAACAAAAAGTATGACAAAATAGCATAAATAAATTAAAACTAATCATGAAATGGTAAAAAGTAAAAATATTTAGCTTTGAATGAGCAAAGAATAATTTTTCCATTGACAGCCATGGCTGACATACAAGTATATGAAAGCCAGTCATGTTTCATGGAAAGCGGTGGCTGACATACAGTATGTGGAAACCACCTATACGTTTACTGAAGCCTACCGCTAACGGAAGCCACAACGACTATTTTAAATGGAGAATAGAAAATGTTGCTTCCTGATGAACAATCATGTATTCACGGTTTTGGCAAAATGTAAAAAACGACAATTTTATTAAAATGTGAAAATATACTTCTTTGTAAAAGGAAAATTAACACAGTCACATTTTTTTTTCCTAAGCACGAAGTTGGTTACAATTTTGTTTTTCTGATAGGCATTGAAGCAGTCTATACGCACCTGCAGTTGAGCAAACATTTGTTGCAATTGATTGAGACATTTTTGAATTTTTTTCCCGCTTGTTACCTTTTTAACTAAATTTGTTGTACCAGAAAAGACAGAGTTTTCGAATTGGTAAGCCATTGTCATTTACTCGTTGCGTAGCTAAATTTTTAGTTACTTTACTTTAGTCTGGTTCACAAAAGGCCGCTACTACCTTTTGCGTGTTCGTCTTGCCTTTTTTCTGTCTAGCCAAATAAATCAATCAAATATAGCTGCTTAGATATGTAGGAAAATTGGAAGATATAAAAATACACCATTGTTGCTTCAACTTAATGCTGCCTTTTCTTTCCTAAATTTCACAAAATAAATGATAACCTTACGGGTGCAACATAAAAATTGAAACAATGAAAAAAGCAGTTAACAAACAATAATCACAAAAATAGCTAAATAATGACGTAGAAAAAATGATTATTACAAAACAAAAAAAAACAAAAAGATGGTTTGAACCCCGCAGTCGTCACATACTCTCTTCAAAAGAAGATGCATACTGTTTGACAATTTGCAAGATCACAACGGTCCCATAGCTCATCAATGTTTAAACGCCTGAAAACAAGTTCTGCATGGGAATTTTTTTATGCAATATATGTTTATGCAATATACGCAATATAAGACAAACACACTTTTTTATCTCCTGTTTTTTGCATTGCTTCAAAAATATGTTTTGCTATATGCTTCATGTTTGATTGTGTATAAGGAAAGCGCAAATTCATAGTTGGTGTAAAAATTGTCAGCATAAAGTTTCTTCCTTCTCTGAGGAGCTCATGTCCGATTACAACCAGATGTTTTTGCTAGTCTTAATTCTCGTTTATCTGCTTCTGACTTCCCACTATAAATTTCTTTAACCCATTTGTATCCGTTGTTGGAACAATGTTAGAACTACTTCAAACTTCCAGATGATCACTTTCCTGATTTTTCTCATTGATGTTAAAACAAAGTACACTTAATAAAGGTTTAAACCTATTTTCTGATCTTAGGCTAGAATTCAAAGAAAATACGTTTATATATACGATTGGGTGCATCAAAACTTTTAAGATTTCCAATCATTAAATAAGGTTGTTCAGATTTTAAAACCCCATTAAGCCAAATCACTCATTGTAAGAAGAATTTCGGCAATATAGCTAGGTTCAAATTTTTTAACATTCTGGCTTGCAATCAGAAGAAGGCGACTACTATGCTTGCAGTCCGTCATGAGTGTTAACAAATTAAAACTGAGTTGTACGACCGACTATGCACGTTAATAAAAACGGCACAAAACAAATCAAGAATGCAATTTTTTTTCTCTATAGCAAAGGTTGAAAAAGAAATACTAACTTTATTAAAAAATTATCGAAACAAATAAATTGAGTTTTATGACTATCTTTCTTTTTGAGAATATTGACATTGAACATACAAGTTAAAAAGATTATTGTGAATTCAAATTGCAAACCATTCAACCAACAAAATACAGAAAATGAAAAGCTCTTCACAATCTGCGCATAAACCTAATTCAAATATTCTGATTCACATCTTGACTTGGAAAAAAATTTTTGAACCGGATTTATTTGAATCGCAATCATAAAAAGTGGGTCGACTTTCCAATAGGCAGAGGTTAGTAATCAGTCTTTACCATTTCCCATGACAGTCTTTTGAAATAGAAAATGCATTTTTAAAAAAATCAAGTTTTTATGGTGTAGATTGGGTCATGAAATTCCTATTAGCATAAAACTGTGTGAACATTTCCACGTCACATCTTTGATTTCAAACTACTTTGCTCAATCAAACATTTGTGATTGGTAATCTAAAGCAGGGGTTTCCAAACTGGGGTACATGTACACCTATGGGTACATTTAGGGCTTTTTTTGTTTTTTTTAGAGAACACCATGATTTTGGGAGAAAAATATGCAAGCCAAGATCAGAAAACCTTTTTTTCTCAGACAACATCAATTTTTGAAAATTCTTGTCTCGGGCCCCTAAATTGGAATATCCACCACTGGGTACATTATTATGTGAGAAAATATCCTTATTTAAGTTAAATTCCGTGTCCTGAAGAAATGTCTAGAATTTTCGAATCCGGTCAATTGTTATTACGACAAACAGGACAATTAAGAGGGAAGACTTTTTTACAGATCACCGTGATTTTGGGTTTGAATGGGAAAAATTTGTGGCTACTGAAACGTGAAGAGTTTTCATTTTTTAAAGATCACCTTGATTTTCGGCATGAATTGGGAAAATTTGTATCTGATTCAAAGTGAAGACCTTTTTTTTCAGAGATCATCTTGATTTTGGGCATGAATTGGGGGAAAATTAGTGGCTGATTCTAACTGAAAGCCTTTTTTTTAAAGAAACGTCACAAAATTTCGGGGGTACATGCAAACCTGCTACAGTGTTCAAAAGGTACCGATAAACTAAAAGTTTGGAAACCCTGATCTAAAGTAATATTGAAAAGATATTTTCTGGAAAGCGAGGATTTGATGGAAAACAGGATATGCTTTTGGACTTATGGTTTCTGAGGTTATTAATTAGTCAACTGCAAATTAAACCTATTATCCGTCATAACTTTATTTTTGATAAAATTGTAAATTGGGTATCAGCGACTCCATAATTACGTTTTAGGCGATGTAAATTGATTTTCCAAACAAAATCGGTGTCTTTTCAACTTATAGATAGTCGGTTTGACGTATTATTGGCAGTTTGAAATTACAGAGATGACCACCATTTAGGTATAGTGGCCTTAATGCCTTAACAGTTATACAAAATGGTTGTCTATAAGTTTCCCAATTAGGCTTTTAATACAAAAGAATGACCTTTGTTTTTGGTTTTGCAATTTCTTTAGAGGCCCACAAATTGGATTGGTCTTCAGTATACATGTATACATATATGCATATATATGTATACAGTATATGTATAATGAATTACTTAAATCAAGAAATAGTATACTATGAATTTGTAACTTTTTTTTCTACTTACCAAGTTCTTTTTTCTGTAGTTTATTTTGTTTTTTCGCGAAAAATTTTTGGCTTTTTCTTGCTTTGGCTCAATATTTTCTTTACAAACCATAGCAAATCTTGCTTAAAATTTGGATAAACACTAATTTAACTTTAGATCAAATTACGCCATGTGGGTAAATTTTTTCGTTCGTTTCAAAACATTTCAGAAATAACCTTGATCCTATTCTTTAACACTTACTGTAGTTTCAAGAAGAAATGATTTTATAAAGTTTCGGCAAAGAGATTGTTTTTTTCAACCAGACAATAATTGAGAAAAGCAGCCATAATGGATTCAGCATTCTTCATTTTATTACACAAACATTAAAAATTATTTATAAAGACAATTATCGGTTGAAAAAGAAATTTAAGGTAAGCGTACAAAATATTGAATTTTTCCATTCAGATTGTTCTTTGATGGTACGGTGAAGACTAAAAATTGTGTTTTTCAATTGTGTAAAATATCTGTTAAAATGGAATGGCAAACCAAAGTTCCGCGGTTCACAAACCCGATTCTAGAAATTTAATAAACAATTGTCATTCCGAGACTTTAGGGATTATATTAAGTCAACCTTTTTTAAAATAAAGCATAGGCTATCTTATAATGGTGATCAAAATTCACCCATAAAATCCACCAACAAGAATTTATCTAAGCAATTTATTTTTTTGTTTATTTAAATATATTTAATAACCATCTTGGTTAAACAACCACCATCCTTACAGACTGGTATTTATACAATTGTTGAACCCTTTATAAGGTAGTGGTAAACATGCTCCCGTTTACTAATTTTTTTTTACGGAGCAGTGCCAAAATTTGTGGACACTTTGCCATTCACTCCCAAAAGAAGAGGCTCTTACCCACATTAAAACTATTCTTTTAAGATGTGGAGGCGAGGCTTAAAAAAGAAAATGCAAGACTATAAATGAGAGACTTAAACATCTTCTAAAAAATTATGAGCCTTTATGCATTTTAGAATTTTTAAAAAGAGTAGCAATTAACTAAATTTAATTTCTTTTGGTTTGAATTTTCATCTGGCATACGTTGCATAAAGAATACAGTAGATTTTAACCAATTAAAATTGTAAAAGATTTAAATATAAATTTTTATTTTTTCATATTTTTGAATGATACAAAGATTAAAAAATATTTCAAAAATTATTTGTGCTGCTATTTCCCGTATGTATTTTAAGTAGTTTCAATCTCAATTTTATGATTAATATACAGCACACAGAAAAAAAGGAAAAATTTTGATAGATTCAATGAATAAATAAATAAAGCAGTAAAATTTGTAAAATAAATCTTTTTAGGTGGATTTTGCCATGGGTAAAATTTTTGTGTGTGGAATTTTCTGGGAGGAATTTTCGTGAATGAAATTTACATAGAACCTTTTTGAATTCCCGTTATTGACATTTTTCATTTCAAATAATTTTATTTTTATCTTGAGGTAAACAAACGATCAAAATATTTTTCAATTTTTTACCTTTTTAACAAATAAAGTCTTTTTTCGGTCTTTTGGTTGAAGGCCAAGAATAAAAAGCGTTCCAGATAAAGTAAATACCAGAAAAAGTAATTACTTGTCAAAAAATTAATAAATTGGTTTTTTTATTCTCATTTTAACTAAGACCGGTTTTCTTTCAAATTTCTTGAAACTGTCATTTTTTGACTTTTCCTTCGAAAAAGTTTTGCCATCTTGGTATTCAATTATTTTTTCAGCTCCAAAAATACTGATTTGTAAAAAATTATAAAACGATAGCAACAACAATCGTCATTGGGCAAATGTATTTTTCATTTACGTACAGGAAATGACAATACTTAAAATATCTCAATCTAAATAAAGTTGCCAGGATTGATGGAAATAACGTTGAACTGAAGCCGCTGTTATGCGCGGAGAAAGAATAGCATTCAATCTTGCCAAAACGTGTACTTCATCCATTTTAATTCGTGACTCGTTACCATGATTTGCTTGTCAGAAAAAATTTGAAGTTGACCTATAAAAACTCAATAGAGTTTTGATTTAAGAAAATAACAAAGATGAATTTCTAACAGTTACTTGTTTTACAATATGTCTTTAGTAACGGTTTTTAAAGTTTAAAATTATTATTATCTTTTTTTTATTAAATGATTGGCGAAGCACATATAAGTGATAGTTTGTATTTTCAAAAGCAAAAGCTTAAGAATATATATATATATTTTAAATAAAGTAAATGACTAATCATTACAAATAAACTTTTTCTCGGATGATCAATTGGATAGAAGGCCTAATTGATGACGCATCAATCGATACAATTGCGAAATAAATCCCACTTTTTTCATTCTGCTGTAATCTTGATACGACACTTTACGTCACTTTTCTTCAAAGCAAGCAGCTAAATTTCAGTCGAATCTCTAGATAAAAACTAAAAAACAGAATAAAAAAATTCCACAGGACAGCAATACCTTAATTAGCGTCGCGTTTTACTGGGGCAATCGCTTGACATTTACCCTAAATCTAACGCCTCCGATGTCTTCCTGTAGGCTAAAGATGGAGATAAAAAATAGAAATAAAAATTTTGTGGAAAATGTTTTTTGAATGTTTGAAAAAATAAATCAATTAAACCGGTTTAAAGAATTTTTGCATACGTTTTGTCAGTAACATTCTTCTGTTATTTTTTTTATTAGATTTTAGTACTCTTTTTGTTATAAATTTTTATAAAGAAGACACTTTGGTTTGTTCTTTTGATATGATGGGTATGTTACAATATATTGCAAATAGTTTTATCTTTTCAAAGCAACAGGAAAAAATAAAACAAAAAAACTATAGAAAATCACAAACCAAAAACAATATAGATATGCTATTTAAAAATGTTAATCCTTTACGACACATCGTCACATTATTCAAAAATTATCTCTTGTAACTGATTTTGTTAAAAAAACTATTTTTTAATAAGGCAGAGCCTTAGTTATGCATTTTAGCTTGAGGGGCCTCAAAATTATTTGCACGCAACAAAAAAGGTCACACAACAAAAGGTCTTTGGGCTCGTTTCCATTAAGAGCGAGAAGTCAAGTATTCTTTGTTTGTTTTATTAAGTTTTTTGCTTCGTTTAGGGCTCGCTTAGATTTTATGCGCGGAAAGATCAAAAAAGAAACAAAGAATGCTCCACTCCACTCGTAGTGGAAACGAGCCTTTAGCCCTAAACTAAAAACAACCAAGAATCATATTTACGCTTTCTCAAAGCCATAGGTGTATCACATAATCACACAAAAGATTACTGAGAATATAATAGTAAGCAAAATTTAAAAATAAGATTTTTCCAATAATGATATTTATGGAAGTTTACGTAAAAGCACTATGCTAGTCTGAGTCTGTTGCATTTTGCAGATAGGCAGGCAAGGTCTCTGAACACAAGTAGCTCCTTTTTTGTTAATCCTTATGTGAACTAACTGAACCATAATATTAAATTATTTTGTTGTTAATAAGGATGTCAACAAAATAAATGTTGTTAAGACAAATTTATTATCAAAAGCTTGGGAAGGAAGTACCAAGGGGTACTTTTCCCCCAAGCTTTTGATAATAAATTTGTCCTTAACCTCAACCTTACCCTTAACCTCAACCTTATCATTTATTGAATTTTTTGTATTATTAATATAAAACGATTCTAAAAATTTTCTTTTATCATAGTCAATGTTATAATCCAATATTTCAAAATTACCAAAATCAATCCTATGTTCACAATTAAAACAATGCTTAACCAATGCAGTTTTTTTATTCAAATCGTCTTCTTTTAATTTAGCCAAATTAATTGGTTTCAAATCACGTTTATGTTCCGATAAGCGAGTATAAAAACATCTGCCCGTTTCACCAACATATACATTTGAACAATCTTTGCACGGAATTTTATAAATTGCACCACGCTTATATATATCATCAACAGAGTCTTTTATTTTACCAAAAAAATTCAATAAATGATAAAGATCGTAGTGTTTTTCCAAAAATATAGAGCAATATAAAAAATCTCAACTTATATGGGTTTTCAACCAGTTAAATTTGTTTCTTTTGCACTAAGTAATTATTGAATTGTTATGTATGTTCGCTTCTCACCTTGTGTTTGTTGGTTTGTGTTTTTCACTTCTTGGTTTTTAAATACGGTGCGCGTTGTGTTCTGCTTTTACCTGATGAAGTCCGCCAGATGTAACGGACGAAACGTCGTTGAGTTCTTTAATAAATATTACGCCTGTTATATCTGTTGAAGTTTTACTTGCCTCTGAATTTACCAGAAGAACATATGAATTTTAAAATAACCATAAAATATTTTTGTTTTTAAATTGAAATATCTCTAAACAAAAAATTGCTTACTTTATCAGGGTTTTTTGCAAATTAATCTACATTCTTTGATAAACAATAATTAAGTATAACTTTTTAAAAATGTTTAATTAAACATGGGTTTTATTTTGAAATTAATCTACTTACTACAGTAAAATACAGTTTTTTGTTTAATGACGTAATTTTTACTGTTTTATTAGCTTCACTGTGGGTTTAACAGTTTGCTATGCTTCACTTAGCACAGGGGTAGGCAAACTTTTCAGCTTGAGAGCCGCATTCAGAATTTGATTTTGCTCGAGGGCCGCACTAGTATTTATAGCGTGATTTTGTGCCTTAAACTTACTCAAAAAGCAAAAAACGTTTTCACTTTGATTTTTTATCTCACATAGGGAGGTGTAAGCCAAAATTAAAATAAAATTTTTTGCACTTCTTGATAAAAGATTGAATACTTACCGGGCTGGATAAAATAGCTTGGCGAGTTGCTTTTGGCCTGCAGGTTGTAATTTGCTCACCACGGACTTTGCACATTCAAAACACATTATGCAGTAGTAGAGTACTAGTAGTTTGTATTCATTTGCATCCAAAAGAACAATTTATAATTAAAAACAAACTAAACAAAGGTTGGAAAAGTAGCACTGCAATTATGACAAAGCCAAGTCAAAATTTACAATTTCCTAAAACTGTAATAAAACGAATTTTTGTTCATTTTCAAACCATTTATGCAAACTTTTTTAAAAGTGTCTCCAAACGCATTTAATCGAACACAAGATGAAGAACGCTTATGGAATTTGAATATAAGTGACCGTGAGTAGATTGAAGGATTTATTTTATTATTCATTGTTCAATAACCGTTTAAAATCACACTGGTCAGCAAAAAATTTTTTTTAATTGTTCAAGATATTTTAACTGCTTTAGGGTAGTTTCGGGCCATTGAGTCAAAAAATGACAATGTTTCTTTGAATTGGCTCTAGTTCATGAGATATCTATATTTTTCATTTTTGACAATAAAAAATTGATTAAAGTTTCTATTTGCCAATTGTGAACTAAAGTAGGCCTATGAGAATCACGCCTATTGGAAATGTCTCTCACGTATTATGCATTCCTTTTTCTCTACCATATACGTAATAAAACGTCTAATTTTTGATGTAACATCCTATTACTTTAGTAGTAAAATATTGAAAAATCTCACTTCAACACATTCTACGAGTATTTTTTACAGCGCAAGTTACGTAACTGAACGTATGTTGTTGTATTGTACGTATATCACAACTTTACAAGTGATTTTTTCAGTTTTTGGCCAACTGTACACTATCAGTCAACATACCAGGTGATTGGAGTGCAATAGCTTCATGTACGAGTACTATATTTATATTCCCTTCAGCTATCATATCATGGCAGATCATGTCAGTATCTCATTCTGTAGCTATCGTTTTGAAGACTACATGTTGTTGTCTAAATTTAATAGCTCTGTAGTCAGAGAAAGGAGTACCTCGAGTCTAATTTGAGCGTGTACTCATATAACAAATTTTGAAATTCAAGTAAGATTAAAGTTTATTTATGAAGGTTTGACAAAAAGCTTCGGTTTGTCACTTATAGATACATGTATTTTCGTGTGACTCTACTGCAGCATTTATTTTTTATCGCAGATTTATATATACTTTAGATACTGAATTCTACGTATTGCTTAAGCTGTATTTAATAGTTATGAGTTCATTTTGAAGAAAATGTCCCAATGATCCTGAAAAGTTTTGTTACATCTATAGACAATATACTCGTATCTTTAAAGACCAAAGGAAAGCTATCACTAATTTTGTGAGGAAGGCGTATCTTGCATATTTTAAGGTGAAACTTTGGTGACCAAGATAAGCCATGGGCACCTCATATAGTGTGCAAAGCATGTGTGGAAAACCTGAGAAAGTGAACTAATGGTACGCTTGCAGGTCATAGATTTGGTGTACTGATGGCTTGAAGAGAACCAAAAAACCATCTCAATGACTGCTACTTTTGTTTGGTGAACATGAAAGGGTTTAATCGTCACAAAAAAGTATTTGGAATTAACCCGATTTAGAATCTGCTTGGCAACCGTTAACTCAATGTGAGGAAGTACCTGCCTGAATTTAACAATTTACCTGACACATTCTTGGAATATAATGAGTTTCATGAAGAGGTGGAAAAAGCTCTGCAAGTGACGGTGGAGGAGGTATTTGTGAAATTAGTTCGTCAAGTTCAGAAAAATTCGAGCAGGAGGAGCTGAGTAATCTTATCAGGGATCTCAACTTATATAAAGAAGCAGCAAAAAATTCGGCATCTCGGCTCGAAGACAAAAACCTTAGAACCGGAGTTTCAGTAAAATTTTACCGGACGAGAGAAAAATAATTATTTCCGTATTTCAGCGAACAAGAAGGACTTGTTTACTGCAAAGATATAGAAAACCTTTATTGAAAATGGATGTGCCACCATATAGAGCTCAAGAATGAGGCTTATTCATAGATAATTTGAAAAGAAGCATAAAATGTGTATAGCTAGATAATGGTAACAGGTATGCATCTCTTCCAATTGGCCTTTCAACAAAACTAAAGAAAAACTACAACTACGTTGAAACGGTATTGCAAAAACTGTTATATGACTCCTAACATGGTTAATTTGTGTAGACTTAGAAATGGTAAATTTTTTCTTGCCCAGTAAAGTGGCAATACAAAATATCTATGTTTTATCTGCCTGTGGGACAACCAAGCGCGTGACGAGCACTGGGTGAAAAAAGGGTGGGCTCCTGGAGATTCCATGAGTGTTGGTGAAGATTATGTCATCAACGAACCTTTAGTTGCTAGAGAGTAACATCATTTTACTACTGCATATTAAACTTGGTTTTATGAAGCATTTTGTGAAAGCCTTGCCTATAACTGGGAATTGCCTCAACTGTATTTGTACAGCATTTCTTGCTTTAACTATGGAAAAGCTGAAAGCAGGCATTTTGAATCGCCCTCAAGTTTCCAAACATATAAAAGATCCAAATTTTGTGCAGTCAGTCTATGGGAGACACGGAATCTGCTGCTTAACAATCATTTGTTTTAGTCATACAGAACTTCTTTGGAAATTACAAAGCTGAAAATTACCAAGAGTTGGTGAAAAATATGCATTCCAAGTTCAAAGATTTAGATGATAAGATGAATATCAAGTTTTACTACCTCTGCAGTCATTTATATTGTTTTCCTGCCAACCTGGGTAATCTAAGTGAAGAGCATGGAGAAAGGTTTCACAAAGACATTAAGGTCATGGATGAGAGATATCAGAGCAGGTGGAATGTCCAAATGAGGGCAGACTACTGTTGAAGTCTAAACTTGACAGCTTGGCCGCATCACATTCCAGGAAGTCTTAAAAACGAAAATTTGTGAACTTCCACCATTTTTATGGTATTACAATGTACGACTGATGAAAATATTCTAACAGTTTACGCAATGTACCGATACTTTGATCGTCACTAAAAGTAGTGTTTGTGCTTTGATGTTTTTACTGTTGTTTAACTGTTAATATCGTCCAATTTTTTGAGCTTTGCTTGATTTTCACATTAAAAATGATTTGCATAAAGAACGCTCTGTGGAATACCGGTTGCTACCTTTCACGATATATTATCGAAAGAAAAGAAAATTGTATTGACATGTTTCAAAAGACAAATACAGTTCCATCAAAGCGGTAGCATAAAGAAGATACCAATGTCAAAATTCGCGTATGTTTAGCGCTTTTTCAAAAATAAACATGAAATTATCAAAAACTATAGCCAATTTGATAAAACCAAGGTCAGTTTCGGCTTCGGCGACATCCATATACCCTGAAACCGATGAAACTTTTGTTACACAAAAATGTGTGTTGACCAGTGTTATAAAAACCGTGTTTCCCTGAAAATAATACTAATTTTCACTCTCGACACTAGGGCTTATTTTGGCCAGATACTTTATTTTCATCTATCAAAAAACAAAGTTGCAAAGCAGAGAACTATGAGATTTCAAACATACAAAAAACATAAAAACGTATCTATACTAACACACAAATATCATGTTTTGAAATATTTTAAAACCTCTAACTTATTTATCTTGCTTCAAGATGAAAATGCGCAGAAAAAATATTTCTTATCTAATGTGGTAATATTAAACTGTTTAATTTAAAATCAAGCAATCATTTAATTGTTTCTACCTAGGTTCACGTGTCTTGTTGCTGCAGCGTGCTACTTAAAAATAACCCTAACTTTTATGAGGTCATAATTTCCCACTATCAACTAGAGCTTATTTTAAGGGTAGGTCTTATATTAAAATCATCATAAAAATTCACGCTAGGTCTTATTTTTGGGGAAACACGGTAATAATGATTTCTGTATGTACATCGTAAAGAAAATATTTGGTATAAAAATTTTTGTTTTGTAATTTTAATTTAATAAAGTTTTTAATTTTGGGAGTTCAAGAACACAAGTTAATGCTTCTATTGCGAAAAGTTTATGAACTACAACAGGTAATTGCATCATTTTTTTGCAAAGATTATAGAATTGATCTGCAGTTTTAGAAACATACGATAAAACTCGGAATATGGTGAAGGCTCTTTTATAAGAATACTTTTATTTTTCTTTCAATCATTTACATCTATAAAAGGGTTCTCAACCTTTTTAACACCGTGGCTCAAAAAACTTAAAAGGCAATTTCTGCTACCTATGTGTCTAATCTTCACTTTCATTCTGCGCCCAATTTCACAGAATTGTTTCTTGACATCAAAAAACAGCCCTCAAACATATGATTTTAACACTTCTTTACACCATCTTTGTGTGGCTCACGTAAAAAACTTGCTGTTGGCCACCGGTTAAGAACACATGGTATATAATTATTACGGTATATAATAATAAGCCATGGTGGTTTTTACTCCAGTTGTGGATCTGAACGCTGGGAAAGTAGTTCAATGAAAACAATGCACTACCAGCGTAACTGCGCAAGACACCGCTAAGCCTCAAGAGCATACTGACGGTGGTTCCGATATGCTAACCACATCGAGTCAGCGAACACGGACAGGGTAAAGTCAAGCTAAACCCTGCAGTCTGTCGGCCCTTGCTTGTTGATTGACTTGACCGTTTTTACTTAATGTTTGCAGTGGAACTGCAAGGTTTAGTTTGACTTCACCCGATCCGTGTTAGCCGACTCGATGTGGTTAGCAAATCGAAATCCCCGTAATTACGAGCGTATTAGATATTGGAATGAATTCATTTAAAAATTTTGATGAAGTTACGGTTTCCATTAAGCCAAATCAAAATAAAATAATTTGCAGGAGATATTGACATCAGATAAAAAAATTCGCTTTATTTGTAATTCAAAAAAAAAGTCTTATAGGCCTTATAAAAATTGATCAAAAGAGATTTTTGAATAAAAATTTAAGCACCATTAACAATTTTTATTTTACAACAATTTTTGATTTTTTGCACAGAAAGATCAAAACTTCTGGAAGCAAAGAAGTCAAAAATTGCTCTCTTCGTTTCAAATTTTTCTTTGATTTTTTGCATTGTATTGCTAGGAATTACAATTGGATTGTATGATCCAGTAAGTTAATTTGTTTAAGTTTTGAACTATCTTCAGTTTTTTAGTTGTCTAGATCTATATGTAAAATTGAAAAAACTAAATCGTACACATTTAGATGACGTCCGATATTCGGAACAACGATCATTCTGATAAAATTCGGGCTGCATTAAACAACACAAGTCACCCTCAACGTTTAATTGAATCTTCGGAAAGAGGTAATAGCAAATAAATATAGTTTTGAATACGTAACATTAAGCCTACTCAGTAGGGCTTCAAATTTTCGGGAAAAATCTAACTCGATCTTGGAATCCCAGAAAAAAACTAGGAAGTCAAAACTAAAAACAAGTAAAATCACCAAACCGAAAGAAAAATTTATCAGTAACCTTATTGTTTGACCTGCTATTTGACTGTTTGAATAATAAATTTAGTCAAATCGAAAATAAAAGATATACAGAAGTATGCTTATTTTTGTTAGGCCTATGTATTATTTACCATTAATAAAAACAAGAAATTTTTTGCTAAAACCGGGAATCGGAAAATGGAAAACGGCACTAAATCCAAAAAACTTCATGACAATTTTGAGGGATAATGGTTTTCAAATCTTACTACTGTACTAATTTTGCGATTATATTAAGTTGATTTTGTCTAAATAGTTTGAAAAAAATATTTTGAAAATTAAATTAATCGAATTGGTATTTTGTTTATGATATAAATCAATACAAAGCAAATATTTTGATAATGAAAATTTCATCAAAAATAATGATTTTTAGCTGAAACTATTTTAAGCTTTTTGTTACTACTTATTTTTTAATTATCCCACACGCTTTAGTAATATTACAAACATCATTTTATTTAGATTTAATTTCCTTACGTCAACAGTATAAAAAAATTCAAAATGGTAAGCTTTTTGGAAATTTAATTGATTTCTAAGTTTAGTAATATAATTTTAAATTTCATGCAGTTCGTTGTACAAGATAACTAATTGAAGCAAAAAGCTTGCAAATTTCATGTCCATTTGACGTCGTTTTAACCAGGGCGTCGAACCGAACCCGAAGCGAAACTGTAAACCTGCTAAAACATAAATTTGAAACCTAAAATTGAACTGAAACGTTATTTTAAACGGTTCGGTTGCTTAATGTAATTTAATATAATGATTCCGAGCTTCAATTCCAAGTATTATTGGATTTAATAAACGGCGGATTTTATAACCAACGCCGCAAAATAGATTTAGAAATAAACGGAAAATACAGCACATTGAACGTTATGCAGAAGATACAGCACGTTTATTTATAATCTTAAGCAACACAATAAAAGAATAAACTGATCTTTATTTTAAAGCAGTTCGGCTACCACATTTGATAAAATGAATTGAATAGTATAAAGAAATATCGAATTTTTAAAATGGCTTTTTCACTATACTAAATTTTTGTCCCAAGCGCTTGGAGTTTGCGCTGGATTTATTATCAGTGTATTTATTAAGCGGACTCTACTTCATTTACACAGACCTGAATAAATTGCAATTTTACATTATGTTTCATCGACAATGTTTTTTTTACTCCTACCGATTGCAATAAAACGAAATGTGACAATTTTTTAATGATTAAATTTGTTCAAGCACAATTCGAAAAAAGATTGTGTTAATGTTATCTTCAATTTTGCGGAATCGCAGATAAGCTTGCAAAATCATCAAGCTAGGCTGTTATTGACACTGCTAACAAAATCGTACAGACGGCAATTTGTACAAAAAGTTATTTAAAGCAGTATGGTTTTAATTGCTTCGCAAAGGTAGAAATTGAAGTAAGTTAAAGTTGTATATGAGTTAAGAGGGTGACGTATGTGTGCACAAATATCCTTCATCAAGGCCGTATGCATTCGTAGAGCCTCCTGTTGTACACTGTTGATTTAGTGGATTAGAGATAATCTTTTCAGATGACGATTAAATTACGATTGCTTGTGACGACGGATCTCAATTCTAGTTTTGCATTTTCACACACGAAAGTTCAATAGAAATTGAACTTTTTTTATTTCTATTCCGTCACAGGAATGATTGAAAATAAAAAAAAGTATAATTGAATGTGAGCAAAAAAGAAAAAGTAAAAAGTAATAAAACGATAACGTTATAGTTTGCAGATAAAATAAAAAGAATATATTTGATAAAAAGACTTGCATGTTTCTATATTTTATTTGCATATATTTGCGAGTAAGTTGCCAGTGCAATTAAAGGAATCTAATAAATACATACACAATTAAAATAATAGGTCTGTGAAAAAGTTTTACGATCTTGCCTTTGGTATAAAAAATACCTCTAAAGCTTCATATCAAAAAAAAGATTTAAAAAATTTTCGCTTGCACTTTTGGGGCTGGCAAAATCATTACTATGCATTCATTCAATTTTGTTGAAATATACAAAGTTGGTTTAACAATTAAAATCTTAAATAGGTTTGGGTGAATAGATTTAATGTTTAATTTTCTAAACCTGTACCAAAAATGGCCTTGACTTCAAATATTTCTCGGTACACAACTGTTTCTATCTCTCCCAAAAAAATATGACAGTTGTTTCTACCCTCTTCTTCGAATTTTTTGGTCTGGTACGCCTATGGTTAAAATCTACAAACCATGTTCTCAGTTTACACTCTTATCAAAAAGTGAAAAAAATATTTAATATTTTATCAAATTCGAGCATGAACAAAATCCGAAGTGAAAACTAATATTAAACTTTAATTGTTTTTTTTAAATCCAAACCAAAATACACCCCTAATAATCAAATTTGCTTAGCCTGAACTGTACCCTAAAAAATCTTTTTCTGAACTTAGCCCTACAACAAAAAATTATTTTAAACGGTTTGACGCCCGGGTTTTAACACCAGCAAATGTCGTAGTACTATGTCTGCGGGTATAGCATTTCGACAGAGATTGCCTAAAAGCCTGTAAAAAAGCGCATTTTTAATACTCTTTTTAGAAAATCTATCAATGTATTTGGGTAGTTTGTAAAACGCAAATGCTTAATCAATGTGCAGTTTTATGTCCTTAAACAAATTAATTTAAAACCTTAAGTGCAAAAAAAGGGAAGCTGAGGTTAGGGTTAAATCAAGATTTATTGACTTAATTGATTTTATTGTACTAAGTAAAGTTGAGCTGAATTCTTTCCCATTTAAGCGTTTAAGAATTTTTGCAGCCCTTACAAATATCTTTTCACTCTGTTTAAATTGTATGAGTACTTTTTAGGTTTTCATTTGTGTTTCAATTAGACAAAACGTGTTTTTTTTAGCTTCCATGACAAAGGATACTCTGTACAGTATAATCTATGCTTGAGATAGTTTTTCAGCGTGGGAGTTTGACAAGAAACTTTAAATGGCTGTAAGTAAACGTCAAATAAAAAGAATAATAAATACATAAATAAAAATCATCAAAAGAGTACAATAAACTACTTTTGCAAATGTAATAAACATAAAATCTTTCGATGATTTTTTAAATTTAAAACCTTTGTTTTTCTTTTGTCTTTTAAAAAGTAATAAAAAAGTATTTTGAAAACCGCTAAAATCTAAAATTTTTAAAGTTCTTTTATTATTAAACCTATGCGGTATTTTGTAATATATTAAAGACCAATTCTTAAATATCTATGTTAATAAAAATTTTTTTGGTAAGCAGAAACCAATATTTTACGTGCTCGTGAGTTGAATAGATGAATAACCTTTCAAATTTGTAATAAACTTTTAAATAATAATAGATAAAATATGACTGAACATAGCTGTAGCCTACTTGTAGTGACTCGTAATGAACAATTCGTTTGTTGTTTATAGAAACTTTGATTTGTTTGTAATGATATTACATTTTTTTACCAATAATAAATATTAAGTACAGTTTTAATTTGAGAATTTTACAAAAAAAGTTACTTTGTTAGCTGTTGATAATTACTGCCTTTCGAATGCTAAGTTTTCATATTTTATTATAACAAGTGTCTTCTTCATATCTAACCTTACTATTATAAGTTATTTAAAAATAAAACTGTTTTTAACAGAGTATAGTTTGCTGCAAAGTCAACTGAACCGTAATATCAACGGTAAGAAAACTCGTATAAAAATTTTAAAGAATTTGAAGTGCAACAAGTGGTTACGATAAAGTATTGCATGCATTTATGATATATCGAGTAGAAAGATGGCTTAGTTAAAAATGTATAAAAGACATAGTTTTGGTAAAGAGGTTTTTTTACCGTAATTATCATATTTAAAGAGGTTATAAAAAAACAGCTTTAAATTAACTAAACAGTTGTTTCAGCCAAATAATTAAAATTCTTGTCAGAAAAAAGTTTCTTCTCAAACAATTTATAGGCTAGTATGTAAAAAAATAGGCTTTTTTATATTTTACATAAAACTCTGCCGATGTGACAATTAAAACTTTTAAGTTATGTTGCAATGAATAATATTAAATTTAGAGATTTTAATAAACAAGAATTTTTTTAATTTTGTAAAAGCTGGCAACACTGTGTCAAATTTTAACTTATCGGAAATTGAATCCAGTCTTCTTGCGCCAAAAAGAGAAATGCTAACTACTTTAGAAATTTAGGAAAGCTTTTTTCAATTACTAAATTTTTTCAGGTTTTGTGTTATACATGTATTTATTTTTACAAAAAATTAATTTGACAGTTACAATAAGCTGTAAATCTTGTACAATTTGATGTTTGCATTGACTAATTGTTTTCTTTAACTCTTTGCAAAAACTATAAATGGTTTAAAAATTAGACCAGTCCAATAAAAAAAAACGAATAATTTTTTTGAAGCAAGTGGCTAAAAGCTAACATCTATCAATGCTAAAGCAAAAAAATCATAAATAAAAACAAAGACTACTCCATTTTACACTTGTAGTAGAAACAAGCCTTACGAAAAATTTTAATTCAAACTTTTTAATTTCAACGCAATCGCAGCAAAATGCACAATTTTTAATTTTCGCTTTTAAGAAATAACCAAGGTTTTTAATATCATGATGCATGTTAATTTTTGATTTACACCAAGTTTTGATTAAATTTGCAAGTGTTTGATTGCGCATCAGTTATAATCCATTGAACGCTTGCTTTAAGTGACCTTGTTAAAAAGTAAAATTTTATAGTTTTTCAGGAAATAACAAAAAAATTGGTGAATAAATGTAAGAAGTTAATTGATTTTTACTTAAGTCGAATTTTGAAACGTTAGCTTATGTAATTTTTTAATGAATTACTAAATGCTGATGGCTCAGGTGGCCCAGACAGCATTTGCTTTCTCGCAGTCTGGACCGTAGTAAATCTGCTCTTGTTACTAAACATGACAAACTAAAACCAAAATTGCCGAAACGGAAGTGTATCTACCCATCCCGATGTTCAACAAGAATCTGCTAATTGGCAAACGTCTTTTTTCGTACGGGACAATGCATGGTAAAAACTGCTATTTTTAGGACCCATTGCGAACAAATTTCGAAGGCCCACTATTTTTCAGCTCAAGTTCGGCAGCTTCATTGCAAGCAAAATAAACGTTCTTTATTATCGTGCTCTACAATTTGAGGCATTCGTTATCCTGCTACAGGAAACCAATTGCGCTAATGCAGAGAAGCTAGTACTTCCAAGCTACCAAATAGCTAGGTCTTTCTTAAGCAGAAAGCATGGCCTTGCCATATTTGTCCACGGACGTTTAAGGTATACACTTTTGAACCAATCTCCAACAACATCGGAGATTGAATGGTTGTGCATGGACGTTGATAGTTACAAAATGGTCAACGTCTACAAACCTCCACCAACGCGATTGCGATCCCTGGATCTCCAAGTGTTTTCTCACTCCTGTCTTTATGCTGGCGATTTCAACTGTCGTTATGTTGATTGAGGTTACGATGGTTGGCTGAACGGTGAATGCTTGACTGGCTGGACAAATCCTCCTAGGATTTTCCCCAAGCTTTTACTCTGGCCTCTGGAACACTGGCACTACTCCAAATCTAGCTTTCGCTGGCGTAGGTCTTGCAGTCGCTTATCCGAGAGACGTGTTCTTGAAAACTTAACTTTGCCTCGTCACAACAGCCAAAACATTGACCTTTATTTATTACAGCACCACGTTTTACTTTGTCAGTACCAAGCGTGCCTGTTAAACGATAGAATTGCGCAAGGCTAAATGGATTCACTACATTGCTTTGACAAACAAATTTGAAAAGACTTTGTTGCGCCTGATTCACTTGATGTGGATGTGGCTTACCAGGACTTTTGTAACATCATCAAGAAAACAGCCGAAAAGGCTATCCCACGCGGGTATCGCAGCAATTATATTGCGTGTTGAAATCCGAAATGTTTACCTTCTATACAACGTTCCTGTAGTTTCTTTAGAAAGACAACTCAAGTTTAGCTGCTGCAGCTTTACTTACCAAACTTTAAAGGAAGTGGTGGGATTGATGGTGCAAAGCAGTTTTGACTTTTCACCCTCTAGCAGTAAAGCATGAAGTATTTTGAAAAACCTAACTGGTAGGTCACTGTCCCGTTTCAGCTGATCCTATTGCATCTCAGTTAGTCAGAAACGTGGGATACGAGGTGTTGACCTCAAGTCATCTCAACTTGTTTTTCGAGAAGTTTCTAATCTTTAGAGGCCCACAACACAGACCCAGTAAATATCTCTGAGACTTTTTCACAGAGAGAATTTACTGCCGCCCTCCAACATTTAAAATCAGTTAAAGCTCTGGGCTCTGATTCCTGATTACTAATGCTTAGAGCTTATAATCCATGTTGAATCTGCTTTAAAGTTCTTGTTAGGTAACTTCCTTTTTTTTTCTGCTTTTACCAACTAAAACTTTTCAAGATCTGGAGAAGAACTCTTGTAGTTGGGATCCCAAAGCCAACAAAGCTCGTAAGGGACCCAAAGTGTTATCGACCAATATCTCTGCTCTGTTACCCCTGCAAGGTCCTCGAGAGGCTTATCTACGTCTGTATCAAACCTATTATTAATCCATTGCTCCCTTAAGAAAGCATGGTGGGTTTCGGCGCAGAAAGTCAACTATGGATCAAGTTGCTCTGTTGACACAGAACACCAAAGATTCTTTTGAAGCTAAACAGAAAGCCGGTGCTGTATTTATCAATCTGAAAGCGGCATATAACACTGTTTGGCACCGTGGCCTTACCTGCAAGCTGCTGAGGCTTCTACCGGATAAGCACATGTTCAGAATGATTATGGAGCTTGTGGAAACCGAAGTTTTACTCTTACTACCGGTGACAGCAAGTAAAGCAGGTTAAACTGTCTTAAAAACGGCGTTCTTCAGGGATCGGTCTTGCTCCCCTCCTATTTAACATCTATACGTACGATCTTCCTTCCATGATTTCCAGAAAGTTTGCTTATGTTGATAATTTAGCATTATTACACTCTTCTGGAAACTGGAAGAACTTGGAGGGGACTTTAAGCCAAGACATGTCTACACTTTCAGCGTATCTCCAGATTGGAAGTTGACGCTCATTCTCACTAAAACGGTGACGGTAGCCTTTTATTGCAATAATAGGCGGACCAAATCTGAACTAAAAGTCTACAACAACAATAGACTTTTACCGTTCTGCCAACTTCTACTTATCTTGAGGTAAAACTGGACAGATTGCTCACGTTCCGTCACCATCTAGTGGAATTGCGCAAAAAACTATCTTTGCGCGTTACACTGCTGAGGTATTCAAGTACTCGCCAAGTGAGATTAAGATCCAGACGCCCGTTTGTTCCAGCTGCGCAGAATCTTTTGGACAACCTTCCCGGATTTGGCGTCCGCGCTTCTGAATGGACAAATCACAAATGTAAAACGGAGTACTGTGAAAATGCTTCCAGACTCCGTGTTTTTGTGCCCGGGATCGGTGCAGGCTTGTTGGGATGGGCTTACCCGAGCAGCTTGGGTTAAGCTTAACCGCCTGCGAACTAGTGTTGGGCGATTCCATTCTTCCATGCACAGATAGGGTCTCGCTCCTTCACCGAATTGCGAGTGTGGCGCCTCTGAACAAACCGCAGATTATGTTCTAACAGCGTACTCTATATATCGAGCAGACATAAAGCACGAGGTCTGACGGTTTTGAATGACGAAACCCGATGCTGGCTTAACAACATTATTTGATTCAGACAGTACAGCAGCCTGGGGTAGTAAAAAAATGAACCCTCGGTCCCAGTCCTGTTTGTGACTGACCTGGAGTGATGTGACTGACCTTTCCAAACGAAGACGACGACTGCTGAGGTGACTTGTAGTCTTAGAATGGACTATTCTATCTCTGGTCTACTCAACAAACCGATTACTGCCAGCTGAGCTTTGCCGACTAGAAGCGACACTCTCCTTGGCTTACCGTGGATCCCTGGGCCCTGACCATATGCTTCATCGTATTTTAAGTGGGTCCTCAAGTGCTCGCTAAGAGAGACTAAGATCTAGACACCCGTTTGTGCCAGCTGCTCGGACTCTGTCAAACAACCTTGCCGAACTCGGCATCCGCCCTTTTTAGTGAACGAATTATATATGAACACCAGGTATTGTTAGAAGACAGACATCTTGATATCATATTTCATGCATTATATATAGGGAATGAAATCATATCTACTAAAAAAAAAATTTGTAACCCTATTAAAGAGCTTATATGGCATACGAGTGTACTGTTTTATGCCACTGATACTCTTAAAGGGAATTATCTGCTCATTTACACATAACTTTGTGTCATTGGGATCTTTTTAAATTGCGCTTGAAGATGATCTACCGTTAGCCGTAGCTTAAAAAGCTTTCCAGGTTTATTTGAGTCTAAGATTAAGTTATCCATCATATGTAGTTTATATTTTATCTCTTTCCATCTGTTTCGACTAATGATATCAGCGACAACTGATCGAAAACTGCCCAGTTGTTTAAATCAGTACATACGAGTGTTAGGCAGCTTTCTAATGGTAAAATAAATAAGTATTCCCAGCCATTGTTCTAGTTCTTCTGTAGTAATATTTAATAACTTATTTGGGTTTACTTCAGCTGAATATAAATTGTTTGGTAAACAAGCAATTCCATGAATTGATCCGTAAAAAATAATCTAAAATATTGAAGTCGCTGCTTAAAAGAATTAAAAAATTTGTATTCTGTCCTTTTTAGGCCTTGTACCCTGCCTTTCATCCAAGGTATTTATACTCTCTGGTACATTAAGAAGAATTTTCTTGCCGCCATAATAATTGAGAGAAACAAAGAACTCTTTCATGCATGAAAGTGTCGCTTCTATACGTAGCTAAAGCATCAGAATCCAAAATAGATTGTTCATGAAAAAAATCTACTTGACTGATATCTGCAAAAATATTTTCATTATTCTGCATCTAAGTAAGCCTAAATGGCAAAGCCAAACTTGAAATGATAAACACAATGATAGAAAAATTATAAGGATATTAGTATTCCCTATTTACAGTTTGATTTATTGCTGTTCTAACTCTAACAGCATGATTACACTGAGTTTTGTTGTTATCTGTCACTAATCTTATTAGATTACAAAAATTGGAATTATATTACTTACTTTCACTGTCATCACGTTCGGGGACAAAATCAGGTTCTCCTAAAAAATCACAATCAACATCACTAAGAAAAGTGCCAAGAGCAATATCACAAATTTGCAAATATTGCTTACGCGTAGATTTTTTTGTTGTTCTTCCATAAAAAGTAAATGTACCAATACCTGCGACAAATAAACCTATTTAAAGTTTGGAAAATAGACATTGCTAAATGAACATATTATAATTAATTAATTTAGTAAAAAGATATAAATTATCTAAACCATAATAACTATTTAGAGAAAAAATCTTATTTTAAACAAAGCAATAAAGACTAATTTTAACTATCATATTATAAAATTTTGAGGGCCTAACTTTTAATTTCCAAAATTTTCAAAATTAAGCCCCCCCCCACGATTGAGAATCTTGCTTGCTATGTTCAAGCACTTGGCTTAATCGTGGTTTGACGGATATTTAAATCGTCTTCTTACTTTGTGATCATTTAATTTAGTTTAGTTAAATGCGTTTATGATGAGCAAAAAACTTTGTTGCCTTTTTCTTTCTTTGTTTTTTTCAGCAACAGACTTTTTCAACTAAAGATATCAAATACTTTAATGTTTACTTTCAGATGCTCTTTTGCAAAATTTACGGTTTCTTTCTTTTACCACAACCCTACTCAATAAAATATTCTTTGATCAAGTAAAATTTAAAAAATTAAGCAGCTAAAATGAATTTATTCAAGGATTATAAGTAACTATGCTAGTTATCAGGGGTTCTAGTTATAAATGACTAAGCTACAGAGTAAAATTTAAAAAATTAAACGAACTATAAAGTAAAATTAATGACTAAAATAAATTGCTAAACTAAAAAGTAAAATTTTAAAAATCAAACAACTAAAATGAATTCAAAGATTATAAGTAACTATGCTAGTTATCAGGGGTTTACTTTGTGCTAGAAAGAATGAATTTTTTAACAATTCCCATCGCATTACTTTTAACTAAAACATTATTTTGTTACCAATAGGTTTTTCAGCGTCGCCTGGATGGCTCAGAAAATTTTTATCGAAAGTTTTCTGATTACGTTCGTGGTTTTGGAAAACTAACCGCGGAGTTTTGGTTGGGTGAGTAAATTTTAATCACTCTTCTTTATTTTTTTTCCTAAAATTTCATAAGCGTTTTCTTAGTCCGAAAAAATGACGGATTTGTATTCAAACACATTCAAATATTGAATATCGAAAAGTTTTATTTTTACAGCAAACTGGATGAATTTTCAATTTTTACACACAAACGTTTGTAATAATAAAAAGTTGATTCATGAATGTTTTTTTTCAGAACAAGACCTGCAAAAAATTGGGTTTTAGGTTTTTTAGCAAAAATCTGATTGTTCCAATATAAAAATGTTTAACTATACAACGATGTCAATAACTCATATTTAGGACCTTTTTTCTACTATAAATTTTCTTTTACCGTAAACGATTTTGGCCTGTTAAACAAGTTTTTATAAACAAAATTTTGTTGAGTACTAGCGAAAAAAATAATATGCAACAGCTTTAAAAATAAAATAATCGTATTTTTTTGTCGACAGTGAGATAAACAATTTCAGTTTTTTTGTAAACTGTAAGAACATTTTTTTTGTTTTCATCTGGCCGGCCCTGGTAGCACTATTTAAGATGGACCTAACTATTTTTACGCGTTGTTTTTAGTAATCTACCTAAATTAAGCTGTTACAACTTTCTAATTAAATAATAAAATTAACGGTACGTATTGGTAAAATTTAAATTTAAATTGTGATTTACCAAATTTTTGCAGAATTTAAGAAAATTTTGCAATTTTACTAGATATTTCTGATAAAATGTTTTACCAACAGGACTGGTAAAAAAATTACCAAACCAGACATAACAGAACAATTAAACATTTTTTATACTCAGTAATCCACGATAAAAAACAGTAATAATATGGGTTATGAATTTCAACATGTAATATTCCTATATAAACTTTAACATACATTCAGAAAAAATAATTTTATGCATCAGCCATTGTAAATTTAATGTTAAAGTTTTTTTTCGTCGTTATTTTTATCTTTATTTATCTTCCGAATTGGAAAAAATTATTGGTAGCGTTGTAGTTCGGGCAACCGTTCAGCGATTACATTGATCTGTTTCATAGATGCCAAGATATTGCTGTCCAATTGAAAGTTTTTATTGGAGATTTGACTGAAATTTATAGCTGCTTTCTAAGACTGCACAGACGAAAAAAATGCTGCAAAATGTCTTTCTCAAGACGCAAATGGATTTGAAGCGCGACCGTATCGACCACGTTTACATTAATACAGCGCTGATCTTAACCACTCAAACCACGCTGCATAGGTTTTATAACAAGAGCACATTTAAAGGCACATATTCTTTTCACTTAAACGAGGATAAAGTTTTATTATTAACAAATTTTAAATTGCTGAACATCTTTACCAAAAGTTTCCAGAGAGTTCAAATATTGGTCGAATATTGTTAAACGTGTAAAATTTATAATTCCGATTTAAAACTTTGAAAGAGAAGAAAGGCAAAAAGTTTTAAGGTTGACGCTAAGGGGTCGAAGCTCTGATGTTTTTTAAATATACTGATATTACAGCATAAGCAAAAATATAGGACCACCCTTTTTTTTTCAAACTGCAATAAAGTTAATCAGTTCTACATCAAAAAAGAGAGCTTTATTGGCAATCAAACACAATTACATCAAATGACAAATATTCGAAGCACTTCAGTATTACTTCTTATCTAAAAAAAAGGCTGTTTTTAGTATTTTGTGTGTCCATCTTTCTCTCATAGTACTTCAGTAAGATGGCTGGGCATACATTTTACTACAAATGCACAGTACTCGGTGCTGATTTTTTTTACATTAACTTTTTTTATTGCAATTGCAATTTACAAGTTCTTTAGCACTGGATTGTTGTTTTTCTGCCACTTTAATCTTTACGTAACTCCACAAGTTTTCAAGGGGGTTTAAGTCTGAGGTGTTTCCAGGCCAGTCAAGAACTTCCGCCATGCTTTTCCAAAGATATTTTAAAACCACTTTCAATCCATGGCATGGTACTCCATTGTGTATTAATATAGAAGTGTTATGCAGAAACATGTGTATATTCGGCTTTTTCTGAAGCAGTTGAACACATTTCAGGCCATTTACTGTGGTACCTGGAGCAAGCACATACAACCCAGCAGTCCCATGTTTGCTCATGGTACCCCAAACCAGTGTTTTTTTTAAGGCATTTTAAGGAACCGAAACGGTCTCTCAAACTTGTCCAGTGGTCTCTCAAAATCTGCTTCTACAACAGTGTAAACAAATCTAAGTATGCTCAGAAACAATAGAAAAAAAATTAGCAGCCTTTCAAAATTGCTTAGAGGTTTCTCAAGTCAAACCTTAAAAAAAACACTGCCCCAAACCATCTGGCTTGGGGGTTGTTTTACTGTACTGACGGTGTACTTTGCATTGAATGTTTGGCATTTTGGACTTTAAACGTGCCTCTTCCGCACAGCAAACAGCTGAATTGTAAATTTGTCAGAGAATAAAACTGTTTCCTATTTTTCTACAGTCCAATAAACATGTTTATTGGCAAAAGATAATCTCTTCTTTTTCATAGCAGATGTAAGACGAGATAACCGAATTTCTTGCTCAAACGACGTAAAACCGTGCTAATACTAATGTCTGCACCATTTTTTAGCAAATTGACACGTATTTTACGACAAGAACTATGGGGGATCGCATGGCAGCTCGTCGAATGGTATGATTATCTCTTTGTAAAGTTTTACGGTGTCTACCAGTTTTTTCATATCATCATAAATTTCTTCTTAAACTTTTTTATCGCGCAGTGGATTGAACTTTTGCTACATTGTAGTCTTTTGGCTACCTACCTCTCTGAGAGTCTTCCTATATGCAAAGCCATTGTCTAACCACGCTCAACAGCGAATAATAAAGATTTTTTGAACATTTTTTTTTGCTTTTAAAATGATTAAGAATACCCTTCGACCATATATTAATCTGCACTGCAACTGGTTGCAAATATATATTTAAATTTTTTGAAAAATTCAATAATTGACCATGAGGCAATAATGTGTTTCTTTGATGAACTAATGTAATATGGACAATTTAATAATGGATTAGTTCAAGATTTTCCACAAAATATCATTGAACTGATGTGGTCCTTTACTTTTGCAAGTGACTGTAAATGCAAAGCAAAATATTGAAAGTGTTTACTGCTCGATAAACTGCATAAATTAGCAAGAAAAAGGTTTTTTGTTAATAAAATTTAATAAAGTAAAATGTTGACTTTATTTTGACCTAAAAAACTTATTATAGAGACTTTTTAAGCAACCAAAAGTATAACAGTTGAAGTTTCGTGACGTACGAAAGCCCAAAAAAATTCTGACTTTATTGACTTTAATGGGTCCTACCAATAACAAAAAATTTTTGTTAACAAATCTTTTGTCTAATGTAAACACTGTTACTAAAAATAATACTTGATTTAAAATACATGAATTCTTCTAATGTCAATTATATTTCGTTTTTGGTTTAAAATGGTTTGTCCATTTTTTGTTGTTTTTGCATGAAAAATTCCTCCCGATGTAATGGATGAAACGTCCTGTACAAGTTTTGCTGTAAAAAATATACATTTATACAATATAAAATATATAACGCCTTTTATTGTTTTTATTGAAGTTGAACTGACCTCTGATTTGTACTAGAAAAACTTATGAATTTTAAATAAAAATCTTTCATTGCACTTATTTTAAAAAGATTGTTCTCATAGAAATAGAAAAAAATAAAATTGTTGTTGGCTTTAATTGTTATTTTAAATTGAATTATTTATGCATGTCTTCATGCGTTTAGGCTTAAACTTTTTGCACGAATTGACGAAAAATGCCGATTACGAAATGAGAGTGGACATGGAAGACTTTGCAAACGAAACACGATATGCTGTTTACAGATGAGCAATTGTTGAGCTCGTTTCCACTACAAGCGTGAAATGGAATATTCTTTGTTTGTTTTTTTTGATTTTTTTACTTCTTTCCGTGCTTAAAACGGTAATACGCGCTAAACGAAGCAAAACAATCAATGAAAAAACAAGGAATATTTCATTTCACAATAGTAGCAAAAACGAAACTTTAGTGTAAAATTTTAAATGCTAGAAACAATTCTAACTTATTGGCAATTAAATAGAATCAATGTACAACAGTGCTTCCAATCTGTTTTGGCGTAATACACCTTTTTTCAATTTTTAAAGACTTCGTACTTTTTTCTACAACAAAATGTAGTAAAGAATGCAAAAACTAAAAAGAATCTTAGCAAGCTGACTTCTTGTTTTAACATTTCAAAAAATTGTGCAGACCCATTTAAATTCAATCCGGCACTTTTTAAATGAAATTTACTGTTACTCGAAATGCTTGCTTTATTTCTTGTTATCTTTATTTGTACTCTCATTTGCGATTCTTTCATTAAAGTCTTTTCTGAGCTTTCGGTCACACCTGGGTGCTTTGTGTTTACATACGGTCGTAATTTCATCCCAGATTTAAGTTATCCAATTTTTTCCCCATTACACGTTTGTTTGCTGTACACTGTAAAAAAACTGCTGCAAAATCAAACAAATTTCCGAAATTCCCAAAACATCAAAAGCGCCGAATAAAATAATCTAAAAAGCCGCTGCAGTTCGTTTAGTTATACGAGTATAATTCACATTTTAAAATTTCAATCGTACTGGCGCTTAAAGGCCCGTTTCCACTACGAGCGTGGAAAAGAGCATTTTTTGTTTCTTTTATTGATCTTCGATTGAAGCGAGCGGTTAAAATTGAAGCGAGCGCAAAAAAAAGCAATAAAATAACAAAGAATGCTTTTTTCCACGCTCGTAGTGGAAACGGGCCTTAACACGTAAGATTTAATTAGCTCCGCTGTTCTTTTCTTGCAAAAATCTTAAAGTACAGTATTTATAAAACGTCATCTTGGCTAAACTACTGTAAATAACATATTGTTAATTTTTAAATTTGCTAAATCCGGATAAATTGTATTTTTCAACTTTAAAATATTGATCAAAACTTTATGCAGCCTTTCAAAACCCTTTCCTTGGGCGATCCAAAATTATTTAAAAAACTTATCTGCAAGATTCATTGCAAACCTTATAAGTTTAATAACAAAACCTTAGAGAAGAAAAAAAGATCTTTGTTTGTGATCAAAGTGGGAACGTGGTTTTCGTGCTTTTGATCGCAAGGAAAGGCTTTTTTACTTTGTTCTTCCGCACCCAGCTTTTTGTTGTTAAAAATCGCTTTTATTTATTTTTTCCTTATTTTTTGTCATGTTTAAATCTTAATTTGTTGCAATCATACAAACGTTTTCTTGTTCATGACGTTGATAAAACTAATACGAATTACAGTATAATAATCTTTTTGTGTTCCATCCATTATGTCTTGGCAACCCACTTTTGGGTCGCAAACTACGGTTTGAGAAAAGCTTCTTTATGAGGAAGTGCCGCCACTTAATCACACCTAAATAGTCGGATACTTCGATGACCGCTTTGGATATTGAACGACATGATCATTGACCAATTCAATGACAATTTGCGTACCAATCAAACACCGGCCTCATTTGTAAGCGAACCGAATTAAAAACGCTTTATTCAAATTTTGTCGACATCCCGTTTCGGCCATCGAAGCACCCCGGTAATAAGCGTAGTTGATCCGCGGCGCTTCCACCTTAAATGTTTATTTAGAGTGATTACAAGTTTCCTTAAAATTGTATAACTTAATTTTCGTGGTATTCTTATTTCTACCATTTTTAGCTTTTACTTGACGATAGAAAAAAGATGTAAAATAAAACTTTACCACTTTGATGAAATAAAACGCGTACAAAAAATAATCAATCCCGTTTTGACAAACAGCGTGTGGCATTGTAATTATTTGATAAATTGTGTCTGCTTGTAATTGTAGCTGTGTATGTATTAATACTTGTATTAAATAGTTTTTGTATGCTTTGTTCACGTCACTTGTGTTACATCTTTGTCCGTATTTTCGCTACAAATTTTTCGTTGGGGAAATTTAAAAAGCAATTACGAAATTTTTTCTCGGCAATTTTCAACGAGCCTAAGATTTGAACTTGTTATCCCCCACAATCAAACAGAAGTTTTCAGATATTTCAACCTGGTCTTATGCGTAAATTTTAATTCAAGATTCCTGGTATGTGGTTCTTCAAAATTTTGTGTTTGTCTATTGTAACACGTGCTGATAGGCTTATACAAATTAAAAGGTTATAAAAAGTTAGCTCTATTCTTAAACGACAAGATGTAAAGTGCTTTAAATAGTTGAACGGGTTGAAGAAAATCATGTAGCTGACGTCATGTGAAGCCAGCGGAAAAACACGTCATAATTTAGTTTAGCTTTTTTTGCACTAATATAAATTATCTTTGGAACGACCTAGCACTGGAGGGATATATTTTACTATTTATACTACTTATATTGTAAAAAAACCTTTTTTTTTCAGCTCACTTCTATAAAGTAGTAGCAATTTTCAAAACATTCTGATAAAATGTACCCATTTGGTGTTCAATTAAAACTGGCAAAGATAAACGTTGTTAAGTATTTTATTCAAGGTTTTAACAAAATAACTTAATTGGGAGTTAAGTCGAGATCACGAGATCAGCCGTCGTAAACACGCTTGGTTAATTATAGAGACTTAATAAAACTGATAAAAATGAGAACTTCGTAAATCAGAATCGCATTTGTTGACCGAGATATGAGTAGCAAACGTTTCTATCAGCTATGGAAAAACTGCAAGATCAAATTGATCTTAAATTGAATGTACTGTACTTGTCGTCTCGAACAGCTTTCAAGTGCTCAATGTAAATGAGCGAATGATTATCAATGATATCGTTTGATATTTTTGATTACACTGGTCAACATAAAATTTCTTTTTGGGATGAAAGTAGCTGCCCTTTACTAATTTTGTGGCGCTCAATCCAAAAATGAGCCATAAAATTGTTGGTTAGCTCTAGTTTTCAAGATATAGGCACCAACAATATGCTAAAGGGACAGGTGAACCCCTAGAAATCTAAGTCGAATACCTGTTTATCTCGTTCATTCACAAATTTATTTCTTTTAGATAACAGGGCTCGAAGACCTTTTTAAAACAACCACCAAGTTACTACCAAGTTACCTTTTTTAATAACCTAAGGCCTTTGGTGACTGTTACATTAGACCCCCCTTCACAGATCATTTGATGTCCTTTTCAAACATACTGCAGGCGCCCATGTTTCAAGATATTTCAGAGAAGGTAGGTCACATGTTTTATTGTGATAATAGCTAGGCTTATAAAAGATGGAAATACATAGTGCATTCCTCCTATGCTGATAAGAAGTTTTTCAGCAACAGCGATGAAATAAAGTTATCAGTTAGGGAGGGCATATCCCAAGATAATACAAGTGCTGTGAAAACATTTTGCTGATTTATATCAGCTACAGAGCTTAAATAGGAGTGTAGCTTAGTTAATGTGCGTGATGAACAGTAAAATACAACAGGTAACACTAGCCAGCAAAATTTCACCCAACTTTGACTACGCAGAAGAGGTTTCTAACAGGTGCAAATATACTGCAAAGTACACTATCTGTGTAACATAGTTATATCCGAAAATTCGCACTGTGTTCTTTTTGTTTAGAATTGAGCTCTTTTAACTACAAGTACGATAACCTGTTAAAGTAGCTTTCAGTCAGTATATTTTGAAATGCCTCGTGTTTGTGTAAATTCTGCAGATAACTTCTGTTATATCTGTGGGGAGTTCACCGTGTCTTCGCAAAAGCATGTCTTAACCACTAGAACAAGAAAGGCTTATCATCAGTACTTTGGTTGTAAAGTCGAGATCAGGAAAAGCCTTGGGCTCCTCACATATGCTGCAACTCCTGTGTGACCGCCCTTAATGAGTGGTTGAAGAAGAAAGGTAATGCCATTTGCAGTGCCAATGATTTGGAGAGAACCAACGGATCACGTCAACGATTGTTACTTCTGTCTCACGCCTTCCATAAAAAAAGGATTCAACAGGAAGAAGAAGTCTGTAATAGAGTATCCTAACATACCATCTGCAATTCGTCCTGTTTTTCACAGTGACGAGCTACCTATTGCTGAACCACGTTCAATAGATCTGTTGAGTTCAGACGATGCAGAAAGCAGTGAAGAGTATAGCGTTTCTGAACCGTGCACATCCAGGAACGAAGAATTTGGAACTACTACTGAACCACATTTAATCAATGAAAGTGAACTAAATGATCTTATAAGGGATTTAAATTTGCTGAAAGTTAAAGCTGAACTATTGGCTTCCAGATTAAAACAATGGAATTTGCTTCAAAGTGGTGTCAAAGTTTGTAATTTTTGTACACGTCAACAGTGTTTGGCCCAGTTTTTTAGCATGAAAGGGGGACTTGTATAATGCACAGATGTTGGCGCTATTATGCAAGAATTCGGGTACTCCCACAGACCAGAAAAATGGAGACTGTTCATTGATTCGTCGAAACTAAGTCTAAAAGCTGTGTTGCTGCACAATAAAAATATTTTGCCATCAATTCCCGTTGGATATGCAGCTCATATGAAAGAAACATACGAGAATATGCAGAACCTTTTACAGTGCATAAATTACGAACAGTACTGCTGGCAACTGTGTGGTGACTGTAAAGTAATTGCAATACTTCTGGGATTGCAGCCTGGTTATATAAAGTATTGCTGTTTTTTGTGTGAATGGGACAGTTTTGCGGGACATGAACATTACCTTAAAAAGGAGTGGCCAAAAAGAAGCACTTTGAAAGCAAGTACAAAAATGTAAAGTACACTCCAATCGTTGAAGCATCAAAGATTTTACTTCCCCCTTTGCATATTAAACTTGGATTAATGAAAAATTTTGTAAAAGCAATAAATAAGAATGGAGAAGCTTTCAAGTACATTTTCAACAAGTTTCCTTGTATTAAGCCAAGCAAAGCTCAAAGAAGTTTTTGTTGGACCCCAAATCAACAAGCTATTAAAGGATAAAGGCTTTGATCACACCTTGTCTGGAACGGAGAAAGTTGCCTAAAATGCATTCTGAGATGTGGCATACAACTTTCTTGGGAATACAAAAGCTCCAAATTATATTGAACTGGTGGAACACATGATAGACTCCTACAAAATATGGGGTGCAACATGTCTTTAGAAATACACTTCTTACATTCGCACTTGGATTTTTTTCCTAACGTAACTAACTGTGGTAACGTAAGTGACGAACATGAGGAACGTTTCTACCAGGATATTGCAGTCATGGAAAAACGGTACCAAGGAAAATGGAGCCCATCAATGTTAGCTGATTACTGTTGAACTCTTGCTCGAGATCAACCGGAATTGTCTTACAACAGAAAAGCTAAAAGAATGCGACTGTGAACATGAGCGTTTCTGTTGTTGCATTAGCGTTAATGTATGCATTCGTAGAAAACTAAAATTGAACATATTTTAAAAACGAGAGCTAATCGAAGGTTTTTATTGTCATTTTCGGATTCAGCGCCCAAAAATCTATAAGAAATGACTATTTCCATAAAAGAAAGAAAAATTTTTGAAATTTTGTAGACCTGTGTTATCGGTAAGGTGAAGGAAATTTCTTACGTTTGAGGTTCGCCAAGAGCTCCAGTTTGTTAATGAAGGCACATATAATTGTTTTGCATTGAACCAACATAACATTTTTACTTTGGAGTTTTTTAATTGCACTCTCTTTTTTCTCATAAAAATCAGCTAGATAACTGATATCTTAATGGCACGTAATTACATCTTTAGCATGATCAAACTTTTTACCAAGAAACTCCACCACACTTTTATGAAATTCTCAGAAGCTTGAAAGAGATTAGCTTTTTGACAATCAACGAACTTCCTTAGAAACTAGGAGACGCTCGGATTCTTCCTCGTTTTTGTTTTTTTTTTTTGAATAGTTGCCAAAACAATCGGTTATTTTTGATGATAGCTTTTATTTTTTAATTGCGTTGATAGTAACACCCAAAGATTCTTGCAAACGCGGATTAAGGCGTTTGGCAACCAAATGCTGACTGTGTATCATACAATTCACAGTACACAGATGGGGAACTTTTTTGCCCGAGTAGGGATAAAAATCTTGCCTGCCTATATAGGTGTACGCAAAGGGGGATCTCATGGATCAATCCGCCCCTTGAAGAATGGTGATCAAAGATATGCACTTATATGACGTATTAGCGATATTAGCGACTGGCTGATGACATGGGCTTGTATCGTTTCTGCGCTTTGTTTTTTTTATCTTCATAAAAAATTTTAATAGACTGTTTTTTCTGTGGTCACAAGTGCGTCAAAGTTAGCTAATCTGAGTAAAACTTTTAAAACCGAAAAATATTTGAACATACGATCAGGCCTTCTATGCTTCACTTTTGATGTACAATATAATGCTTTATCACAATGCTTGCTGGTGAGATGCGAGCCTATTGTACTCTGCCGTAGGCTATATTGCTATGAAAAGCGAAACAAGTACTAAGCATCCAAAGAGAATTTCTAAAAGAAATTGTATTAAAGGTCTACTCTTGAAAACACAAGAGAAAAAAATTGAAAATACACAAAAATTTTACAAAAGTGGTTCTTCGTTTTAAGAAAAACTATCTGAATAAGCTAGCAGATCAGTGATTTTTAAAGTTTAAGTCGTATTCTTTCCTTTCAATATTTTAAATAGAGCATTTCCCAAAAATATGTGACAAAACGTTTTTTTAGAAAAATTTCTTTTTGTTATTAAGTAAAAAAATTCGTTAACATTTTATGTTATCGCACACAAAATATCTTCAAGCGTCACGCTGCTGAGGTGACTTGCGGAGATGGGTTGCTGGGTGGAACATTGGGTACAGCTTCCCTACCTCAGGTCTACTCGACAGCTCAATACTGCGCCTCAATCTGGTGTCGCCCAGTATACAAATCATAGATGGAACACAGAGTACTGTGCGAATAAATCCAAGCTTCGTGTTTTCATTCCTAAACAGTACCAGGCCTGTTGGAATGGGATTGCCCTGAACAGCTTTGGTTAGGGTCGATCCCCTGCAGATTGATGTTGTGCGATGTCTTTCATCCATGCACAATGATGTCTTGATCTTTTATCGGATTGCGAGTGCGACACCATTGAACAAACTGCAAACCACGCCCTAACAGCGTGTCATATAGTCTGCATTGGGCATGACATGGAGCACGTGGCGTGATAGTTCTTGATTAAACCCGATGCTGGCTCAACACCATCGCTGCCAGCATCTGATCCAGACAGTATCGCATCCTGGGGTAGTATAAAGTATAAGCCTTCTACCCCAGGCTTGTTTGTGTTTAATCCAAAGTTAATGATTTTCCATTCTACGACCTGCTACGACAACAATAACAGCCTTCTTACGGTCTTCGCTTTTTCGCGTTAGGTTTTTCTTACAATCAGAATAGATTATAAAATAAATAAGATTGCATGCATGTGAGGACTAAAAAAAATAGTCTTCACTATCTTAAAACAATTTTTATGAACAGCCAAGGTGCAACTCTAAAAAACGTGCCATTTGGTGCCAGGTTTGATTATAAGTTAATAATTTTGAGTGAACTTAATAATTTTGAGTGAACTTTTATTTAAATTCCTCCTTCAACAATTATTTCTCCCTAGAGATTATGAATTCTCGTAGGAAGCTAAGTAGGCTTAACTTACTTGGAGAATCACTGTGCTACATAAAGTTAATTTCAGTTCCAAAACAATGTGTTTGATAAGGCAGTTAGAGGTGAATATTCCTAAATCAAACTATCGTGCAGTTAAAATGTAAGTCATTAAAAAAACCAAGTAGGCTGTTTCACGCAAGTGCAAAGTGTTTGATAAGGCAGTTAGAGGTGAATATTCCTAAATCAAACTATCGTGCAGTTAAAATGTAAGTCATTAAAAAAAACCAGTAGTCTGTTTCACGCAAGTGCAAACATCATCTTATTCAAATAGAATTTAATATGTGGTAAGATATGATATAATGAAAATTATCAATTTATCCACATACTTTTGAAGCAATGCTTTTTGATTATTAAAATTAAGTTCAAATTAAACTGAATCAATTTAATTATATCAGTAAGCTAAACTCAAAGAAAATTTTATTAATATTTCGTGGTTGCGTTTACGGGTGGGCAAAAAAACTCGTGCAACTGCAAGGTGCTATAAAAAGCATAATAGACTTACTCTAATTTAGTTTGTAAGTTTGGAAAGTTTTCAGGCCACAAACAGGACCACTTTTGGTGATCGTATTTTTGACTTGCAAAGACCCCCGTGCTCGATGATAAATTATTGCTTACGCCACTGCTTGCTTATCATTGCCGGGCGCAATTTTCAATTTTGTACCCGAGGAATCGTGATCTACATATTTTTAATCTATCAAAAATCCAAATTTTTTTCTCTGCTCAAAAAGTTCTCATTCAGCTTTTTACAGTTCAATCATATTTATCTTTCAGTACATTTGCAAATTAATCATATTTATTTTTCGGTACATTTGCAAACGCTATATACGAAACAGATGGGTTTGTTTATCATTTTAAAAAGTCGCTAAAAAAAAAGCTTTGCCATGATAATTAACATGGAGTGCTCCTTGATTGCTCTAAGACCTGAGTGATAAAATTTTTATGAGGAGAGAAAAAAATTTTGGATTTTTGATCGGTTGAAAATATGTAGATCACGATTCCTTGGGTACAAAATTGAAAATTGCTGCCGGGGCACCATCAGTAGCGCATGCTATTATGTTTTTAAAGGAGATAGATTCGTCCTGCAAGTAGGCTGAAAAAGTTTTAAATATCGCTTGAACTTTAGTGTCTATTTCCAAACACTTGTTAAATATAAGCTTCTCTATAATTTTTTCTTCAAATGTATAACAGACATTTGCCTTTGTAAACGATGCTGTCTGCACGATTTGCATTATTTAGGCACGCGACCTTTTTTGCCGCGTGAAAAGCGTTCTTTGTTCTTAGTGAAGTTTTACCACGCCGCAAAGCAAGATAGAAAGGGGTGAGCATAAGCATGTTTGGGTGGCAGATTACAAATCATAATGCCTATAGTCTTGTTTTCTATATTTGCATTATTTATATTTTAGACTTCAGATATGGTAATTATTATGCGTATCAGTTCGTGCTATCTTTTAATTTCTTTGGTTAAATAGTAGTAAAGTGCTTATTGTTAGCTGATTAGATAACCATAGATTGCGCAGTAGTTCAAAACCTTGTTTAAATAGCTGCAAAAATGCTTACCAAGCCACTTTTCCTTACAGCAATCTTAATGCATTGTTGTCAGAGTTGTGGTTTCTTAGAGTTCTAAGCTGAAAAAAGTTTTTTGTAAGACTTAACAAAATTGTTCTTCAATAGTTGCACCCATTTCATCAATTTTTCGCTTTACGGTAGTAGCACTCAGTGGAACAGCTTGTAATACAGGTACAGGATCTTTCTCAATCACAATAGAAACAATTTCTTTAACAGCAGATACTATCAAACTTTGTCCAAGAGTAAAAGACAAGACTTTCTTTGCAATTAACATAGAGACCTTGTAAGAAGCTATCAATTTTTTGACATTTTGGTCAGCTTATTTTACAAAGGCATTGTTTCGGCTACTTCGAGCATGCCTCCCTTTTAAAGCTTGAAAAAACTCAATCAGTTTGTTTACTTTGTCTGGATGAATTTTGGTTAAGTGGTCTTTCAACCGAGACGGTTTCATTGCCTCATTTGTAAGAGTTTTTTTTTACATAATATTTGATGGACATAGCACAAAACCAAACTTTACATGTTCCACTAAATAAGAACTGGACTTAATTTTTGTTTTTTGGCGTTAGAAGCCAAAACTTTCCACAATTACTAGATTTAAAAAAAATTAAAAGTAAAATAATAAAATGATAATTTAAGAAATTATCATTACTTTGTAACACCATTATTATAAAAAAGCAAATAAGTTATAATCTGTTCAAACTTACTCTCTGCTCTGTGTTAAAACTCTTTCTTACCCATATGCAACATATGATGTCACGGTCAAAATTATCAAAAACAATAGAAATTATCAAATCTAATGTTTAAATTTTCCTAATAACATACTGCTATTTTTCACAAAATCATTTGTGCCAAGCGCCAATAACAATCAAGAAAAAAAAAGCTGGAAGCAGTCTAAACAAATATGCATTTTAAAATCTTGGTTTATTATCAACCCCAGGATGCATAAAGGGGATAAAGTGACCTGGTGACGTGGTTCATGCAAAATTTTGTTGGCATTATCGAGTTATCGAGTTTTGCATGTAATCCTCAAAAATTTAATCTCTGTTTTTCTCAAAAAAGTTTATTGCAGAAGCTTGTTTTATTTCCAGAAAAAATCATTTTTGTGTTACTACCCCTAATTCACTCAAGCGGGGTCAAAATTGATATTTGTGCTTTTTAATGGGATTTTGTCTTATAAACACTCTTCATTTCTGATTACCAAACACAACAGCTATGACAGAGGAAAAAGAGTATCTTTTGACGTATTTCGGTTGCAAACAGATTAGTTTCTATTTTTCTGAAACAGGTGACAGACTGCTTCTATTGTTATCGCAGTTAGAATTAACCGTTTTTTTCTGAGCATTTATTGCCGTAGGCACAAATGTTATGTTGGGCTACTGTGCTACTACTTTGGCAGAGTTCACTACTCTCAGCTTTTTAGACAGCAGAGCAGTTTACAGTTTTTTTTAGCCCGTAGATCTCTGACAAAAAATTATATTTAGTGATTATTATTATTGGTCGTCTTTGTTATTGAAATTAGTCACCTATTGCTCTGTATAACATTTCTGGAATCAGCAGTCTTGGTCAACTCACTCCCTTTCAAACTGCAGCAAGTATTCAAAACGAAGGTGACGGTATGTTACCATCTGATGCAGAATCTGAAATCTCTGACAATGATGATCCTAGTTTTGCAGTTCAAATTGTTGATAAGGTAGATATTTGTTGAACATTTAGTTTGCGATTCGGATTTGTATCATAATTTTTTTTGAATGTAAGATGCATTATGTTTGGTTATCAAGCTCAGAGTTTTCTGACGAGTCTTCCGGTACATCTTTAGCTGAAGAGTCATGGACAGTGAACTTAAAACGAAACAACAAAAATGAGCCTTTTTGGAGCAATTGTCCACCAGCTCTCAGCAGAATAAAATCTCACAATATTTTGAGAGGACTTCCTGGTCCGGTCCTTAGTAGTGACATTTCAACGCCGCTTAATGCATTTGATCTATTTATAAACTCCACCATTGTTGATAAAGTTACTCAATGCTCCATATTGGAAGGTCAAAGAATTGCAGCTACAAAGCAAACGCAATTAAAAAAAAATGACAAACCTGAACTAATTGCTTTCATTTGGCTTTATGCTGCTAGCAGGTGTCGAAAAAACTGGAACGTTTCTGTCCGTGAGCTCTTTGGTGATCCATTTCAAAATCCCATCTACAGAGCATAAATATATTTGAGGATATTTGCAAGATGTTGCGTTTTGACAACAAGAGAACCAGGGCCGAACAACTAAAGGAAGATTATTTAGAAGCATTTCGACACATATGGAAGCTCTTCTTGGCTAACCGCCGAGTAAACTTTACTTTAAACGATTGTTTCACAATCGATGAACAACTTGTACCATTTAGAGGCCCGTGCAGGTTTATACATTACATGTTAAGCAAGCCGGCTAAATATTGCATAAAAATATTTTATATGTACAACTCTTGTGTTCCTTATGCCAACGACAACATCATCTATTTGGGGAGACAACCTTGAGAAGCAATTCAGAAAAAACGGGGGGAGACAGTTTTGCTAAAATTGAGCTATAACATTCGAAAAACAGGTTAAAAATTTCAATGTTTATGTAATTTTGTAGATTTATATTATAGAAAATCATTTCACGTTTATATGGTATTGTTGTCCAAGTTCCAACATTACTATGGATAATTTTCTTAAGTGTTGCTTTGGCTAAAAAGTAGCTTGAAGATGATTTGACCCTTGTTGGGACTCTATATAAACGCAAACTGGAGATACCACTTGTAGTGGAACCTTCAAAGCAAAGAGAAGTTTAGAGCTCTGACTATGGCTTTAATGGCAATATGACCATGGTGAGCTCCGTTTCAAAAAAAAAGCTGTTATTCTCTTTAGTAGAAAGCACCACGACAAGCTTCAAGATAAAGAAAAAAAAACAAGCCGAAAATTATTTTTTATTATAACAAAATCGAAGGAGGAGTTGATACAATGGACCAGATGGTTAGGTACTGTATGTCACGCTCTTCCTACCTAATATTCTCTTGCTAACCAGAATAACATTAAGATACTAGAGGAGAACCCTACGTGGATTTCGCAGATAAACAACTAGCCTGTTGATTGGAGCTTTTGCGAATTTTGAACTGGCGGGCCCTAGCGATCTAGGTAGTCAGGCGAGCTTATACTATAAGCTAATTATATTAAAAAAAAACGATGACGTCAATGATTAAATGATAATAATAAAAAATAAAAAAACGCCAAAATTACGCACACAATGCTACGATTCACAGTTGTTTAATTAACGCTTCACCACTTGCCTATACCCGAATTTTATAGAGTTTCACGCTAAAGCTTAATGCCTACTTGCAGTCCTGGACAGATACAATTGACACAACTAAATAATGCACACAATACGTTCGTCAGAGAAACCGAGCCCACTAACATCTAGAATCTGGATAATCTCTTCTCGTTGCTGCCATATATATATAAATCTTTCCAGTGACCACGTGCGAAGGATCACTCTATACCCATTCTTTCTCAACAATGGGAACAGAGTCATTTCACGAGCATTAATCTACAATCAAAACAGTGGTCCAGGGCAACAGTGACAATCGAGGGATACTGGCAGTTAGTCACAGATACAATTTACACAACCGCATCATTGTTAATGCGATAAAACAACAACAATCGCTCGGCTCTAGACAACAGCGCTTTCTAAACTGGCTCCTGGCGATGCCCAATAAGAGAATGGCGAATTTTTTTATTTAAACAACTAATTTAGAAAGGTGCAATGACTCTACGTGGTAATTATTGAAACTAGTAGCGTGACACCGTACTACACCAGAAAAAGAGCAACGAAAAGATGGCTAATTAAATTGTAGTACAGCATGATTGATATTATTGCACTAAATGCTTATACCATCTTCACACAAAGAAAATATAACGACAGTGAAGGAAAAGTAAACTATGCACGTTGACTTTTTCTCAAAGAGCCGGCCAAGCATTTCGCAATGCCTAACATAAAAAGGCAAAAAGAATTTCCATACATTCGAAGACCAACCATGAAGTCAATGGAAAGATGTAGTTTACGCTTTGACCAACCTACTGCATCTGCAGACCACACAAAGCTTTTTAAGTGAAATAGATGTTATTTTTAGACCATTTTACGGACAGAAAGGTGAGCTTTTGTTGCTCACATTGCTCAAAAGCAGTTTGCAGTAATTCCAGAAGTTACAGCACTGTGATCAAGTGTTGCTATTTCAAAGACTGTACCAATGATTTACAAAACGTGTACTCAGTTGCAAACTAGTTTTTTTTCAACCATACTTATTTATGCTTTAATTTTCAAAATTTCGTTTAAGTTTAGCACTTTCCTGGATAAGAAAATCAAAGAAACACTATATATATATATATAATCAAAGAAATAAAAACTATATTTTCAGTATAGAAGCAGGTATTTCAGTCTTGGTGCATAGCATTTTGAAAGAACATGATTGGGTCTCTTGTGATCCCCTTTGTATAAATCACAAAAAAAAGTTCTTCATGCATCTTAAGTTTAAATGTAGAATTATTCCTATATGTAAATCAATTCTTAACATTATTCATAATAATAAAGTTTCCCTCAGTTTCAAAAATTTTTACCGTTGCCCCTTGATTGTCAAAATCGCCCTTGCAAAACACCACAATTTGCACAATTATTTCAAATTGATGAATTTTTTTTGTGTTTATTTGTTATGACTTTTGGTCTTAATAGAACAAGATTTTTATAAAGTATCGTGAACAATAAGAAAAATAAATATTTTTTTAATTTACACAATTATTTCAAATTTATCTACTTTTTTGTATATTTTTGCTATAGAAATTTTGTTGTTAGAAAGGGATCAGATTATACTCTTACAATAAATGGATATCAAGGAACAGCTGGTTAGCATTAGTTTTGTAATAACAACTTTTGTATAAATATACTGTAGCTATGCTTGGGTTATTTGTGACTGCTAAATGTGTCATGGCCATACCTCCGGGTGGACAGAAGCAACTGCCCCACCAAGTCCCAAAATTTTGCTAAATTTTTGAATTGAGACAGATTCAAAGTGAATACTTTTTTTTGGTCTTCAATCAAAATTTTAGACAGATTTTCTTGAAGTTCAAAAAATATGATTCAGGCAAACGTCACGAAATTTGGGCAAAACTGTACTGTATTGTCCTGCCAAAGTTTTTTCGGATGTTACCCTTATTAAATGTGGTATACACATAGTTTGTTGTTTAATTTTCAATGCAAGCAAGTAAAACAACTTCAACGAATTGCTGTGACATGACTTGCTCAAAACTTAAACTTTTAACTTTCTAATTTTGGCCAATTAAATAATCATTTTCAATCCCATGCTTATCGTTTTTTCAGTGGTGTTTAACTATTTTTTAAACTGGCTTTGACCGTTAGTGTCGATAAATATATATGACTAAAGATGTGAAACTATCAAAGTTTTTATATTTATTGTAGGAGATAGTATGTCTGTTAGCAATGGTTCTCACTTTTCCAACAAACACTTTGATCAAGATACTCATTACACTTCGTGCTCCCATTTATTTAAAGGAGGTTGGTGGTACGCAAATTGCCATCATGCAAATCCCAACGGTCTTTATTTAAGAGGAAATCACCGTTCCTTTGCTGACGGCATAAACTGGTATTCCTTTCGTGGACATCATCACTCTCTCAAAACCATCGAAATGAAATTGAGAAAAAAATAAAAAATTTGAGCAAGAAATTGAAATGTAAATTACAAAAATTGAGTCATTAATATAATTGTAAATACTGATTTGACAAAACTATTGTGATATTTAATAATTAGAAACACAAAAAACTTGCTGTACATATAATACGTGCGTTTTACAAATATTTGAATGGTATGGTGATGGTGCAACCCTTTCTTTCGTCATGTTGTTTTTACCTTGAAAATGCTTTTCCATCAGAAAGTCTTAACATGCACCTATGTATATACGTACGTATATATATATATATATACGTACGTATATATATATATATATATACGTATATAGCCTATATGTAAAAGTTTTTTTAAATTTTTGATCGGCGTTCATCAGGAAAGTGCTCAATGACGTCGAGTCAGAGCGGTTAAATAATTAATGTTCAGACCATAAAATTTTTTAATTGAACATTAATTTTATTTTTATTTGCCCCAACAGACTGTTTTGCCTGCCTGGGCTCGTCAGGGGGCTGTTAGAAATCTGAAAAAATAAATGAATAAATAAAAATACAGTTTAAATAAACCGCTTGAATGCCGGCGAAAGGCGTAGGCTAAAACAACAAGAGAAAAACTATGGTTTTAATATTGATCGATAAATGAATTTATTGCCAAACAAAAAGTTTTGTTTACGTAGCTTGCTCTAATTGCTCGGTTTACCCTTTTTTACATCTCACCTTTGTCCACTTTCTTTATCAGCAAATAAAATAACCCATCTCTACACTACTTACTTATTGAACTAAAAATATTCTTAAATTATTCCCTGTAAAAAATTTACTGTTTTAATTTTAATTCGTACCCTGACAATTGTCGTTTTTAAACGCATTTCTTAAGCATCATTTTATCGTATTTCCCAGTGCAGACTATTTTGTCTATTTTTAACGCATTTTAAAGCAAATTTTTCAAATTTATTCATTATTTTCAAACATTACAGCATGCTACGTAAACAAAACTTTTTCTTTGGCAATAAAATTTATTTATCGATCAATATTATAACCATAGTTTTTCTTTTGTAGTTGTTTTACGCTTTTTACCGGTATTCAAGCGCTTTGTTTAAATTGTATTTTTATTTATTTATTTTATTTTTTCAGATTTCTAACCACCTCCTGACGATCCCAGGCAGGCGAAACAGTTTGTTGGGGCAAATAAAAATAAAATTAATTTTAAGTAAAAAATTTTATGGTCTGAAAATTAATTATACATGTAGTGTATATATATATTTCTCTTTTATGGCAATCTTTTAGCGATACTTTTATCCCAAACCTACTTTCTTTATCCCAAAATTTATTACCTAAGACCCCAAGCTCAGGTCTGTTAAAGACTGGAGACCCATAGCCCTTCTCAACACTAATTATAAAATTCTTTTTTGTATCATGTCCAATTGTTTAAAACTTATTCCTAAATATATTATTTCCCCTGAACAGCAATGTGGTCAATCAAATCGCCAAATTTTCAAAAACCATCTCAACATCTTATCTGCTATCAACTACGGTATACTAAAGATTTTCAACAACCCTTGGTAATTATACGCTTTGATTTCTACAAAGCTTTGGACTCTATATCTCACAAATTCTTACTAAAAACTGCTTCAAAACTTGGTATTTCAGATTCTCTCCTAATCTGGATCCAAATCTTTTTTTTTCACCTCACCGCCAAATTAAACCTCAACGGCTATCTTTCAAATTCCATTTCTGTTAAGCAAGGCATCCGTTAAGAATGTCCCCTTAGCATGTTTTATTTATAATTGGTATGGAAACCCTTATCCAAAAAACTTTTTCTTCGACTAAAACCCAAGGAATCTACGTATCTTGGTAAACTAAATTAAAAGTCAGTCATTATGCCGACGATTTGACACTTTTTATCACATCCCCCATTCTTTTCTTCCTCTCCGTGAGATATTAGATGACTTTTTAAACTTTTCCGGTCTAAAAATCAATCATTCTAAAACCACCATTATCTCTAATTCCCTCCACTCTTATCCTCATTTTACTTTATATTTCCCCAAGGTAAAACTCTAACATACGCTAAAAGCTTTGTGATCTCTTTTTCTTTTCAGCATGAACATCTGGAGAAAAATTGAGACAACCTCACTGGCTTCATGCCGCACACCACTCTTGAGTCTATCAACCCTAAAGACTCTCTTTTCTCAAACGTACTCTCCCTCAACCAACATCTTCTCCCAAAAATACTTTTTCTTTCATGAATTATACTCCCAACCCTGAACAAACCGAAACTCTCACTTTGTATCTTTTTAAATTTCTCAGGAACTTTTCTTCTTTTGAACCAATAAAATGCTCTACACTCTACCTCCCCAAAACTTATGGGAGAATATATTTACCCTCCATCGATGCAAAAACTCCTTTTGCTTTTTTGTGGCAATTTATCTATCTTCTCAAACAACAAACCCCTAATTCCCACTTTTAGATGACCTAGGCCCTATATGATATTGATTCCAAAGTAAAACCTTTTAAACCGTCTCTCCATTTCAACTCACAACCCCACTGTCCCAAACATAACTCGGATTGGTCCCAAATTCCTAAAGAAGTTTCAAAACTTAACATTTTCTTGACACTTTTGAAACCCTTAAGTTTAAATCCCCATACTCTAGATTTCAATTTCAACCCTATTCCATCTCTCCCAAACCCTCTCAACATAAAGGCGACTCTCTCTTCACACACCTGGTCTCGTCTCCTGCTCAAATCACACACTTCTCTTTTTTTCAATACTGAAAAAGAAATCGTCTTTGGACAGCCTACAAAGGCTATGTCTGGGGGTCTTTTTTTAAAAAACATTTAATCCCTCCCCGCTCTCCAACCAGCATTAAGTAAAATTTGCTCTTCTTCTACTGATGACCCCCACCACCTCTTTTTTAAATTCCCTGCTGCAAAATACCTCATCTCCCTACTCGAACCTACCCTTACGAAAACCTTAAAAGTACCCTTTACTTTCAACCCAATTGCCTTTTCTATAACTTCACCCACCAAACCGATACCCGTCATGTTATTTCTTTCAAAATGGCTTTTCCTATTCATTTTTCTCTGATCCAAATGCGAAATCATGCATTATCCTTTCGTACTTGTATATTTATTTTTATGCTTAATGAAAATCTTTATAAAATCTAAACTGAATTTAAATCTTTCTTAAAAAAGTTTTCTTTGATTTCGAAATTTGATTCCCTTTTGCTTTCTCAATAAAAGCTTTGTAATGAAGCATGTAAACGTCTTCTTCAATGTATACAATGTAAATAATAAATGTGTTAGTTTTCTTATTCATACGTATTTTATTAAGTGTATCATAAAACGTATTTATATTACAGCCTGGGACAAAAGTTTAAGACCACCTTTGGAAAAAGGCACATTTTAGAAAAAAGCTTCTTAATCACTTAATACTAAATATTCTTGTGTCAAAATGCATGTTTAGTTTTTGGATATAAACCTTATTACACATTAATTTTTAATTTTTACTTTCGTTCAATTTTTTAAATGTTTAGCTTAAAAATACAAAATTTTGAACCACGAAAATTGGCAAAAAATCTAGCAGTTAACGTTGAAAAACGTATTTAATTTACCGGTCGTTGCACAATGAAGGTCTCAGAACGTGAAATATCAAGGCAGATGAAAGTTAGAAAAACTGCTGTACCTAACACTATCAAAAAAATTTCAAAAAATAAGTACTTTCAAGGACACCAAAAAAACAGGCCGTCTGAGCATTTTTAGTAGTGGAAATAAACGTTTTATTAGGAAGAGAGTGAGTCAATTCCCTTAGAGTTCTGCTAAAAAACTACAAGCTACGAGGGTCAGTCAATAAGTAATGAGACTTTTTTAATAACTCAAGTTTGCAATGACTGGTAATCAAAAAATGCTTTTTTATTTTTCAACATAGTCTCCCTCCTTTGCAACACACTTGTTCCATCTTGATATTAGATTGTCTATTCCTTTGGCATAGAATTCCGTGGACTGGGTCCTTAGCCAGTTGCTCACAGCAGCCTTCACTTCTTCATCAGTCTGGAAGTGAATTCCCCTCATACTCTCTTTGAGTGGGCCGAAGAGGTGAAAATCAGATGGTGCAAGGTCTGGGCTGTAGGGTGGGTGTGTTAGAAGTTTCCAGCCTAAATCTTCAATTTTGGCTAGGGTTCTTGCTGCTGTGTGGGGCCTTGCATTATCCTGAAGGAGAATCACACCTCTTGATTGAAGTCCTCTCCGTTTGTTCTTAATGTCTTTTTTCACTTGAGTTAGCAGCTCACAGTAGTTCTCTGAGTTCACAGTATTGCCCCTTTCCAAGAAACTGATAGTGATCGGCCCATTTCTGTCCCAGAACACAGTGAGCATGACTTTCCTTAAACTTTTCTGAGATTTGAATTTTTTCTTCACTGGGGAAGAAACATGCTTCCACTCCATTGATCGTCGTTTCGATTCAGGTTCATAATGAAAGACCCAGGGCTCATCAGTTGTCACTATTCTCGATAGAAATACATCTCCCTCCTTTCTGTATCTGCGTAGTGATGCTCTGGAAGCCATCAGGCGCTGCATTTTGTGATCATCCGTTAACATCTTTGGAACCCAGCGACAGCTGACTTTTGAAAAACGCAGCTTCTCACGCACAATTGCGTACACTGTGCCATGGGAGATGTCCAAGTTTGTAGCAATTTCATCTAAAGTGACCCTTCTATCAGATTTGATCAGGTCTTCAACTGCCTGTACTGCTTCTGGGGTAGAGACATCCACAGGTCTTCCACTTCTCAGATCATCAGTAATGCTTTCGCGTCCATCTTTGAATGCTTGCACCCATTTGTAGAAGTTTGCTCTAGACATACAGGAAGGACCATATTGTCTTTGCATTCTAGACAGAATCTCACATGATTTTACACTCTCTGCCTACAGAAATCTGATGACTCCTCTTTGTTCCAAGCATGAGCTGTTTCCTAGCCTAGTAGTCATTTCAATTTATCGTCACACCTACAGTAATCTGAAAATAAACAAGTTTTGTTGTAAATAAGATGACAACTCCATTCATAATCATCACATAAAATTTCAGTTGCATAACTCCAAGAACACCAAAGTAATTGAGAAAGTCTCATTACTTATTGACTGACCCTCGTAAAATGGCACAAGGAAGCTTCAAAATTAGTAAAAAAACAATTTTACTAATTTTGAAGCTTCCTTGTGCCATTTTAGCTTGTATTTTTTTTAGCGGAGCTCTAAGGGAATTGACTCACTCTCTTCCTAATAAAACGTTTATTTCCACTACTAAAAATGCTCAGACGGCCTGTTTTTTTGGTGTCCTTGAAAGTACTTATTTTTTGAAATTTTTTTGATAGTGTTAGGTACAGCAGTTTTTCTAACTTTCATCTGCCTTGATATTTCACGTTCTGAGACCTTCATTGTGCAACGACCGGTAAATTAAATACGTTTTTCAACGTTAACTGCTAGATTTTTTGCCAATTTTCGTGGTTCAAAATTTTGTATTTTTAAGCTAAACATTTAAAAAATTGAACGAAAGTAAAAATTAAAAATTAATGTGTAATAAGGTTTATATCCAAAAACTAAACATGCATTTTGACACAAGAATATTTAGTATTAAGTGATTAAGAAGCTTTTTTCTAAAATGTGCCTTTTTCCAAAGGTGGTCTTAAACTTTTGTCCCAGGCTGTAATGCAGTGTTTTCCAAACTTTTTCAACTTGCGTACCATTAGAAAGTTTCGTACTATGTTTTCGCACCACCTACATCTGGATAATGGAAAAGCTCAAAAATATAGAGTAGCATTGTTTTTATTAAAATAACAATGGCTCCTGGTTGAAAAACAAACTAAAAAATGACTGAAAACACAATAATGGTTTTAATGAGAGGGATGTATTTGTTTTTTCTCCACTAATTGGTCAATTCGAGGAATAACTTTGTTTACAGCATATCAAAAATCTTGCCCAGGCGTAACAAAGCGGTTTCGGCTTTTCGATTTTATGATCATTAAAACCGAGAACCCCTGCTCCCAACCCTGTTGACGGAAAAATCAATAATTGAGGAACAGCGTGAGTGGCTAGGTTTGGGTACGATGACGTTATGCTCAACCAGAAATTTATAGGAAAGCTGCATTCCTTAAGCTTAATTTTTGCTGTTCCGTCAGTTTAAATGTCTATTAGCTCTTATTGTTCTCCACTCCCCATAGGAAGATCGGCTGGATTAATAAAGATTGGGTTGATGGAATAAGTGCAAGATGTTGAAGAACTGACTGGTGATCAAATTAAACGCACTATAGGTGGTGGGAGAGAAAGAATATTGCAAAAGAAGAAAGTAGCGAGGTGTGAACGGACAGCGAGAAAATGACTATAAAGAAGATCAGGAGTACAGGAATCCAATAAATAGATGGATATAGATATAGGTGGAAACACGACAACAATGAGAAAGCACGGCGTAGACAGAGGAGGCAGGGAATTTTAAAAATTCCAACAACGAAAGATTAAAGTTAAAATTTCAATTTTTTTTTAATTTTAAAAATATTAAAAATACTAAATCGGGTTAGACTTTCTTTGGTTTAAATTTGTTCCAATGCCGGCATTTGTAGAGAAACTCCGATCGCTTGTGCAAGAACGTATGCTGGCGCTGGAGATGGCGAGCTTCTCTGCTGAGCAAAGATTGCAACACTTAGCGTCGCTGGTGTATGAAATTGATTTGCAAACAACTGACCAAGTTATCCGCGATTTGATTACTTTGTCTTTATAATTCCATCAGTAATGTAGTCGAGACCACATGATTTGAGACCGAGACCGAGACCGATAAATTTTTTGAGATCAAGACTGAGATTGAGACCGGAAAATTTCGAGAACTAGGTTCGAGACCGAGACGAGAAACTATAGAGGTCGAGACCTAGATCGATACCAGAATATTTTTCGTAAAAAAATTTAGTTTTATTAATGACGTTAATTTTTTTCCAAAAATCCAACGTTACATTTCAAATAAACTAGCATCTCCAGCATGTTACAAGAAAGCCTTGCGCTATGTGGTTGCATGATCAAACCGCCAGCGCTAAAAAATTGCTCTACTGGAGCAGACGAAGCGGGAAGGCAGAAGGCGTGGTTTTTGACTTTAAAAAGAGCAGGATATTCTTCAGATTTTTCTTTCCAAAAATCAAAAATATTTAAAGGCAACACATTCATTGTTAAAACTTCTTCCAAGTATTTTCTTAGCTGTACCCTTGGTGTTGGATTTGTGTTTTTGGTTGTTTTTCTCTTGTTTATATATTTTGTAAAATGTTTGGCACCTCTGGCGGGCAAGAATCACCAAATGCATCCCCTGAAAATAAAGTGCTGCTTCTAGATTGACATTGCTGGTCATTTGTTTCGACGTCGTTTTGCCATAAGCGCTCGGTTGCATTAATGTTGATCTCTATAAAGAATTGAAAAACAGCAAAAGCTTCAAAATAATGGTAATGGAAAAACAAAATATCTTAATTTATATTCGTAAAAATACCTTCTAAAATTAAGCTATTGGATACATATATCTCAAAAAATTATATCAGTGATCTCTTGCGATAAAAGCAAGTGTTTAACCATTGTGCCCTTTCGTAAGAATATGCCACGTAATAAGATCCAAAAGAAATAATAACACATTAATTCAAATTGATTTGTTTTATTATTTTTCTGTTGAAAATTACTTTATTGTGAGTTTTTCTAACAACAACCGTACGGATTATAGAATACAATAACGACAATTGACAAAGATTATTGACCAAAACAATATTGTAAGCAGGGTTGCGGAGTCGGAGTAGCATGCAGTCGGACTCTTAAGAGAACAAAAGTCGTAGTCGAAATATAGTCGGAGTCGACTCCTGATGCCCAATCTTTTTTTTTGGAAAACACTACTTTTTAAGGATTAAAACCAAAAAATCCGGACAGATTTAAACTTAAGACCTTTTTTGGCCACCCTAATTTAAAGCAAATTGACTTTGCATAAACCAATTGTTTTGATTTGGGAGTTGAGGTCGGGAATCAGATTCGGAATCCTTGATATTCTAGAAGCTGGAGCGGCATCCAAGAAAGCGGCAAAATTTTTGTGTTTTTGACAGAAAGCCATAGAGTCAATGGTGGATATTGGGTGAGGCGAATGAGGCAGTTGCCTCGGGCCCCCTTGAAAATACCGCATATAGTTTCATTTTGTTGTATATGTTTTTTTAGAGATCATCATGATTTTGGGAGAAAAATAGCAAAATATGAGATCGAATCGAAACGAAGACTTTTTTTGTTTTTTTCAGAAATCACAATAATTTTGGGAGAAAAATAGCAAAATATGAGATCAAATTGAAGTGAATATAATTTCTGTATACAAACTTAAAGAGTGTATTAAGTAGGCTTTCGCCTTCATGAAATAAGTGTGTGCCGCAGGTAAATTAAAATTTATTAGTGTGCCGTAATAATAAGATGGTAAACGGGAAGATATTTGACCCAAAACGCTTCAAGGTCCAGCACTTTAAATTTGTCCTTGGCTGTTAAGTGAAATTTTAACTCGAGAAACTGTTCTTGTGCTTCATCAAAAATGTTGCCTATTTCGCACTGTAATATGTTTCTTACTTCTCATCTATAGAAGAATTCTATTTGATTAAATTTTTTTTTTTAAATCAGATAATTGAGTTTTTATTTGTGTTTTAATTGGGACTCACAGTTACCGTTTGTGAGAACAAAATCTATTTAAAAAAAGCTTGCTGGCTTCCGTTGTTCAATTCGATTCTTGCTGAAGTCAAGTTTCCTGTCATTTTGATTATCAAAATTAATAAAGAATGTGTTGTAAAGCATGTTAACAATCGCGCCCCCTCGAAAATTTACGTACTTCCCCCAGGAAAGACGTGCCTCCCCGGTTAAGAACCACTGAACTAAGCCATTTATTGACTATGTTTACTCAAAAATTTTACGAGGAAATAAAAGGCTTTCAATTTCGTTTTGCAAAGGGAATTGTTTATGATGAAGAAAGCAGTAAATCATCATAACCACATCAAATAACAAAAATATCAAAAAATGTCTGGTCTGGAGACCAATTTAAAAAGTACGAAACCGAGACCAGGTCATCACGGGACCAAGACCGAGATCGCCAGCAAAAGACCGAGACCGAGACCAAGGTCCTGAAAATTGGTCTCCAGATTTTCATCACTGATTTCCATACTGTTTTAGAATGTTCTGTGGTCTTTGCTTTATCTTGGTGATTAAAGGATTGCCGGTGGTTGTAAAAACGGGTCTTAAATTCAGTTTCGCAGCAGCCAAAGTAATGCTGGGTGGGTAGTTGGGGGCACTGACAATTGCTTTGTAGATGATGGACTTTGCTCGACACTTTCCATCGAGAGGGCAGTTGGGAAGGTTTCTACAGTTGCATGGTGAATCTTTGGCGTTGGTGTGGGGGTGCAGAAGTTTCTTATTGTAATTGTTGATGATGCTCATCATATTCGGCATACAACTGTAGCTTAACTTTCCCGGTAGCAAATACATGTCAATTTCATTTTAGAACAATTTTTTAATTGGTAGACCTAATAACTTTGTAAGGGCCGGTTTTTATCCTATTCGACTAGTTTTATCAAATTGATCTCAACACCTTGACGCAGTTCCGCATATAAATGTGTTAATTAGTTTTACAATGTATGCAGTATTCATAAAAATCCCGAAGAACTAATTTCTGAAAGGTAAAGTATAAGCAGTAAAGATAAAACTGTTATAACTTGCAATATATATTGAAAAAATAAATAGGAAAAAGCCTAATCAACCACTGAAATCCATTACATTCTGTTACACCTGGCGAAAGCTATTGCATATATTAATTTTAAAGTAGTGCATAGTGCAAAACGTTTAATTTTTTATGACCAAATGACTATTGTAAAGCGGAAACAATGGAAAAAATATGAATAAAATTAAGAATATATACACGAACAATGTTGATCTGATTTGGTTATAGGTTGAAATCTATTAATCTACAGGTTCAAATAGCCTGTACGAAACATTATTATCACATTTGAAAGCAATGCCACAACGTTGGATGTGCTATAATGGTTAAAAAAAACTGTTTAAGTGATTAGGCCTAAATACTGTGTTTATTTGTATATCTTAGATTTAATCTCACTGATGCTGTTGTTATTGCAAGTTCTTTGAAATTTTTTTCGAAACTTATTTGATAAATTTCTATTAACCCTTAAACGCCAAGGTGTTTTACCAAACACTATTACCTAACATGGGTCGCTCGCGACCCATGAACTACGCGTATATTCGCAATTAAACTGATGGAAGAGTACATCAGGCAAGAGAGAGGAAGCGCAATGGTAAATGTGACAGTGTTTATTAAAATCGTATCACTTGGAAACACGACAAACGAAAGCCCAAAATCAAACAAAAGCGAACGAGTAAGTTGAGCATACATGGTCAATAACATGAAGTTTGTTTACTTTGTGCAATATAAACAAACCACAGTGACACTTTTATGCTCAGTGCAACATGGTTCTCTACAGTTGCTGCAACAATCAGCGGTCTTGCGGTCAATCACTGTTGGGCAAATGTGGCATCTTCGTTTTTTCCTCTTTCCGGTTCGATTAGCCTCACTGGTTACCTGTCGTACCTCCTTAACTCCACATTTTTGCAAGGTAAGTTTTGTAGCTCTAGGGAGTTATCAAACTTGTATGCGACGAAGTAGCCATAGTTGAAGAAGCTTCATTCCCAGACTTTCTAAGAAGATACGATGTCGATGACTTTTACCACTTGCCCAATCAGGAAACTTTGCCTAATAGTCAGTGTTTTTTTTATTCTCGATCATTATTAAACAGTTTAACACAAAAATTATAAGCATTAAAAAGATCAAGAAAAGGAAGAAGCAGCACAACGTCAGACGTTAAAACATGCATATGACAAACAAAGTAAAAGTACAAGATAGTATAAAGCATGGCTGCAACACCTTAATCATATAAAGACATAAGTGAAAAAAGAAAAAAAACAAAATAAATAAATAAATACGTAAAAATAATATTATGAAACAAACTGAACAATTAAATAACCAGTGCATGACTAGGCTGCGTAATGATGATGGGTGGCACAGCTAGCCAAGATGGGAATTTAGCTCAACTGAGCAAGGTGAGTAAAGAAAAACCACCCAAAAAAGAAACCTCACCAGGTCCGGAAACCTTTTCTAAATGCAACTGGTGACTATAATAGAATAGTAAATAATGCCGAAAGTATATACAAAAAAAATTACGGAATTATACAGCTAATAATAAACAAATATTAACGATAAAAGAGATAACATAACATAAGAAAAAAAAAAAAAAAAAAACTATTATGCTAGTCAAAGTTGATGGAAAAACATATATTAATAATATAACAATTATAAACAACAACAAAAAAAAAAAAAAACATTTACAACAGAATTCATGCACTACAAAAAATATTAAAATTTTTGCAGACCAGCATAATAGCAACATAAAAAAATTAAACAAAGTCCATAACATTTAGTAATTGTTTTGAAACTTATTTTACAATTCTAAAAATAAAAAATTAATTGCTAAAACGAACAGTATACCATTGCCAAAAAGAAATTTTAATGAAAGAGCGAAGATAAGGGTGAAAAAGAATTAATTTGTTTAGAGTTTGAAATTATGCAGACAATCAAAATATAAGAGTTTTTTTAAAGCTTTGTGTGCAGACTGGATATCTTGATCGATTAAGCTTTTCTTCCAGAGATTGAATTCAAAAAATTTTTACACCATTTCCTTCTTTCCAGAAACCTGTAATCAAAAATACATAGGGCAGTATCGCGTTTAGGAATCTAAACATTACAATTAAGTATTATTCCCATTACTTAAAAGATATTTATAAACCTCAAGAGTAAAAGATCGAACACTTTGTTTTTTATTTTTTAAGTCAAAGGGAATGCAATTCCAATAAGCGGGACCACGGTGTGAAATAGCTTGCTGACATACTGTGCTAAAACATTTCTTTGGAATAAAGATAGACTTGTTTCTGGTATTGTATTTAGATTCGTTTTTAGTAAAAACATCTTTAAATGCAGATGGGTTTTTACCATTTTTTTGCTTAAACATAAACACAATTAGTTCTTTGGCCAAAAGTTGATCTATTGTTAACAATTTATTTTCTTTCATGACATCACAAACAGTTGAGCTACTGTTAAAATTAAAAAATAATTTAACATATTTATAGCACAATCCTTGTAATCTTTTAACCAAAATTTTATTGCCAAAACACCAATTTAAAATACAGTAAGAAAGCTGACTATTTATAAGAGAGTGATAAAGTAGAAGAGATCTTTTATTTAACAGTGACTTTACTTTAATAACAGTTCCAAGAACACTACGTAGTTTAGATATTAGGTGATTTATATGTCTTGACCATGATAAGTGCTCTTGTATATAAACACCAAGAAATTTAATACATTTAACTTGTTCAATTTCATTTTGTCGCAATGTGAGAGTTTGCTTTTTTGTTATTAATTTGGATTGAATAGTCTTAAATAAAATGTATTTAGTTTTAGAAACATTAACTAATAATCTATTTGAAATCAACCACTGGTCAACTAGTTGAAGTTCTTTATTACCAGCATCAAATAGCTCCTTGATGTCTTTATTTTGTAAAAAAATGCTTGTATCATCAGCAAACATCAAAGAATCATTATCATTCAGACAATTTTTGAAATCATTGACATATATCAAGAAGAGAAGTGGTCCTAGATTAGAGCCCTGAGGTACACCACTTGTAACTTCAAGAGTAGTTGTAGAAAGAATTCCTGTATATTTTACTTGTTGTGTACGTCCTGTTAAGTAACTAGTAAACCACTTTAATGTATTGCCTCTAATCCCATAATGATTAAGTTTGGAAAGTAATATTGTATGATCAATTGTATCAAATGCTTTAGATAAATCCAAAAAAATTCCTAGGGTTGCCTTTTTACAGGCAAATGACTGAGATATTTTTTCCACTAAAATTGAAATTGCATGTGTAGTAGAATGATTTTTTCTAAAACCAAATTGATAGTTGTAAAAAAAATTTTGCTTTTCTAAAAATGAGTACAATCTATTATACATAACTTTTTCAAGTAATTTCGAAATATTTGATAATAAACTAACTGGTCGATAATTATTAATATTGTTGGAATCACCTTTTTTGAACACCGGACACACAGTTGCAAGTTTAAAGCAATCTATGAATTCACCTTTACTCATAGAAAGATTGAAGACATGGCTAAGTGCTAGAAGTATATTATGAGGAGAGGATTTAAGAACTTTGGTTGGAATATGATCTGGTCCTGCACTTAATTTGTTTTTTGAATTTTTCAGAATGCAAGCAAGTTCTTGAGGACATGTTGGCCAAGTAAACATTGATTGGCATGTAGAAGATTTTAAATATTCTGAGAAATGTTTCTTCTTGGGAGGTAAAGATTTCACTAATTCATTGGGAACATCAGCAAAATGTTAATTGAAATAGTTTGCTATTTTTAAAGGATCATGAACAATTTTTCCATCAATGTTGAGGCTTCTGCAATTAGATTTATGTTTTTTTCCTATAATAGAATTAATCAATTTCCAAGTGCTTTTAATGTCTTTTTTACAATTGTTAAATTTTAAATTATAATATTCCTGTTTTTTTGTTTTAACAGTGGAAAAATACAAATTTCTGGCTTGTGTAAATGCCTGTCTTGTTTGTGGGTTTTTATTATTAATGTATCTTTTATATAGTTTTTCTTTTTTGTTTAATAGTATGTGAAGATCAGAATCAAACCACTGATTATTTGTTTTTTTGCAAGAAATTTTAGTTAAAGGAAAGAAATTTTCAAATTTATTCATATAAAGCTTTTGTAATTTTTGGTAGCTGGAATTTGGGTCAGAATCACATAATATAGGAGTAATATCGCTTTCTGAAAGAGCTTTAGAGAATAGATATACATTTTTATCTGTAAAATGGCGACATTGTTGGACATTTTGATGAGAAATTTTGCTGATGGAAGTGCACATCATGACAGGAAGGTGATCAGATATACAGTGGGTTAAAACACCACAGTTTATCTTCATGCTTACCAATGAATTGCTCCATATATGATCCAAAAGAGTTGCATTATTTTTTGAAATTCTTGTAGGTTTATTGATAAGAGGGGCAAATCCATTACTAAACATTTGATCTACAAAATCTGTAATCTGAGGTTTTTCACAATCAAGTATATTGTAATTAAAGTCACCTAATAAAAAACAATCTCTCTTTTTTATACATTTTAAAGTATTATTTAGAATATCTAAAAAAGAAGAATGTGAAATAATATCATTGCATGGAGCCCTGTAAATGCATCCAAATGTAATAGTTTTATTTTTAAATTTAACATCAATGAATAGAGATTCAAAAATTTTTTCCTCCATTCTATTTAAATCTGGTCGTGTAGAATAAACTAAATTTTCTTTTACATAGAATCCAACACCACCTCCCTGAGTTTGAATTCTTGGATTAGAAATGAATGAGTAACCAGGAAGATTTATAATTGACTCTGAATAATTTGGCTTTAACCAAGTTTCAGTTACAGCTATGAGGCTAGGTGCTAAAGTTAAAGAAGATAATAGTCCTTCTAATTTTGAAAAGTTTTTAATATTGCTTAATGATCTAATATTTAAATATAATACTGAAAAATTACTGTTTTCATTGAAATTGTCAAACAGTAGAGATTTAGCATCTTTACTGGATAAGTATTGGTCATTTACATTGTGAAAAAAGTTAATTTCATTATCATTACAAGAATCTTCATTAGCTATTGGATGTTCATTATATGTAGATAAATTTTTGAATAAGTTATTTAGATGATTAGCAGAATAAGAAAGGTTGGAAATATTAAAATCAAATAATTCAGCAAATTCTTTATTTGAACAAGAACTAAAAGGAAATGTAAATGAACAAAAAGTGCACTTCCATAGCATATTTTTGGTGATGCAAAATTTATCTTTAATGCAATTAAGATGAATAGTCTGCAAACATGTAGAGCATGATAATATTTTTTGGTTCTTTTTAACTACTTTAAGGCAAACAAAGCATTTTTTAACTTTTTTGTTGGTCATAAGAGATGAAAAATTAAAGCAGAAAATTATAAAAATCAGAAGAAAGCAAATCAAAATTCCAGAGAAAGTGCTTTTTTGTTTTTTTTTTTTTGGCAGAGAATGGCATTTTAGGCTACTATATCATTTTGCTTACTTAAAATTTAAAAAAATAAGTAAAAATAAGTAAATAAACAATAAGTTACTTGATAATTTATTGATAAATTTATTTAATGAAAAATAGTTTAATAAAAAATACAAAAATTCACTTAGTAATTAATTTATTTATATCTCCAAAGTCCTTAAGTACTTGCCTTTTTTCTTTGTAAAAACAATATACTATACCATTATTGGTCCAAACATTGTTGAACCCAAAAGCTTTCTTTGCTTCCATTAGAAGTAGTAATCTTCTTTTGGTCAAGGATTCCGTTATCGAGAGCTTTTCCTGAGATTTCTTCAGCTTCTTCTTGTTGTAAAACACCAAATTTCGCACGGATCTTCTCACAAATTTGATGATGATAGGAGGGGGACGACCTTTCCTAGATGGTAAAACATGGCATATGTCAATATCATTAGATCTTATTTGATATTCCAAATCAAGCTCAGAATTGAGCTTGTTGGTCACATATGACTCAAAAACAGGATACTTCCCTCCAACTGGTTGGTCTGGGCATCCATGTAGTATTAGGTAGTTCCGACGTCCATATTGCTCCAGATCATCCAAGAAATTTTGGGTTTCTCGAAGTGATTTCGCCAGCCCTTCAACAATGGTATCGACCCGAGCAATGGCATTCTCAAGGTCTTGAAGTTGCTGGCTCTGACCTGAAAAACAAGAGCAAGCAGCACCATTGGCAGAATCATTCAAAAATTGTTCAGCATACCTTTTTTGAGTAGATTTGATTACCTGTAACTCCTTCATTACTTCATCTTGAGATAACTTACCACCCAAAGATAACTTACCATCAGCCATTGCAAATTGATGGAAGATATTCAGTTAATTATCAACAAAAACAATAAATTATTCAATATTAAAATAGTACTTAACAATAATAATTAAACACAAGCCTTTTTGCCAAGCAAAAATAATCAAGCGCACATCTTATTCAAATAAGTGACCAGAGCATTTATAGCAGCTACATTCAGACAGTTGTAAAAGTAAGCCAAAGGCCAACATTTTGTTCTTTTTTTTTGGACACTGTAATTATGGCAAAGTTGATCAACTCTGTCAACAGCTGCTTTTGTCGCGTTGTAATCCAATATCATCAAAGGTTTTCCTGTTGCCTCATCTACTTCCTTGTCACTATGCATTGTTGAAAGTAAGATTACGGCTTTATTTTTTTTTAGGGACGTACGATAACAAGAGCCTGTCTTTTCCTAAACGCAAACAAATTTGACCCCACCTCTCGATTTTTTCCTGTAGCAAATTGTTTGGAAATATCTGGTCAAAAAATTTAAAAAATTGGTTTTTTATTCCAATTTTAACTAATAACCCTTGTATTTTTTATAAAACTATCATTTTTTGACTCTCCCTACGAAAACGTTTTGCCTTCTCGTTATTAGACTATTTTTTTATCTCCAAAAATACTTATTTTGATAAATAATTTTAACACAAGAGTCGCAATAATTGTAATCGGACAGATGTGTTTTTGATTTAAATGCAGGAATTGAACATACTTAGAATACCGTATTTTCTCGATAGTAAGCCGTGGCTTACAATTTTTTCTAATCAACAATTTTTCGATTTATTTTCGGGGGCGGCTTACAAAGGAAAGAGACTTACATTTTCCAATTAAACAAAGTTTTTAGCGAACTTGGTTAGGAAAAGCACCGAGCCATTTGCAACAAATAAAATGGGTTGTTGAAGCATGAAATAAAGTTTCGACAGAAATTATAATCAACTTTTTGACGTACAAGTATTTGGCATCATTACAGATAATGTAACTAAAATTTTTTGTCTACGCAATGAACAATATGAGGCTGATTAATTATCAGGAAGTTCCCACAGTTTGAATGATATTATCAATGACTTTGAGAGTATCGGTGATGAACGTGCTTCTGCAATTTAATTAAATTCATGAAATACTTTATGCTGCTTATGTTTATGATATTCTTGCAAATTAATTTAAATTTTAGTGTGTTTGATATTTGTCTTAAAATTGAAAGCGGGTTACATTAAATTTTAGCACTAATTGCATGCGCTTTACAATTAAGGTCGGTTGACAATCGAAAAAATACGGGTACCACAACCTTACATAATCTTGCCAGGAATGATGGAAATAACCTGGAACCGAAAGAGCTATTAATATGTGCGGAGCAGAAATAGCAGTCAATCTTGCCCAAACATGTACTTTATTCACTTAATTCGTGGCTCATTACCGTGATTTCCTGGTCAGAAAAACTTTGAAGTTGGTTTATAAAAACTCACTAGTTGCTTGATTTAAGGAAATGGCAAGATTTCTAACAGCAACTTGCTTTACAGCATGTCTTGAGTAACGATTTTCAAAGTATAGAATTATATAAAATTATCTTTTTTTTATCAAGTTAGTGACAAAGCACATTCAAGTGATAGTTTGCATTTGCAAAGGAAAAAACTTATAATTTTTTTTTTTTTTTGATAAAATAAACGAATAATTTTAACAAATTATTAGAATTAAGCATTTTCTCGGGAGTGTGGTTGATTGGATAGAAGCGCCGTATTGATGACGCATCCAATGGACACGATTGCGAAACAAACCCCACTCTTTTCATTCTGCTGTATTCTTGGGAAAGACATTTTACGGTACTTTCCTCTGCTTGACGGATTAAAGCAAGCAGCAAAATTTTAGTTATATCTCTAAAAAAAACTAAAAAACAAAATAAAAAGAATTTCCACAGGACAGCAATACCTTAATTGGCGTCTCCGAGGGTAATCACTTGAACCTTGCGCTAAATTTAACGCCTCCGATGTTTTCCTGTATGTTGAATACGAAGATAAAAAATAAACATAAAAATTTTATCGAAAATGCTTTTGGAATATTTGAAAAATAAATAAATAAAATCTTTTCAAAAAATTTTGTTTATATTTTGTTTCAAAAATTCTTCTTTTGTTATTTTATTAAATTTTAGCATTGTTTCTGTGATAAATTTTTATAAAGAAAATTAACTTTGGCTTCTTTTGAAATAATGGGTAAGTTTCGTAAAATCTATTGTAAATAATTTTAACTTATCAAACCATCAATAAAAGATAAAATAAAAACTATACAAAATAACAAACAGGAAACATTGAACTAAGCTAATCAAAAATACCAATTCTTTTCAACACATCATTACATTTTTCAAAAATTATCTTTTGCAAGTGATTACGCTAAAAAAACTAACGTACGTTTATAATAAGGAGGAGCGGTAGTTCTGCATTTTAGCTTAAAGGGGCTCAAAATTAGTCGCGCGCAACAAAAAAGTCACACAAAAAGACCTTAGCCTAAACTAAAATCAATCAAGAATCAGATTTAGGTTATGTTGAAGCCAATAGGCGTATCACATAATCACACACAAGATCACTGAATCAAACTGCAGGTAAAATTTAAGAATTAAATTTTTCCAATAAAGATACTCTTGGAGATTTACCTAAAGCTTTTCTTGAATTCGCAGAACCCCTTAAGCAACTACAACTGTGGGCTTCTTTGCTACTAAAAGTTATAAATTATAACAACTACAAGTTATAACCAGGTTGTTTAAACAGTTTGTACAGAAAGACTGTTTAGGGGTCGTTTTATACCATCGCTAAAGCTCTCAAAGCTAAAAATATAAGCTGAAAGCACTCTGCTGATGTGAATCTGGTTGCATTGTGCTGGTAGGCAGGCAAGTCTCTGAACTTAACTAGCTTCTTTTTGGTCAACCTCTATGTAAACGTGCTGAAGCATGAAATTAACTTATTTTGCTGTTGAAAAGGATGCCATCAAAATACAGTAGCTGTTATGAAAAATTTATTGTCAAAAGTTTGAAGGGTAATTGCCCCAGGTCTTTGATAATAATAATTTTATCAAAAACCTAACTTTAATCCTAAATTAACCTTTTGTTTTAACAATTTTCTACGCTGAAACCAATCATGAGTTCGGCGTACCAAACTTTGCACGTGCTACGGCGACAAACTGTTGATAGCAACAACAACTGTGTAAGATTTTACGATGTAGAAGTGGACCCAATCTTTAGCAACGGTGACAGGAACCCAAACCACTTGTCAAAATACAAAAAAAATTATCACAGTTTTTTTGTAGGTATAGTGAAATCAAGCAATCGATGCTTCAACGTTTTGTCAATAAAAACAAAATAAGATGGCGACACACGTTTTTAAAGTTTTTGAAAAATAAATGGCTTCCGATTAGTTCAACGTCTGAAAAAAAAACATTTTCAGTTTCTGTTGCGTTGAAAAAACTCTTATCAGCATGTGTGTCTGTCGCTGCGATAAAATAGAATTCAATTTTATTTTTCATTGCCCTTAAAGTAAATTTCAATAGAATATCCCTGAAAATCAAAATTCATAAATATTTTATTTTTAAATTAGAATATCTCCTAATAAAAAATTCATTTAGTTTATCAGGATTTTTTCAAAATTAACCTATATTTTTTGATTAACAAACAATCGAGTTTGATTTTTTTTAAATATTTAATTAAATATGGTTTTTATTTTAAAATTCGTCTTGTAACTAAAATATAGTTTTGTTGTTTAATGATTTAATTTTTATTGTTTTATTAGCTTCACCAAGTGTTTAACAGCTTGTTATGCTTCACTTAGCATAGGGGTAGGCAAACTTTTTAGCTCGAGAACCAAATTTAGAATTTGATTTTGTTTGAAAGCCGCACTAGTATCTATAACATGAATTTGTGTTTAAACTTACTCAAAGAGAAGAAAATTTTCACTTTGATTTTAGACCCCACATTGGAAGGTGTAAACCGAAATTAAAATAAATAATTTCTGCATTTCTAGATATAACATTGAATACTGAGCTGACCGGATGAAATAGCTTGGCACGCTGCATTTTGCCTGCGTGCTGTAGTTTGCCCACCCATTATTATAAAACCTAGACAACATTTACAATCCCCTAAAACTGCAATAAAACAAAAGTTTGAACGTTTTTCAAATCTTTAATGCAAACGTTTTTTAAAAGAATCTCCTAGCAAACTTGATCAAACACAAAATGAAGAACGCTACTGGAGTTTGAATACAAGTGACCGTAAGTGGAGTGAAGTGTTTAATCTTTTTACTCATTACTCAATAACCATTTTGAAAGTATCAATTAAAATAATTTCAGTATGCACATCGCAAAGAACAAATTTGGTATAAAACGTTTATTTTGTAATCTTATTTGAACTATACTTTTAAGTTTGGGAGTCTAAAAAAACAAACTTTATACGCTTCTCTCTCGAAAACTTTATGAACTACAACAGGTGATTGCAACGGGTTTAGGTCACAATTCCGAATGACGAAATCCCGAACGTTCATAATCCCGAATTGAGATTTACAATTTTAAGTGACAAATAAATGCATTATAAGATTGATATTTACATATATGTAACAACTTTAAAATATTTTTGCACTTGGACCTCATTGGGCCAATAGGATAGGTTTATTTAAAATAGAAAAAATAATGAACACTTTAGTTTAATATTTTTATGTAGTTTTGCTCCAGCCTTCTTTGTGTTTACACTTTATTCAGCTTATCAAACCACTCAGCACTTCGTATGAGCAAATAAATACCTTGATAAAAATTTTTTCTTCGTTTTTTCTAAATTTTTTGTTAGAAAATTCCGATCTTTACCTTTCGGGATTTTGTCATTCGGGATTTTGAAAGAATCCCGAATGCAACATTCATTACAAACATTACAGAATTAATATGTAGTTTAAAAAAATTAATTTGCACAAAATTTGGAATATGGCGATGACATTTTTATAAAAATGTTCACCACCATTTTTATAAAACTGTTGTATTTTTCTGTCTATCATTTACATGTAAATAGGGTCCTCAACCTTTTTAACACCGTGGCCCAAAAAATTTGAAACGCAATTTTTGCCGCCCATGTGTCTATCTTCACGTTTATTTTGCACTTAATTTCACCAAATCGTTTCTTGACAATAAAAAACAGCCCTAGATGATATGATTTTAACCTTTTTTACATCTTTGCGTAGCTCACTTAAGAAACTCGCTGTGGCCCACCGATTGAAAACCCTTTATCTAAAGTTTCGTTTGCTGCTTAGGACGTTAGTAGGCTCAGTCAATAATTACATCATAATAAAACAAATTATCGTTGAATTGTGCAAAATTTATTTTTTAAGAAAATGCTGAACTATTTTTGGTAAAATTAATTAAAGATAGAATATTACAGTTGACCCACAGATGGATAAATAAACTACAGGAAAAGTCAAAAACTTTACTTATCTGTTTGTTAGTTATGCTGATATTTTGTTTTAAAACTTTCTTTAGTCAATTTAAACTTTTTTTACTCAAACTGGGGCCAAGTCAGTGCTTTTCAAACTTTTTGTACGTCGACCCAAATTCGAGAAAAAAGTTTTCTATCGACTCCCTAATCCGGCACACAGTTTTAACCAATCCGTTCAACTAAAGTAATGATCGTAGTTTTTAAGTTTTTACTTTGACTACAAAGTCAAATTTCTAACTCACGGCCCTGGCAACTAAATTTCGGACCTATATAGTTTGAGACCAAAAAAAGATCTTCATCTTTGGCTAATATAGCAGCTATTTTGGGAGATATTTAGGCTAGAAAGTAAAGTGATAAACTTATTTTGGTCTTGAAAAAATTGGAGGTTCAAAATTTTGTTACCAAGAGATAAATTCAAAAATTTCACGTTTTCATCAAAGCAAAGACTAAAAAAATTTTTATTTCGGCTTTGTTTTATTGCTGCTGTAGCTCCCCATTACAACTTTACTGGAAATTCGAGAGAATCAGTTCGACTAGGTAACCCAAATACCTGCGTTGAAGTAAAGATGTGCTTATTTTTTTTATTCCGGCTCTAGAAATAATTTTCCGCGAGACTGAAGTGCTCTTTGCAGAAAGTTCTGGCTAAGTACGAATTGAATCGCTAGAGAACTTCTCTTTGCCGATAGAAAGAAACCACTGTTTCTAACTATATAGAATATACTGTAGTATTTACAAAGTTTACAAAACTTGATTGATTTATGTAAAACTTGGTTTCCAAGTTGTGGAGCATAAAATTTGGAACGCTTAACTAATTCCAAAACGTCCTGAATAATTATGTTTCCAAATATATTGGCGTTACTTTCTATTTTAAAAAAATTCATTCGCCGTTTTTAAAAGTTTTAAAGAAAAAAAATCCTAGAAGTTCAGAGGTCACATGCTGTTAATTCACTTGACATGTGCTTAGAATTAAAAACAACAAAACAAACAATTATAACACTTACAAGAGAGCTTGCAAATAAATTAATTAGTTTAAATGGAGGGTGGTATACCGATTATACAATCACAACTTAATATGAAAAAGATTACGTTTAATAAAATTTAAAATTACTGAAAAAAACAGAAGATGAACTTATAAAATTAAGATATTTTAATTTATGAAGACATTAAAATATATTAATTTATGAAGTTAAGATTACGAGTACATTGTGAATGAAGTGTGAACCCCATCAGTTATTTATCAACTTTTTCGGCATTTATTGACTGCCATTCGATCCCTTGCTATTTCTCCACTCCTTGCATGTATCAATAGACCACTTTGATAAACACTGGCCTAAGCAATCAAATGAAAAACATTGAGTTTAGTAGATCGCTTGAAAAAACTACTTGCAACAAAAAACTTTTTGTAGTCAGTTTTTTAAGAATTTTGTTATCGTATGCAACAACTTTGATTGCTTTGTTAAAATTAGATATTTCTTTAAAAATTATTCGAAAATAAACTCCAACTACTGCGAAATAGGGTATATATATAAATGAGTCGACCTATATTTATATCGAACCATTACATATTGGAATGAGCAAAACGCATACTTAGATCCATCCAGAAACATGAAAAGCCACAATTTTTCATAACAATGAGCACACTAACATTACCATTTCAAAAGTAGACATAACACCTGAGTAATGTAGAAAAAACCTCAAACACATTCATGCTACCATCACTTGGCAATACCTCAGTTCTAGAAAAATCAACAAAGTTACTAACACCACACCTTATGACATTGACTCATCAGAACAAACATTATCACGTTATATGCGTACAAAACTGGCACAGCTCAGAGTCAACGAATCACCGCTCTTGCAAAGTTACCTACAGAGACCGAACCCTGATACATAGGCCTACATGCCACAATGTCCATTACGTTTGTCACAAACAACTGACACTGATCACCACTTTAACTGTAGAAAGTACCAGCGCAACACAACACCACTATTCTGTGGAAAAAGCCTTTAGAAGCAGCAGAGGTTATCCAAATGTGGAAATCTAGATTGGCGTTTTTGAAAACTTAAGAGATGGCTCCTTTAAGATATCCTTGAAGGAGAAACAACAACAAAAACAACAACATTCATTTCTAAAACTTTGGTCAAGTTCTGCTTTCTATTAAGCGAAATCAAAATAGAACAACTGCAGTAGATCTCGACTTTAATGTTATAAATTAAAACTGACTCTTGAAGAAAAAAGCGTAGCATTATTTTAATTTAAAAAAGCCTCACAGACCTTTCGGCTAACAAAAAAGATTTGGTCAAAAGAGGCTTTTGAATAAAAATTTAAGCACAAAAACAGTTTTTATTTTACATTTTTTTGATTTTTTGCACAGAGCAATCAAAACTTTTGGAAACAAAAAAGTCTAAAATCGCTCTCTTTGTTTCGATTTTTTCTTTGATTTTCTGCATTGTATTGTTAGGACTCACAATTGGATTGTATGCTCGAGTAAGTTGATTTGTTTAAGTTTTGACCGATTTTCACTTTCTTTACTTTTCTAGAATTACATGTAAAATTGTAAAAACTAAACCCTACATATTAAGATGGCGTCGGATAATCGCAACAACAATTCTGAAAAAACCTGGTCTGCTTTAAACAGCACAAGTGAGGCACAACGTCAAAATGATTCTTCGAAAAAAGGTAAAAAGAAAATAAATATAGTTTTAAATTTGTGATATTAAGCCTACTAAGCAGGGATTAGAATTTCTGGAAAAAATGTAACCAAATCCCGGGGTCCCTGAAAAAAACTGAAAACTTTAAACATAAAACATGTAAAATCAATAAGGTGAAAATGTATTTAGACTTGATTTACTAACTTTAAACAAGTTATAACAATAAGCCAGTTAAAAATAATAGTTTTTACCACGTCTCATTGCTTAACATAACTAAAACAGTGATTTTTTATATTTAAAGCCGAATTCGCAAAAATGACTGATGCAACATGTTACAACTTTACTCGGAAATTCGAAAGAATCAGTTTGACTAAGTAACCCAAATACCTGCGTTGAAGTAAAGATGTGCATATTTTTATGTATTCCGGCTCGAGAAATACTTTTCCGCAAGACTGAAGTGTTCTTTGCAGAAAGTTCTAGCTAAGTACAAATTGAGTCGCTGGAAAACTTCTCTTTGCCGATAGAAAAAAAACACTGTTTCCAACTACCGGTATATAAAATATATTATTCACATAGTTCACAAAAACCTAATTAATTCATTTAAAACTCGGCCCCCAAGCTTTACCAAGCTTCAAAACAATTCCAGCGCCAACAACTGCGAATAATCGCTTACATCTTCGTACTGATTAACTTTAAGAATGAAGTAGCAACCCGAAGGCTAATGTTAAATTTAATAGTTCGTCCGCCACAAGCAAATTAATTCTATCTCTCGTTAGAATTAATTTTCAAGGCGTCAACACTGACCCGTAAACAAATACAGCCAAAAAGGCTAAACAACGCAAAACGATTTCAACTATTGAGCAATCAACTGGAATAACACAACTGGAACAAAATGAAAACAAAGTGCGCACCACGTCACGTGATACCAGATTATAATAAAAACTTCGAGATTATTGTGGGAAATTAACCAATTAAATATTAAATTAAGTTTAACATAAACAAGCAAATAAATGAAATTAAATTAAGCGGCAGTTTACCGACTATGCAATCATTACTTAATAATATGAAAAAGCAACATCACAATAAAATTTAAAACTACTAAAAAAAGGCAGAAAATTAACTAGAGATTTGTAAAGTTAAGATTAAGTTGTGAATGAAGTGTGACATAACAATTTGGCAAATAAAAGTAAAATTTATCAGTAATATCATTTTTTAATCATGATTTGACTGTATAAATAATAATTTAGACAAATCGTAAACAAAAAATATATATACATAAAAGTATGCTTATTTTTGTTAAGCCTATGTATTATTTACCATCAATAAAAAAACCGTAAATTTTTTGTTAAACCTGGAATCGGGAAATGCAAAACGGGACTAAATCCCGGAAACTTCCAAACCAGTATCCTGCTTTTTAATCCTACTACTAATTTTGCGACCATATTGAGTTGATTTTGTGAAGATAGTTTGCAAAGAATATTTAAAAAAATAAATTAATCAAAATGATATTTCGTCTATGATATAAATTAGTACCAAGAAAATATTGTGATGATAAAAATTTCATCAGAAAAATGATTTTTGTCTGAAACTGTTTTAGGATTTTTGCTATAATTATTTATCATACACGCTTTTGTACTATTATAAACATTTTATTTAGGTTTAAATTTCTTACGTCAAAAGTATAAAGAAATACAAAATGGTAAGCTTTTAGAAATTTAATTGATTTTTAATTTTATCAATATAATTTTAAATTTCACGCAGTCCGTTTTACAAGACAACTAATTGAACTATTAAAAAGCTTGAAAATTTTATGTTCATTTCAGGTTGTTTTAACCCAGGCGTCGAACCAAACCCGAACCGAATTTGTAAACCCATATTAACTGTTATTATTCTTTAAACTTGAACCAGAACTGAATCCGAAAAAATAAAATTTGCTGAAACAAACTTGAATAGAAACGTTATTTTAAATCAGAGGGGCGCAAAATTTTTGCTCCCGGGCGGCATTTACAAGTTGATTTTGTTTGAGGGTCGCACTATAGTGATCTCTAAAAAAATAAGAACATCCTTTTAATCAATGTTCAAAATCTCCATATTCGTCTCAAAAACTTACTGATCTCTAAAAAATAAGGTTACCACTTTGAATCTTTTTCCGGTTTCTTGATTTTCGTGCCCAACATGTAGTGATATTTAATAAAAAAGTCATCACATTCAATAAATCTCCAAAATCTCCTTTTTCATCACAATAACGTAGTGAACCCAAGTATATATATATATATATTTTTTAGAGATCATCACGATTGAAAGCGTGGAAAGAGTAAAGTTATTTACTTGAGGCCTTTGCGGGTTGCACACAAAGTCGTGGCGGGCCGTAGTTTCCTCACCCCTGTTTTAAAGTCCGTTTTCCTAATATATTTTTAATATCAGGTGATCCCATAATTAATGTCGTTTTATTAGTGGATTTTGAAGAAATAAAAAACACACACAAAATATTAATTTAATCAATTATTTAGTGTCCATCTAAATGAATTACATTCTTCCGACGCTCTACAAGCTTCTTTATGCCACTCTTATAAAAGTCAGCATGCTTTCTAGAGAAAAAACGTTGCAGGTCCGTTTCAAGTGCCTCACGTGAAGGGTATACTTTTCTATCAGTGAAATGTTGCAGACCTTGGAATAGATGACAATCTGAAGGAGCTATATCGGGAGAATACGCAGGATGCGAAATTTTTTCCCAACCAAGCTCCTGAATCTTATTGCACGTGATCCTTGCACTATTGGGTCTAGCGTAATCATGATGAAAAATGACACCCTTACGATTGACTAAGGAGCTCCTTTTTTCTTTAAGCATTTCATTCAGTTTATCGAGCTGATCACAGTATAATTGAGCTGTAATGGTTTGATCGGTGGCAATGTTTCAAAGTGTGTGACACCAAAAACTTCACAGCACTTTGCGAGGATGCAGATCTTGCTTTGATCGAGGCACTCGAAACGGACCTGCAACATTATTTCTCTAGTAAGCATGCTGACTTTTATAAGAGTGGCATAAATAAACTCGTGGAGCGTTGGGAGAATGTCATTCATTCAGATGGACACTACATAATTGATTAAATTAATATTTTGTGTGTGTTTTTTATTTCTTCAAAACTCGCTGAAAAAACGACATTACTTATGCAATGACCTAATATAATTTATTCCAAGCATTAATCCAAGTATTATTGGATTTAACAAGCGGCGGCTTTTCTAACCGGCGCCGCGAATTATAGCTAAAACTAAACGCAAAGTATAGCACATTTATTAAAATTTATTCATAAGACAAAAAAAGTGAAAGCGTTAAGCAGAACATGTAGCACATTTATTAAGAATCTTCCAAACACAAAAAAGAATAAACTAGTCTATATTTTAAAGCAGTTCGGCGACCTATTTGCTAAAATAAATTAAATTGTATAAAGAAATATTGGATTTTTAATGGGGCGTTTTCATCCTACTAAATTTTTATTCCAAACGATTTTAAATTTAATATGCGACTTGATTTATTATCCGTGGATTTATTTATTGGAGTCTACTGCATTCATCAGGCTTAGATAAATTACAATTTTACATTATATTTCATCAATAATGTGTTTTTTATTCCTACCGATTGCAATAAAACGAAATGAGAAAATTTTTTAAAGATCAAATTTCTTCAAACACAATTTGTAAAATATTGGAATGTTTATGTCAATCTTGCGTAGTCGCAGATAAACTTGCAAAATCATCAAGCTAGGATGTCATTGACATTGCTAAAAAGATTATACGGTATAGACCCCAATTTTTACAAAAGGTTAACCAAAGCAGTACGGCTATAATTGCTTAGAAAAAAAGAGAAATGTAAGTACAGTAAGTTAAATTTGTAACGAGTTAAGCGCGTGACATATTGCACAGCCATATTCTTATACAGTACAAGGCCGTATGCGGTTGAACAGCCGCCTGTTGTACACTGTTGTTTTGTGGATTAAAGAAAATCCTTTTAATTGACGATTTAATAGACCTCTTTCCAGCCACCCAGTCGACATTGCAACCGTTGGTAAGCCGAGCAAGCTTTGGATTTGTTTAGTTTGTTTTAACAACAAGTCATGACGCGGATAGCTTATTTCGGTAATTTGAATTTCATTTCGGATTATAAAATTAATTTAAATTTTATAATCTGTTCGCTAAGTAATGAAAAATACTTTCTTGCAATTATTAAGCTAGACTTTGCTTGTAGTCAAAACTGTAGTTATTTTTTTAAAGAAATTTTTCTAAACATTTTTTACATTGTAGCTCGCGGCAATTCCGCTTTTAAAATTTAGGTCCAATGTTACATAGTTTAAATTAAAACCAAAATTAAGTAAACGACCAAACTATTTTGTTACTGTAGGTTATCATAGTAAGTACATTTTTTAAATTTAATTATCAAATATTAACAAATACGTGTCTATGTCAACATTTTTTTGTAGAAATGAGGAGAATAATAGGCTACCATTCTTGTTTCAAATAATATAATAGATTGTGGTTTGTTTCCAGTGCTTAGTCTTCGTAATTATATAAACATCACAACATAATGAATTTCAGCTAATTTTGTTAATATGTTCTGATGGTTTTTTTCATTCAACTACTTGGGGAAAATTAAAATGGCTTATAACAAATATCGGTATTTGGTTATTGCCTTTTGATAAATATTGCTTCATCTAGTTTTCATCTTCTACAATTATTAGTTAAAATTAATCAAAAAATAATAATAATGTAATACTGTAATAATTGTTTTTGGTACTATAGTTTTCTGTTTTTGAATAATTTGGTTTTTGCATTAAGTACCATATAAGAATTTGAATGCTTATGACAGGGGTTCTTAAACCTTTTGAGACGCGCCCCCTTCCATCATGCAAACAAAACCCGCTTCCTTCTTGATGATACCAACAAAACTCCAGTCTTATCATATTAACAAATCTAACATCATTGAACAGAAAAACATGTTACAGTCATCATTGCATGACTCATGCATGTTGACTGCATGTTGTAGTCAACATGCATGTAGTTATGCAAATTGACTACAATAAGATTGGAGATAAAAATAGTTACAAGAATACACATAAGCACCAGAAACAAAACACATACTACTATATTATTTAAAACAAGAATGTAATTATTTTCCTCATTTTTACAAAAAAATGTTGACATAGACGCGTAAATCGTTAATATTTGTAAATTAAGCCTTAACTGCCCATTCTGCTATATATGGCACACCAAATTAAAACAATAATAAATTAACTTTTGAATGACACCCAGAGTAAAAATTCAAAATGTTTTGGTTCTATTAGGTTCGTTTGTTTGTCTGAAACAAATATCATTTAGTTTGCTGATGCCGGCTGTCAGTGAGTGCTTGCTTATTGTAGTGGGCGGACGTAGTTTTATTTGCTCATTAAAATAACTACTTTACAGCACCATTAATCCTATACCGGAAAATATTTTTTAATAAAAAAAATATATGCTGTTGAATATACTTAGTACAAGAACACTGTGTCATAATTTAGCAAAATAATATATACTAATAGTCCAAAACTGCAAAAATATTAGTGTGCTAAATATAGCACACTAACGTGTGCAAAGATTCATGTATAGGCATAAGTGCACTTTGTACCATATATAGCACAAAGTGCACTCAGCTTGTAATTATGTTGTGCCTATATGGTGCAGCATAAAATACAATTTGTCAGATTTTAGCTGCAACACACATGGTGTTTTGAGAGATTAATAGTGCTTATGTACTTCTTGACACACTCTCGTTCTTAATTTTCTCTTGTATTGCGGCGTTTCTCTTTCTCATCGCGTTCGATTACTTTGATTTATTTATTATAAAACAGATATAGTTTCGTGTTATATTTCTAAACTAAAGTAAAGCTGATGACTGTACTCCGATCATTTTCTGTCCTTTTATTTTTCTAAAGCAAACAAAAACAAATTCAGGGCAAACAATTTTATTGCAAAGAATAAACTTTGCCTATATGCTTTAAAATATTTTTAAATGGGTCATCTCCAAACTTCTGCCTCAACATAAACACCATTAAATAGGTCGATAAAAGCGTGCAATGAGTTAGGCATTCACGTTTGTTTTTTTGTTTGGCCCAGGACCATATCGACTCAACATGATTTGTGGTTGCGCAACTAACCAAGTCTACGAAATGGATTTGATGGATAACTGTTAAATGTTGATATTCCATGTTACTGACTGTATTGGAAATCCCCCCAAATTGGAAATCACGGTTGTTTTAGAGAGAGCATCCTCATAGGCGTACCAACCCAAAACATTTGTGGGGGGCAATAAAGTTTGCAATTTGACCTAAAAAAATCTTCGATTTCATGATTTTCGTCCCAAAAAAGGTGCTCTCTAAAAAAAAACTCTTCACTTTGAATCACTTTTCGATTTCGTGATTTTTGTCCCAAAAAGTGATGTTTTCAAAAAAAAAATTTTGCCCAAATTTGTTAAGGATTTTCTGCATTTGATCATTGTTGCTGCCTTAAAATTTCTGATTTTGCTCAAATTTCGGAAACTTGGGGGTACAATTTCCCCCTTGCCCCTCGGTAGGTACGGCTATGAACACACTATTGCAAGATCGCCAACAAACTAGCAGCGTCTCGGTTTTCTACGCCAACCAGGAAGCCCTCCTGAGTCTGTATGTCTATTCCTTTAAAATCCCACTCAGTTTTTACTACACGGCCAACGTGTTGCTTTCATACGCGCCAAAGTCGTTGCACCTGTATTCCCAATGTGCCATATATGGAACACAAAAATAAATTTTTAAAAATTATTAAATTTTTTAAATTTTACATTTTATATGAGTAATAACACCACAAACTAAATCTGTGAAATGATTTTAAAAAAATTTTGTCGATTAAAAAATAATTTTGGTAGTTAAGGGTTAAGTTTAAAAAATCTGCTTACTGTGATAGCTTTACAAAATGGTTTGGTTATTTACTTAATTTTGGTTTTAATTTAAACTATGTAACATTGGACTTAAATAAATTTTAAAAGCAAAATTACCGCGAGCTACAATGTAAAAAATGTTTAGAAAAATTTCTTTAAAAAAATAACTACAGTTTTGGCTACAAGCAAAGTCTAGCTTAATAATTGCAAGAAAGTACTTTTCATTACTTAGCGAACAGATTATAAAATTTAAATTAATTTTATAATCCGAAATGAAATTCAAATCACCGAAATAAACTATCCGCGTCATGACTTGTTGTTAAAACAAACTAAACAAATCCAAAGCTTGCTCGACTTCAATGGTTGCAATGTCCACTAGGTGGCTGGAAAGAAGTCTACTACGATTGCTTTTGACGACGGATCTCAATAAGCATTTTTCCAGCCACCTAGTGGACACGGCAACTGTTGCTAACCGTTCCAAGCTTTGGTTTTATGCAGTTTGTTTTAACAGCCAAGTCATGAAGCGTATAGCATATTTCGGTGATTTGAAGTTGAATTGGGATTTTAAAATTAATTTAAATTTTTCAGTCTGTTAGCAATGTAATGAAAATTAAGTTTTTGCACTTATTTGGCCAGATTTTGCTTGTAGTCAGATACTGTAGTTATTTGTTTAAAAAAATTTTTTGAACATCTTCTATACTGTAACTCGCGGTAATTTTGCTTTTAAAATTTAAATAAGTCCAATGTTACATCGGTTAAATTCAAAACCGAAATTAAGTCGACGACCAAACTTTATTATGATAACTGTATTATGATAAGCAGATACTGTTAATTTAATTTACAAATATTAACCATTTATCTGTCTGTATTAACATTTTTTGTAGAAATAATTAGAATAATTACAAATCTTGTTTTAAATTTTGAACCTAGTTTGTTTCTAGTGTGTATGTGTAATTTTATAAGTTTTGGTATTTCCTTTGTTATTGCAGTCCAGTTGCATGACATAATGAATTTCAGTAAATTTTTGTTAATTCGTCTTGATAGTTTCATGCATTTAATTGCCTCGGAAAAATAAAGATAACTTATTATAAAGATTTACCTATTGCTTTTTGATAACGTATAGCTTCTTGTAGTTTTTATTTTATGAAGTTGCTTGTTAAAATCAATCATAAAAATAACGATATTTTAATAATGTAACAATTGTTATTGTTATCATACTTTTTTGCATCAAGTACCACTTTAAGCTGATGTGCAAAAATTCTCTAACAAAATTTGCTTACAATAATAATGTTATTAAATAGTTTGATTGCCCTGTCTTTAACTAAATGATTCCGCCACTTAGTTATGACTGCAAATGGTTAAAAGAGAAACAAACAATAAACCCCAAATTATGAAATCATAAAAAGCAGATACTTTGATAATTTACAATCAGCTTGAATGCTTACTTTCTTGCATATCAACTTAAATGATACTTGATGCAAAAAAAGTTATTCAAAAACAAAAAAAGTATGATACCAATGTAATTGTTACATTATTAAAGTATCATTATTTTTATGATTGATTTTAACAAGCAACTCCATAAGATAAAGGCTACAAGAAGCTATACGTTATCAAAAAGCAATAGGTAAATCTTTATACGTAATAAGTTATCTTTATTTTTCCGAGGCAATTAAATGCATGAAACTATCAAGACAAATTAACAAAAATTTACTGAAATTCATTATGTCATGCAACTGGACTGCAATAACAAAGGAAATACCAAAACTTATAAAATTACACATACACACTAGAAACAAACTAGGTTCAAAATTTAAAACAAGATTTGTAATTATTCTAATTATTTCTACAAAAAATGTTAATACAGACAGATAAATGGTTAATATTTGTAAATTAAATTAACAGTATCTGCTTATCATAATACAGTTACAAAGTAGTTTGGTCGTCGACTTAATTTCGGTTTTGAATTTAACCGATGTAACATTGGAGTTATTTAAATTTTAAAAGCAAAATTACCGCGAGTTACAGTATGAAAGATGTTCAAAAAATAAGTGCAAAAACTTAATTTTCATTACATTGCTAACAGACTGAAAAATGTAAACTAATTTTAAAATCCCAACTCAACTTTAAATCACCGAAATATGCTATACGCTTCATGACTTGGCTGTTAAAACAAACTGCATAAAACCAAAGCTTGGAACGGTTAGCAACAGTTGCCGTGTCCACTAGATGGCTGGAAAAAGGCTTATTCAAATTTTTCGTCTTAACACACAAAAACTCAATTTCCATTTAATTTTTTTATTTCGGCTTCGTCAGAGCAATCATTGAGAATAAATATATAAATATAGGTGAAATATGAGCAGAACAGAAAAAAAAGAAACAACAAAACTATTAACATTATAGCGTACAGATAAAATAAAAGAAATATATTTGCTAAAAAGACTTGCATGTTTTCTACATTTTATTTGAATATATTTGCGCGTAAGCTGCCAGTGCAATTAAAGGAATCAATAAATCCATACGCAATAAAAACAGAAGGTTTATAAAAAACTTCTATGAACTTGTCACAAGTGTAAAATAGCTGCAAAACTTGATATCAAAAATAAAATTACAAAAAACTTTCGCTTGCACTTTTGGGGTTGGCAAATAGAGCTGTAAGCGGGGCCGGGGTTTTTTAGTCGAGTGTGAATCCGGGCCGGGTTCGGGCCTAGTTTTGAAAAAATTTCGGGCCCAATTTGGGCCCAGTACGAGGTTACAGATAAACGACCACCTTTTTTCAGCACCAAATAATTTAAACCAAATTTGACTTTTGGGCTTTTTCGGGCCTGTTTAGGGCTTCAAATCAAATTCGGGTTGAGGCAGGGCTCGGACTTATATTTTCAGGTGTGGCCTGTGTCCCGGCATGAACTTGTTGGCCCGTTTACAACTCTGCAGCAAAATCATATACATTCATTCAACTTGAAATATACATAGTTGGTTTTACAATGGAGACCTTAATAGAGTTTGGGTGAATAGATTTAGTATTTAATTTTCTAAACCTGTACTAAAAATGGATTTGAATTTGAAATTTCGGAGCATACAACTGTGTACTATACCTCTTCAAGAAACATGAGAGTTGTTTTTCCCCTCTTCTTCAAACTCTTTGGTCTGGTACGCCTATGGCCAAGATCCACTAACCATGTTCTCAGTTTACATGCTTGTCAAAAAAGTGAAAAAAAAATTTATAAAATAGTTGACGAGTGTATAAAAAATAGTTAAAATAAACTGAACATTTATTTCACCCAAATAATGAAAGTTCTTGTCAAAGAAAAGGTACTTATCAAACAATTAAAAAGCTGGTATCTACATGAATGAACTTTGTTTTTCAATTTACTTAAAATATTGCCGATGTGACAATTACAACTTTTAAGTAATGTTGCAATAAATAATATCAAATTTACAGATTTTATTAAACAGGATTTTTTTACAATTTTGTAAAAGTTGGCAACACTGCGTCAAATTTCAATTGCTCAGAAATTAAATCTAGGTTTCTTGCGTCAACAAGAGAAATGTTAATTTTTTTGGTAATTTAGGGATGCACTTTTTACTGTAATTAATAAACTTTTTTAGCTTTTGCACTTTTTACTGTAATTAATAAACTTTTTTAGCTTTTGTATTAAATTTATTTTTTCCAAGAATTAATTTTACAATTGAAATAAGCTGTTGATCTTGTACCATTTGACAATTGGGTTCACTAAGTTGTTTTCTTAAACTTTTTGCAAAAACTATAAACAGTTAAAAAATAGTCTAGCCTGATAAAAAATGGGCAATGGTTTTAAAGCAAGTGGTTAGAAGTTAAGCTAAAGTAATTACAAAAACCTAAAGTTGTATCGGTTAGTGTCGTAAAACGAAATTTTTTCTTTATCTACGAGCGTATTTAGTTACAGTATATCATACTTGTTGTTCTTACTTCAATGTTTTTGTTATTTTTAACAGAAACGAATCATCTCAGCATTCAGATTACAAGTAATAAAAATGGTAAGCTTTTTTTAGTAATAAAAATGGTAAGCTTTTTTTAGTTTGAAGATTTACCATTGGTTTTGTAGAATTGACAACCTTAACAAAAGTAGAAAAATTCATTAATCACTTTCTTGTTGTATTCCCATAAACTACAATGATGGAACTAAGAGTTTTTTCTTCCCTTGATAAAATGTTTTTTGTCGGTTTTTTTACACCTTCTTAATGATTAAATTACGTTTACGGAGTCAGGTATAACTTTACCATGGAGGCTAAAACAAGTGTTGGTCGACTTTTCAAGTAGTAAGTCTCTGTTCCTGTCTTATTTTAAAAAAGCATGTATCAAAAGCTTTAAAAAAACACAATCTGAACGATTAGAACAAATAAACTTAAATAGTTGAACAAGTACAAGAAATCAATTTGGTTTTCTCAAACTCTATTATCTGCTTTAGTGTTTTATAAAAGAATGACGTTGCCTAATTCCTTTGAAATTTTGTTGAATTTTTTTTTAATTTAGAAAGCAAAGCATTAAGATTAGAAAATTGTTTGTATTTTACAAAAATATGGCAATATAGAATTTTCAAATAGAAGATTACATATTTTTTTGTTTACGGTAATTTGAAATAAACATAAACTAAAAACTATATATAATTATGTAGAATATTTTGCTAATTAAGTAAAACCTCAGTTGTAAATCCAAACAAGCAGTGTTTAAATTTATATAACATATAGGTAGATAGAGTTGAATATTTAACAGAGGATAGGCTAAATCAGTGGTTCTCAAACTTTTCGCTCCTGCGGCACATTTTCCTACCTTTCCAAATTTCGCGGCACACTTAGACCAGAGTGCAGATCTTGTTTGCTCTTCAATAAGTTTCCAACGCTTTCTTTTACCTGAGACATCATAGGGTATTATATAAAAGATTCGACTTTCAATATAACTTTCTATGAATAAAGCGAAGACTTTTTTTTATTTGTCTTGACTAGATTTTAAACGATTTCTTTTTAAGTAAAGTATCCAAGTATCCATGTCGTGTACGATACAAATTTGCAAGACAACTGATCATTAGAAACTTTACGCAACTGAAATTACATTGAATTTTTTGAGTTTTTTGGTCGCTGCTTCAAACAACATAATTTTTTTTTCTTTTTGAAGAGTATGTTTACGTTACCGTTGCTGAGCAATGAACTGACATTTTTTAAAATGTTTCGCGCCACACTTGGAAATCTCTCGCGGCACAAAGTTTAAGAGTCACTGGTGTAAATGCTTTACTTAGATTAATAATTACAAAGCAATAACTTTGGATTAATACCAAGAACTTAAACAAAATTAAAGTTTTTTTTATTTCTAATGCAAACAGAAAATCTTCTGTATAATAAAGAATCTATAGTTGATCAACGTTATCAATTATAAAAATTCTACTTTTAGCGATTTATCATCGTTATAAGCTTTTATCTGATGATTGGGTGACTCTGTTTAATGGATATCAATACAAGAAAACAACAGTAAATCGACCATACCGAGAAACCAGGCAAACTTGTAAATCATGGGGAGGAGACCTTGCAGTTTATGGAATTCAGGATATGGAATCAAGAACGTAAGTAATTATCAAAAATCTCTTTTGGGGGCAAAACCAAAAATATTCTTTGATTTTTTTTCTAGAATTCTCCTTAAAGCTTTGTCGGTACAAAAAAATATTTATATTGGCCTACAGAGAAGCGCAACTGCGTATAGAGAGTGGACATGGGCCAATGGTGTTCGGGCAACCCCGACAGCAATTTTGTGGTCTCGAGGAGAACCGAACGGAGGAAATGAATATTGCGCCGAGATGCGAATTGAAGCTCATCATATTAAACAGGGTTGGGGAACAAATGACGTACCTTGCTCCCTTCCACTTATTGGTCTTTGTGAAAAACAATTAAATCAAAATTAAATCCGATTATCAGCAAAAATTTTTGTTGAAAGTCCCACATATGTAAATTTTACAACCGGGTAATACGATTTCCAACAACTATAACTCATATTAAGCAAAAAGCTAAATTTTTATGAAACTTTCAAAACTGTAATTAATCGATGTTGCAAGCTTTTTACTTAATGAATGCTTATTAAAATAAAAAATACAAAACAATAGTTTTTGTTCTCTTTCGAAAGCACAAATAAATAACATCAAGTAAGAATTTCATAAATAGCTTTTTTGTTTAAAAATTTTTAAGTAAAATTTAAGTTTTTTAATTAACATTTTTTGTTTAATTAAAAAAGAAGACTTTTTGTAAGCACTTGAGAAGTTTCTTTGTGACTTTTAACTTCAAGCGACGTTATCACATTGTTCAGTCGTAGTTCGTCCGGAGAAATACCTGTAGTTGAAAATATTGCCTAAGAAGAGCAATCCCATGCAAACCCAAGCAGCAATGTATTCAAATCCAAAGATATGGCTAGTTTTCCGCAGCCGCCAAGACAGCGACGAATTGTAAATCGTCGCTGTCTTGGCGGCTGGCTTCGACGAGGCCGAATAGGGCTGAATTCATGACATTACCGCAATTAAAAAAAAATTGTCAAAAAGAAAGATTATCGTATATCAAATAACAATATAGCCACGAAAGTAATAGTAACATGAGAAAAAATGCAACATCTAAATAACATTAAAAAAATAAAGAAAACTCTAGAGATTTACCGCATAAAAGTATGTCCTTGTCAATGGATTTTTATAAAAGAAATTAACCTCTCACCGCTAATGAACCAAATACATATAGTTTCCGACGATTCACGCGCTTGCCTGTTGTTTTTCCTCTGTGAAATGACGTCAGCAATGTTTCTAGCGAATGTGAAAAGTATCATTTTTAAATCAATTCTCAACAATTTCTTTTCTGAAAATTTCGTGCGACAAATTGCCAAACCACTACTACGTAATCAGGTCATTGACCTTTATCTTTAAATTACATGACGAAATTACTAAACATTTTATCTTCATCTGAAGAGGGCTAATTAAGAGGAAAACGTTTATGGTTTCTTTTTGTTTTATTTTAGCATGAGTGTATGTGTATTGCTGTACTCGTAATAAGCTTAAAAAAGTATACTCTTTCCATAAATTGTATATCATTGAGATGATGAAAAACCGAGTGGCTTGGAGAGCAGGATCTATTGAAACAGAAATTAGTTTAGTTTCAAAAAGAGACAATTATAACATAGTTAGCTGCAATTTTATTTTCGAATTTTTTAAATTTCAATTTTTACCAATTTTTTGATTGGTAAAAAAAATTTAAATTTAAAATTTTATCTTTTACGAAATGAAATATTGATTAATCTATCTTTAACAACTTTTTACCGGTCAAGCCCTGTCCTCTACAGAAGCCATTGATGCAAAATTGCCACAAACCAACGTTTACGTTCAACCCAAAATAAAACCAAAAGTTCGAAGTAACTGAAGAAATGCTCAAGCCGAAGGCGACCAGCTAAAACTGCTGGCAACAAAGTTCAAAATTGCACATATTAATTTATACTGCTTCATCTTGTGTTTTTTTGCCTTTAATTTTTTTAATTTTAAAAAATCATTTCAATGAACTTGTTGTACGAGGAAAGTTAAAATCATATTGATGAAAAGACAACATTCATCTATGCAACTGATTTAAGTACAGTCATCAGTCACAGTCAAATTAGCGGACGTGTTTTTTTTCTCCTGTGCAACATAAAGTATGACGTGTCAAAACAAAGTAGCAAGTCAAGTAGAACTAGTAGTGACGATCTGAAAAAAGTTTTAATGAAGATGATAGAAAACAATTGTATGAGATTAATGATATAGTAAAAACAATGATAGAAGAAATTAAAATGCTAAAGACACAATTGGAAAGAAGCAACTCTTAAGTGAAGCGCCTCGAAATTGAAAATGCTTAACTAAAGCAAACAGCTAGTTTATTATAGTATAAATTAGATTCTTTAGAACAAAATGGCGCCGTGAAAATTTAAGAATTCATAATGTTCCAGGAAATAAGGAAACCATTGACGATGGAGAAGAAATAAATTTTGAAAGTAGCTAAATGTCTTAATGTCAATTTGCAAAGTAGTAATATTCAGAGAGCAAACAGACTGTGTAAAAAAAGATTTAACTAGGAGAAACCAAGATCTATAATTGTGCGCTTTGTGTCATACAATAAAAGAAATGAAATTTCGTTTGCGAAATCAGAACTCAAGATCAGTCAAGAATTTTCAAATGCCTTCACTTCGAAAGATTTAACTCCTTTGAGATCTAAGAAACTGCAATATGTAAAGAAAGAATGCAACAATAAATTTGTTTTGTATCACACTAATAATAGGAATATAAGAATGAAGAAATCAGCTAAAAAAGAAAGTTTAATTGGTGTCAATGAAAAAGATCTTGGAACCAGTCCATGGTTGGTTGTAAGTACACCTGATGATTTATTTAAACATAATGTCGATATTAACTTTTTTAAATTAAATTACCAACGGTTATTGTTCAATACCGATGATTTAAATGATGCGTGCTCAAGCAAAGATGTCAATCTTCCTTCTCACTGATTTTTTTTTTTTTTTTTGTATAAATTTTAATAATGCGTTCTTTTTTGATTGTTTATAATGGCTACCTCACATAAACATTCGAATGTTAGTTTTTTATGCAATTTCTGTAGTGATCTTTATCAGCATGCTAGTAACTACGTGATCTGCGGGACATGCACAAGTGCTCAATGCTTTGCGATTGCAATGAACAGTTTGGTAATCAAGTTTCCACGTCGAGCTCAGTAGTTGATGGTATCGAATCTCTATCTGACAATGCTAATGAAGTCTTTGATCAAAGCTCCTTATTTTTAAATTGTAATTATTATGACACAATTTCTCTCAACGGTCAAATCCTCAATCGCTCGAATACAAATGACTTAGTTTTCATACACTTTAATATCCGTAGCTTGCAAAAAAATATCAATAAACTTACACATTACATTTCGCAGTTTCATAAATTACCAGATGTCATCCCTATAACTGAAACTAAATTACAAAATGACACAATATATAACAACATTGACATTGCAGGGTACAATTTTATTCATGCTGATAGTAAGCAGGAAGGGTTGGCTTTTACATAAAAAATTCGTTGTTGTATATACAGTCATTTGCAAAAGTATCGAACCACCGACAAAAAAATTCAAAATTTGCAACTTTTAATAGTTATTGCATCATTCTTTGGTTAATATTGCATCATCTTTTTCTATTGCAGGTTTATGGGCTTAGAAGTGTTTTAACTTAGTTTTAGGCAAAAATTGCTGAGTATTCTGTTGCATTTTAGTTATTTTCTTTGATTTTTAACTATTCAAAAATTGGCAAAAATCGGTACAACACAGATGTAGAACTTGCTCAGATTGTCGTGCTTTACAAATTTGGGTTATCTCAACGCCAAATTTTGAAGCAAATTGCCAATTGGTGTCAACAGGTCATCCGTTCAAAGAAAAATAAAAGAATTCACCTCGGAAGAAATTTATGGAAATCGGAAAAAGAGTGGTAGGCCACGAAAAACAACTGCACGAGATGACAATACCATCAAGAGGATCGTAGCGCGTTCTCCCACAAGTTTCTACTAAAAAGTGCGTGCAAATCTGCTCAAAAAAGGTACTGATGTTAGTGTCAGCACCATTTCTCAAAGACTAAGCAAAGAATTTGGATTAAAATCTGGTAAGCCTGCAAAAAAACCAAAGCTGACACCCCTAATGAAAAGGAAGAGGGTGGAGTTTGCCCGTAATCATCTTTACTGCACTTTTGATGACAGGGGCAAAGTCTTGTTTAGCAATGAATCCACTTTCCAGCAATTTGTTGTTTGCCATAAGCATGTTTGCAGACCATTAGGAAAGAGACTTGATCAAAAATACACCATTGCGACCATGAAACACACCCCAGCCAGATGATATGGGGTGCCATGAACAAAAACGGAACAGCTGAATTGTATTTTTTGGCACCTGGCACCACTATGAATAGACCCAAATATGTGAAATTACTGAAAAATAAGCTTTTATTGCATATGACAGTTCGCAGTACCACTATTTTCATGCACGATGGTGTTCCCTGTCATCGATCCAAAATTGTAAAGAAATTTTTAGGGGAGAATTATGTGACTGCGCTGGATTGGCCTGGCAATAGTCCAGATTTGAACTCCATCAAAAATTTTGGGCTAAAATGAAGGATTTAGTAGCAGAGAAACAGCCATCAAGCGGAAATGCATAAATCCAAACCATTAAAGAAGTATGGGTGCAAGAAATCTCAGAAGACTATTGTAATTCACTCATAGCTGGTATGCCTCGCTGACTGCAAGCCGTCATGAAAGTGAAAGGAGGACACACAAAATACTGAAATCTCTTCTTTGTGACTGTTTTGTATAGTTTATAAAGTATTCTTTACGTTTATGTATGATAGGCATGATTTGGTAACATTAAATTGATTTTTTGTTTTCACAAAATGGTGTTTACTTAGAAATTGCAGGTGGTTTAATACTTTTGCAAATGACTGTAGTCAAACCGGAATATGATCTAAATTTCAACTTTGTCGAAAATATCTGGTACAAGTTGACACTGACAAAAATTCTATATTAATTGGTGTTATTTATTGTCATCCTGTAAACATTGTTAATCAACTAGAACTTTTCAGAAGGACCATAGAAGAGAACTTTTGTAATTTAAGTAATAATAAATCTGAATTTATATTCTGGGTGATTTTAATATTGCCCTCTTACAAGTGACTAATAATGGCGTAATATAAAACTATACTGATAACCTTGTAGGATATTCAATTATGTGTACAATTAACAAACCAACAAGAATCTTTAATAACTTCAAAACACTTCTAGATCATATCTACACCAACTGTTGTCATTCGTCGCTATTAGTGGCATCGCTTTAAGTGATATTTCTGATCATTTTCCTACCTTCAAATATCTTCCAGATCGAAAATTTGAAAAAATTAACAGAAACATTTTATATTCGCGATAAAAGTAACTTCTCTCTTGATGGGTTCTATGAGAACTTGAACGCGAACCTCACAAAAAGATATTGAAAAAATCTCGTTTTGTCACCAGAAAAGTAAAAAATAAGCATTTAATGTGCACAAAACAAGTTTACAGAAAACACAAATTTTGATTTATTCACTTAAATGTGTTAAATTTATTTGTAGTTTTTATAGATAAGGCGGAGACTTTGTTATTATTGGTCTTTACTAGATTTTAAACGATTTGTTTTTATGTAAAGTATTTTTATGAATTATTCAGAAGATTTTCTGTATAATTCTGTTTTATACAGAAAGTCTTCTATATAATGAAGAATCTGAATTTAATCAACGTTATTAATTAGAACAATTTTACTTTTAGCGATTTATCTTATAAGTTTTTATCTGATGGTTGGGTGACACCGTTTAATGGATATCAATACAAGAAAACAACAATAAGTCGATCGTATCTAAAAACTAGGCGAACTTGTCGTTCGTGGGGAAGATATCTTGCAGTACATGGAATTCAGGATATGGAATCAAGAATGTGACTAACTATCAAAAGTCTCTTTTGGGGGCAAAATTTAAAATATTTTATGACTTTTTCTAGAATTTTCTTTAACGCTTTGTCGGTGAAAAAAAATATTTATATTGGCCTACAAGAAAGTACATGTGAACATGGGTCAATGATGTTTGGGCAACCCCGGCAGCAATTCTGTGGTCTCAAGGAGAACCGAGCGGAGGAAATGAAGTTTATGCGGAACAAATGACATATTTTGCTTGCATCCACTTATTGGTCTTTGTGAGAAACGACTAAATCAAAGTTATCTGCGATTAATTATCAGCAAAAATTTTTGTTGAAAGGCCCACATATATAAATTTCTACAACATGTTTTTAGTTGTGTTTTAAATTTTTATTTCAATCCGTGCATAACAAAGGAAGTTTTTTAAAAAATTACTGAAAATTCACAATTAATGCTTTTTTTACAAACTCAAATATTTATCAACTACGAATTACTTTAGTTGGTGATGCAACAAGAGGTTTAAAGTTTGAACATTATAGCTCTCAGCCTTTTTGTTTTGGTGGATCAATAAAAATGATGTTAACTTTTTTCAAGTCCGGTATAAAGACAAGTTAAATTTTGTCATTTTTTATTGATTAAAACCAAAGAATGCAAAAAAATCAATAGGCAACAAACTAAAAGTGCTCTTACTTTTTTTTCTCTGGTTCATCACTTGAAAAAAACGATTTTCTATTACTCTATAAAACTTATCGGAAGCGGAAGTTTAAAAATCAACTTCAGAAGGCTTTGTTAAACAATTGTGTTTGTGATTGCCAGCTTCGACTGTCGTTTTCATCGTGTTTTAACCTTTTAAAAAGCATTTTTGCGACTGTTAATAACTTTACTGTAAAATTTGTTCTTTTTAATTTTAGTACATTTATGTTACTTTCGCTGTACTTACGGGCGTTTTGTTTTAGGTAGTCTACACAGTAACCTGCAAGCTGATAGCCAACTGACAGTTTGCATGCATAAAATGCTTGACTATGTGGTATAACTTTTGACCATTGAATTCTACAACAGAAAAGCATTATTATTTTTTGTACGATAGAATTTAAACAAAGAAAGAACATGCTTCCAAGTAGGAATTAGGAATTTGCTATAACAAGAAAATCAGCAATAAACACAAGCCTAATCATAATTGAGACAATGAGCGAAAAAAGAAGCACAAGCACTCAGTATACAATTTTCCAACTTCCTAGACATTTTGTTAGAGATTTAACGGTTTGCCGTTGTTTTAAACTATTGGTTCCAAGAGGGGAAAAATTCTTCCCTCGAAAAGAATTTTTTAAATTCACGAAAATAATTTTTCTTTAAAATTGTGTTGTCACTTTTCTATTTTTTAAGTTTAATCCTTGACATACCAAGGGTGGTCTTTCAAGAATCCCAGAAGTCAATTTTTTTGGCTTCTGCCTTTAACTATAATTGCAATTTTTCTCTTAATCTTTGTATGTGTCCTAAATTTGTAAAAGATAAATATAATGTGATCAAATTCATGAAACAAATTATAAATATCATTCTAATTTTTATATTCTGGGCCTTTCTACAAAAAAAAGCTCAAAGAACATTTGGGGTAAAAATCGGAGTTTGTTACAATGTCACATTTAAAAGAGCCATCTGTTTAACCTACTGCGAACTTGCTTTCTTATATTGATTGTAAAAATTGTATTCTAACTAATGATGAAGAGTGTAGGTAACGATTTTGCTAGTGTTTTGGTGCTTCAGTATATTATGTTTCAGGCTGGCTGTATTTTTCTACAGTAAATAAAAAATATACAAATATCGATACCATAAATATTTATGTCATGTCCAAAAAATGGTTGTATCATTGAAATAATTTTCAGTAACACACAATTCTATAGTTTAAACTGATTTATCACACTTAGCAAACCCGTTGAAGTATTGAAAAGCATGGGGTCCTCAGAGGACCCTACCTTGGTAAACGACGTTGGTGAGGTATAGCCTTGGTATGTTAAAAGTTAAAATTGCTGTATTAATATAAATATTACGATAACAATATTAAAGCTAAATAACAAAAAAGATCAATTGAAAAACAATCTCGAGCGCCGATCGTGCAGATCTTTGTGTCAACACCATCACCTCATAAACTTTATCAGTGCACCCAAAAAGAGAAATCTCTAAACATTTTACCAAACTGCCCGTCTTACTGAGTACGAAGCTACCCAACTGTAAATATGTCACAATTGGCCTATGCAAGGCCTTCAATCTCCTAAACATACTGCCATTACGGTCTAAACAAATGGTTCTGTTCTTACACTGTATGTCACAGCATCAAAGATCATACTACGCGGTCACTGAAACAACTTTATTCCGTGTTTGGATACATAGTGTGAATCCCTTTATCAAATGTTCTTGCAATAATCCCCTGATGGGCACGACTCGAGTTTAGCTGCTACGGCTTTTTAGGCAAGACTTGAAAAAACAAAGGAATCAATGGTCTGAAGCAGTTCGGAGCATCGACTTTTCACTTATTAGGTGAAAAGCATGGAACATGTTAAACAACTTTACTGGTAGGTTACAACATTCCCTCGTCGTGGTCCCGGTTCAGTTGATGATATTGTACCTAAGCTAGTCAGCTAGACGTTAACCTCAAGTGATTTTGACTTGTCTCTCAAATAGTGTCTGACTTTTGGGGGGCCACAATACAAGAACCAGTAAATCAATCCCTAATTTTAAGTCATTTTGACTTGTTACTCAAATAGTGTGTGACATTTGGGCGGCCACAATACAAGAACCAGTAAAGCAATCCCTAATTTTATCTGCTCAGAGCTTTTAATCCTTGCTAGAGTTGCTTTGAAATCCTTGTGAATTACTTTGGCCCAGATGGTAGGTGCTTTCACGCAGCCTGGGCCGTGAGTAAGTCTGCTCATTGATTTTAAAATGACAGACCGAAACCGAACCTACCAAAACAGAAGGGTATCCACCCATTCCGATGTTCAGTGTGTGTCTGCTAATCGGCAAACGTCCTTTTCAGGACGGGGCAATGCCAGGATAAAAATGCTCTTTTCAGGGCACATTGCCAATAAGTTCCGAAGACCCACTATTCTTCAGCTGAACATCGAAGGCCTCACTGCAAGCAAGATGAACGTTCTTTATCACCTCGCTATGCAGTCTGAAGCACTCGTCATCCTACTGCAGGAGACCCACTGCACTGATGCAGAGAAGTTGGTGCTAACAAACTACCAACTGGCTGGGTCTTCTTTAAGCAGGAAGCATGGCCTTGCCACGTTTTTCCACGAGCGACTGAGATACACACTTTTGGACCAATCTCCACCGACATCGGAGATCGAGTGGTTGTGTGTGGACGTTGATGGCTATAAAATAATCAACGTCTACAAACCACCGCCAACGCGATTGCGAACCCTGGATCTCCCAGTGTTTCCTCACCCCTGTCTTTACGCTGGCGATTTTAACTGTCGTCATGCTGACTGGGGTTACGACAACAGTCCGGACAGTGAGTGCTTGGCTGGTTAGGCAAGTGTTAATTGTCTTGCCCTGCTATATAATGCCAAGGACGCTGCCAGTTTTTATTCCGGCCGCTGGAACACTAGCACCAATCCAGATCTAGCTTTCGCTAGCATAGGTCCAAACAGTCGCTTACCGGATAGACGTGTCCTTGACAAGTTCCCCAGGTCACAACATCGACCTTCACTTATTACACCACCAAGCTTTGCTATGGCAGTGCCAAGCATGCCTGTTAAGCGATGGAACTTCCGCAAGGCCAAATGGAGTCACTACATTGCTTTGACGAATAAATTCGCAAAGACTTTGTTGCCGCCTGATTCACTTGATGTGGATGCGGCTTACCAGGACTTCTGTGAAACCATTTAGAAAGCAGCCAAAAAGACTATCCCACGCGGGTATCGAAATAACTATATTTCGTGTTGGGATGCTGAGTGTGAATACCTCTATAAAACCTTTCTGCAGTCTTCTCAGGGAGACGACAAGAGTTTGGCTGCTACAGCTCTGCTTGCCAAGCTTGACAGAAAGCGAAGGGATTGATGGCCCGAAGCAGTTCGGAGCATTAACTTCTCACACTCTAGTCGAAAAGCGTGGAGTATTTTGAACAACCTTATTGGTAGGTCACGACACTCTCTTCGTCACTGTCCCGTTTCAGCCGATGCTATTGCATCTCAGCTGGTTAGAAATGGGAAATACGAGGCTGTTGATCGCAAGTCATCTCGACTTGTCTTTCAAGAAGTATCTAACCTTTGGAGGGCCACAACACCAGACGCAGTAAATATCTCTGACAATTTCTCACAGAGAGAATTTGCTGCTGCCCTTCAACACTTAAAACCAGGTAAAGCTCCGGGACCTGATTCCATTTGCCCCGAGCTTATACTCCATGCCGGAGCTGCTTTGAAGTCCTGGTTACGTGACTTCCTTTCTTCCTGTTTGCGCCGACTCAAAATTCCCAAGATCTGGAGAAGAGCGCTTGTGGTCGCGATCCCAAAACCAGGAAAGCCCGTGGGGGACCCAAAGAGTTATCGACCAATATCTCTGCTCTGTGTCCCCTACAAGATCCTTGAGAGGCATATCTACGCCCACGTCGAACCATTAATCGATCCACTGCTCCCTAAAGAGCAGGCTGGGTTCCGACGCGGGAAGTCAACCGTAGACCAAGTTGTTCTGCTAACCCAGAACATTGAGGATTCTTTCGAGGCTAAAAAGAAGGCCGGTGCCGTATTTATCGATCTGACAGCTGCTTATGACACTGTCTGGCACCGTGGCCTTACCTGCAAGCTGCTGAGACTTCTTCCGGATAAGCACATGGTCAAAATGATCATGGAGCTTGTCCGAAATCGAAGTTTCACCCTTATCACCGGTGACAGCAAGCAAAGCAGGCTACGCCGTCTTAAAAATGGCGTTCCTCAGGGATCGGTTTTGGCTCCCCTCCTATTTAACATCTATACGTACGATCTTCCTTCCATGATTTCCAGAAAGTTTGCTTATGCTGATGATTTAGCATTGTTGCACTCTTCTGGAAACTGGAAGGACTTGGAGGGGACCTTAAGCCAAGACATGTCCACACTGTCAGCGTATCTCCAGACTTGGAGGTTGAAGCTCAGTCACACTAAGACGGTGACGGTAGCCTTTCACTTAAATAACCGAGAGGCCAAACGTGAGCTAAAGGTCTACAACAATGGTACACTTTTACCGTTCTGTCCAACCCCTACTTATCCTGGGGTAAAACTGGACAGATCGCTCACGTTTCGTCACCATTTAGTGGCATTGCACAAAAAACTATCATCGCGCGTCACACTGCTGAAGCGACTCGTGGGCTCGGGATGGGGTGCTGGTGCTAAAACACTACGCATACCCACCTTGTCTCTAGTCTACTCAACAGCTGAGTACTGTGCGCCAGTCTGGTGTCGCAGTGCTCACACTCGCCTCATTGACAGTGTCTTGAATGACGCCTTGCGCATAGTTACTGGATGCCTGCGTCCCACTCCAACGGACCACCTACCTGTACTCTCAGGCATCCAGCCAGCTGAGCTTCGCCGACTGGGAGCGACACTCTCCTTGGCTCACCGTGGATCTCTGGACCCCGACCATATCTTGCATGGTCTTTTAAGTGGGTCCTCAGATACTGGCCAAGTGAGACTAAGATCCAAACGCCCGTTTGTGCCAGGTGCGCGGAATCTCTTGGACAATCTTGCCAGACTTGGCATCCGCGCTTCTGAATGGACAAATCACAAATGGAAAACAGAGTACTGTGAAAATGCTTCCAGGCTCCGTGTTTTTGTGCCCGGGACCAGTGCCAGGCCTGTTGGGATGGGCTTACCCTGAGCAGCTTGGGTTAAACTCAACCGCCTGCGGACTGGTGTTGGGCGATTCCATTCGTCCATGCACAAATGGGGTCTCGCTCCTTCACCAAATTGCGAGTGTGGCGCCTCTGAGCAAACCGCAGACCATGTATTAACAGCGTGCCCTATACATCGGGCACCACATGGAACACGAGGTCTGACGGTTTTGGATGACGAAACTCAATGCTGGCTTAATGACATCACTGCCAGCATCTGATCCAGGCAGTGCAACAGTCTGGGGTAGTAAAAGGATAAACCCTCGGTTCCAGTCCTGTTTGTGTCTGGCCTGGAGTGGATGCCCTTCAAACGACGACGACGACTTTTTCTGCTTGTGCCAAATCAAAATTTTCAAAATTTTCAAAATTTTCAAGTCTGGAGAAACTCTGTAAGTTCCTATTCTAAAGTAAATGAAGCTTATAGAAGAAACAAAAAGTTATCAACCAAAACCTCTGGTCTGTGTCCCCTAAAAAATTTTCAAAAAGCTTATCTATGCCCGCGTAAAGCCAATTATTGATCTATTGCTCCCTAATAGTAGGCTGACTTTTGAAGTGGAAAATAAAGTTCAGATCAAGTTCTTCTGTTAAATCAGAACATCAAGAATTCTTTTGAGGCTAAGAAAAAGGCTGGTGATGTATTTGTCTATCTGAAAGCAGCATGACATTGTCTGGCACTGTTTGACACTGTGGTCTTACCCAGAAGCTGCTGAAATTTCTTTCGGATAAGGATATGATCAGAATGATCATGGAAGGTTTTTGGAACCGAAGTTTTATCTTTATTATCGGTGATCGCAATTGAAGCAGGCTCTACTGTCTGAGAAACGACGTTCTTTAGGGATGGGTTTTAGTTCTCTTTCTCTCTAACCTCTATACGCAACAATTTTCAGATATTTTGCTTATGCTAATAATCTAGCATTGTTGCATTTTTATGTAGACTGAAAGGCCTTGAAGGAAACTTTAAGTCAAGACATAACTACACTTTAGGCGTATCTCCAGACTTATAAGTTGAAGTTCAGTCATATTGAGATCATTACGGAAGCCTTTTATCTACCGTAAGCAACCGAGTGGCCAAACGTAAACTACTAAAAGCTTTCAACAACAATAAATTTTTGTCATTATTACCTTTTAGACTTATATTCAGGTAAAACCGGACAGATAATCCACGTTCTGTCACTATCTCATGGCTTTACACAAAAAACTATCCTCGCGCGTCGCACTGCCGAGGCGACTTTCAGGTTCAGGATGCTAAAGTCAAAACGTTGTGTACAGCTTCTCTATCTCTCGCCTACTCGGCAAGTGAGTGCCTGCGTGTCTGTGTCGTATCGCAGCAATCACACTTGCCTCATATAAACAGTGATGGATATTTAAAATTAGGGGCCTGAGACAAAATTCTAATCAGGAACCCCCAACAAATAACGTTATAAAAACGGAATTACCAATTTACCAATGCCATCTAGAAATAGAGGGTACGAAATATTAGAAAAAATGATGCTAATACAAAACTTAAATAACACAAATTAGTAGAAAATGCAAAGATTTGTCATAGGTGGGAAGGGTTTCCGAGAAGAAAAACAATTACTTTAGTAGTTAAAACAAAGTGAAGACCTTTTTTTGCATAAGCTTTTTTTCTGCTCTAATTTCTTTTGAATGATGGTCTGCATACATTCTTTATATAAGGTCAGTGACTTCCAAACCCCTCTTCCCCGTGCATATGCCTATGATTCAAAATACTATTTTTTAAATTCTTGGACAGGCCAGAACCCGATTTGAGTCTACTTTGCAAAGAAGAATAACTCAACCCAAGTATTTAAATTAACAGTTGTTGACTTGGAGTTGTTTTTGTATGCTTCATAGCAGGGTTGCGGAGTCGGAAGATTAAGATCCGACTCCGACTCCGACTCCGAGAATTTCTAAATTTCCGACTCCGACTCCGACTCTCGACTTTGACTTTGACTACGACTCCGACTCCGACTCCCGACTCCGACTCCGACTCCGACTCCGACTCCCTACTATAAGCAAAATATTTTTCTTAAATTAAATTTAACTAAGCAAAAATTATCCTTTCAAGTTGTTAGTTGCACAAAATAATCAGGTTTTTTTAAATACATAAAAAGATATATTTGCTTTAAAAAATTATGTATATGAGTGTATATACCAGGGGTGCAAAAACACGGTCGCGCACTCGCACCGTGCGACCAGAAGATTTGCCCGTGCGACGTAAATCAGGGATGTCCAACCCGTGGCCCGCGTAAAGGTTTTGAGTGGTTCACACAGTATTTTTTGAAGCCCTCTGTCGCGACAAGTTTGGCAGAAATGGAAAATAGATTTGTGTGAAAACCTTGTTATTTTTTAAAGTTTATTATAATTTTGGGACGAAAAAGTCGAAAATCTGAAACTAAATTTAGGCGAAGACCTCTTTTTTTTTAGAGATCAAAGTGATTTTTTTAGAGATCAAATTCAAAATGGCCCTCGGCTCAAAAACGTTGGACACCCCTGATGTGTGTGCTACTAAAAATTTCTGTGTGCTACTAAAGTTAAGAAAAAATTTTGCACCCTTGGTATATACTGTACATATATAATTGCAAATTACTGGTGCTAATCGGAAGAGTGCTCAATGGCTTCAATAGTCAGAACGATTATTCCTGATTATCAAAACACAAATATTTAAAAAATTTTTATTAAAATAGTCCCAACAGATTGTTTCACCTGTAAGGCTCATCAGGGGACACAGTTAAAATAAATTTTTACGCTTCAGACAAAAACTCGCATCTTAGAAAAATATCGCTACCAAAAGTTTGGGTTTAAACCAGTGGTTTTCAACCTTTTCTGTACCGTGGCCTATTTTTCAACCCAAGTTAACTTCACAACACACTTTGGTCAACAATATTAAATTCCCATCCCAAAATCATAGTGTTCTCTAAAAAAAAAAGTCTTCATGTGGTTGACTGCACAGGACGCCAGAAAAATGCCTAAAAAATGGGACGGATGGCAAGCCTAATTACACATATATATTATACATATTGCTTTCATTTTGATTTATGCTCCACGGCCCACTAAAAAAACCATTGTGGCCCACAGGTTGAAAACCCCTGGTTTAAACGATTATTTTACTAAAGTAAGTGATTGATCGGCAAATAATTACTTTTGTTACGAGATATTAAAAGAAAACATGCTGTAATGTTGCACATAGATGTATTCTTAAACTTGACCAAGCTGCCGAAAAGATTACCGGTAAAGCGTAAAAAAATTTATGGATCATTAGTTAAAAGAAAGTGTTATAAAAGAATCTTTTTATAAAAAAATTATTTTATAACACTCTCTCTTAACAAATGATCCATACAAATGTTTTATACAGTATAAAAAAAATTTTTATAGCACTTGCTCTTAACTAATGATCCATAAACTTTTCTATACTTTAATTTTTTCGGCAACTTGGCCAAGTTTAATACATCTACAAGTATGCGCAACATTACAGCATGTTCTCTTTTGATATCTCGTAACAAAAGTAATTATTTGCTAATCAATCACTGACTTGGGTAAAATAATTGTAAAAACCCAAACTCTTGGTAGGGTTATTTTTCTAAAATGCGAGTTTTCATCTAAAGCCTAAAAATTTATTTTAACTTTTAATTTTTGCTTATTTTATTTTTTTTAACGTAAATAATATTACTTTTTTTAATTGTTGAGCCTCACAGGCGAAGCAATTTGTTGGAACTATTTTAATACAACATGTTTTTTTTTGTTATATTTATGTTTTGATAAATACGTATATACATATAATTATATTACAGTATATACACAACCCAATAATTATAATTCTTATTGTATTTGAATGAAACATTAATACAAATCACATTTGGAAAACTAACTCGAAATGGCATACATAACTCGAAACTAAATATGTATTCTATACTTAATGTTTATTACATTTTCTGTACATCAAAGTATTTTATGGATAATCATGATGTTATCTCTAGTCTATTTTACAGTTATTATTTTTCTCATGGTAAATCGAACCCGCGACAAACCTTAATGTTAATACAATTAATGCAGGGGTGCAAAAATTTTTGTTAACTTTAGTAGCACACAGAAATTTTTAGTAGCACATACATCAGGGGTGTCCAATGTTTTTGAGCCCAGGGCATTTTGACTTTGATCTCCAAAAAAATCACATTGATCTCTAAAAAAAAAGGTCTTCGCCTAAAATTAGTCTCAGATTTCCGACTTTTTGTCGAAAAATCATAGTGATCTCTAAGAAAAGAAAAGGTCTTCGCCTAAATTTAGTTTCAGATTTCCGACTTTTTCGTCCCAAAATTATAATGAACTTTAAAAAATAACAAGGTTTTCACACAAATCTATTTTCCATTTCTGCCAAACTTGACGCGACAGAGGGCTTCAAAAAATACTGTGTGAACCACTCAAAACCTTTACGCGGGCCACGGGTTGGACGTCCCTGATTTACGTTGCACGGGCAAATCTTCTGGTCGCACGGTGCGAGTGCGCTACCGTGTTTTTGCACCCCTGAATTAATGACTTGTGTAGGACCTAGGTGTACGACTAGACCCTGAGTGTAGGACTGCATCTACCTGTAGTCGGTTCGAAATTCAATGAGGTATGCATCACTGACGAACTTTTACAAGAGCAAATCTCGAGTCTGGTGCTTCTTGTTTTAGGTGGCTTAGTTTTGTTTTTATCAGTATGTAATGAGGTTAAAACGTAAATATGAAAATTTCATACTTGTAAAAATTTTTACAAATGTTAGTAATAACTATGGAATTTATTGACAATGAAAATTTGAAAACAAAAGTTTATAAAAGCAAAAGAAGCAAAAAACCATATGTAAAAGAATTAAAAATTTAAACCCACAATTATAGACTACAAGAAAAACAATAAAATGCGACTAATTTTAGAATTTTCCTGAATCACCAACTGCGTATAAAGAAACTCCAGAGAAAAATGTTGACATTTCCATACCAATAATAAGCTCATACTTATATCTCTCAAATAAACTTCAGCCATTAGTTTGATGGCATGAAGTCCATCTTCTTCACAGTAATTCATCGTTATATATTGATACTAAGAATATATATGTGAATTTTGTCGGATTTTGTAAACCAAATAAAAGGGGGTCTGTAGTTTCTATCTCATGAATATTTCAAGTATTGTAATTTTGTACCAGACTGAACATGCAGGCTCCCTGCCGTTTATTGACATTCATATTAGAAGATTATTAAAAAATTCACCTTGGTTCTAAACTTTTGGTTGATATTTTTTTGAAAGAATAGAGCAAGAAGACTAAATTTTAATTTTCAAAAATTTTAATTTAATAATTTGCTCGTAAAAACAAAATTGCGTCTGTGAGTTTCTTCTTTATTGCAGCCCTTTGGTCTATTCTGATGAGCCTTAGTGATAAAAACAGACGTTCAACACTCGCTTCTGTTGGAGGAAGTACTTATTTAAAGACATGTCAAAAATAAAAAAAGGGGGAGGGGCATTTTGGAGGTTGAACGGATTAATGGCATTTACATTAATTTCAATGGAAAAATTCTCTTTGTCATAGGAGTAAATTGAGGTACAAGCACGGTCACGGAACGAACTAAACTCGTATGTCAAGGTACCACGTATTATAGAAAGAGGCTGCTTAGGATAGTAAATTGATTATGCACCTGGCATTTGCTTCCTGTCATTGGATTGAAGAAAGGGAAGCAACTAAATCGGCTGCCCGAGCATAGCATTACGCAAAATATTATTTGCTTACAAATTAAAATGTAAACTTTTTATGAGTCGCATGCTGTGTCGCGCGACACGCGGCAAGGTTCTCTTAAAAAGATTACTGTACTGCACTTCACTGGCGCGCGCGGCCGCGTAAGTTGTGCGGTTAACATCACTAATACGTAAAGAAATTGGACATGAGGAGTCGGAGTCGGAATATTTTATATTCCTAATTTTATATTCGGATAAAATATTCCGACTCCGACTCCTAGTCTACTTGACAGTCCAACTCCGACTCCGACTCCGACTCCGACTCCGACTCCTTGCGAAAACCTCCGACTCCGACCGACTCCGACTCCGACTCCGACTCCGACTCCGACTCCGCAACCCTGCTTCATAGGCTATATAAGCAATGCATAGAAACGACTTAGGCAAATAATTTCGTAAATTTGAAATTCGTTGCCATAGATTCAATTTTTTTCTGAACTTTTATTAAAAATACATAATTGTTTGAAAATTTTGTTTCGGAATGAGTTCGAGCTTCTTGAAATGGGACTCACAGATCGAATTTGAAAGTTGTAAGTTGTTGGACTGCTGACAACATACACACAAACTATCAGTAGTATATTTTTAAAACTCTCCTACTGTTACGTAATGCAAATCGCTTCTTTGTGAATTTTTGTGACCTATTTGAAAATTAGATTAATTTTTTTTTGACCTATTAGAAATGCAATGAGTCGCAGCTGCCAACAGCGAGAAAATGTGATAAAATTGACGCCTTTAACAGATCAATCAATTTAGAGATTTTAAATTAACTGCACCTTCTAAAATAACCTAAATACATCGTCCTAATTTAATTAATCCCTATGTAACCACGTTTTAACAGTAACCTGTATAAGAGCATAAAAGGGAATTTTACTGTTAATTTTGTCGTCGGCCACGTGGCCCAATTCGGATTTATTATAAATAGAGTGAGAGATCGCTCTTATGGCACAGTAACTAGAATTTGACTCAGAGAACGGTGACCGTGTTTGCTGAATGGTCAGGTGACCATTGTATTATTAATTTTTGCTGTATAGTGTTGACTGCGTGTGTGCAAACCGCAGATAAAAAATAAATTCAATCCTTCCTCTCGTGCAACTATAATTTTCATTATCGGGCGTCATAGAGTTACGCATATTTAAATAAGAGTAGTTGTAACTTGGAGGGATTTCGCTGAGCTTATTCAGACAAGTTCAGCATTTCAAGGTCGGTTCTAGTTATTGAATTCCGTTTTTATCGTTGGACACGCCGGCGCCTTTCGTCGGGGAGCGGATTAAGTCTTTCCTTCATTAACAAGAATTTATTCTCTTTATCACCAAAATTTGAATTTTTAATTTGGTCTTTGAACCAAAATTGAATTTATACATGTAAGTAGGGTTGCCAACCGTCCTATATTGGAAAGGACAGTCCTTTATTTAACCCTTTCCGTCCTTGTCCTTTATGAAGTACAGAAATGTTCTTTATTTTAAATATCATTTTACTTACTGCCAATTTTGCGATTAGAACGTGTATTTTAAAGTTGATTTAATTTTTGCAAACACTGAATCAACATTTTTATATATCTAAACGTTCTGCAGCAACTTTCCAAGTTGTTTTCAAAAAAAATTATTTGCCCCCTCCTCCTAAATCATTAGAAGAAATGGTTTATCAGCATACTGTAAAAGGATTTTTAGTTTTATCTCTTCAAAATGGCGAAATGAAAGAAACAGATGCTCTGCAGAAATAATAAAAAATAAGCTTTTCATATTCCTATACTTTAACTTCAAAGACAGCTGTTTAGAATTTGCTGAAAAAACAAAAGATGACCTTCAATTGTTGAAAGCAGCAAAAAGTTAAACCAAACACAATTTTAAAAAATAAAAAGATTTACACTATTTTTCATTTTTATTTTTTTATGATGCATATCAGAGGCGTGCGGTCAGGGCATGCAAATCATGCGTTGCAAGACCAAATTTTTAGAAATTGCATGACGAACTTTTTCGCCATGAGGTAGATATCGTTCAATTCGATGAGAAATATTACTTGTTCGGGATAAAATCTGAGGCAGATCCGAGACGAAGACCCGTTTTTTTGCGTTATTTTAGACAATACCGCGAATTTAGGACGAAAAGTAAGAAATCGGAGACTGGTTTGAAGTGATGACTTTTTTTTGGAGATCACTGCATTTTCAAAAGAAAAAGTGCATTACCAGGCAACAATTTCAAGTGATGACCTTTTTTTTAGAGAGATCATCAAAAATCTAGGGCGAAAATTGTTCTTGATCACCATGACATTACGACTAAAAGTTACAATCTCACACCCATAACATACCTATTTTCATGATCAGATTTTGGCATGCAAATTGCATGGCCAGACTCAGAGGTCACCGCACGCCACTGATGCATATATATAGTGATATAGATGGGATTGAAAATTGTGTTTATATCTATTTTCCATATGTCCTTCATTGAAACTTGTCACAGTTGGCAACCCTACATGTAAGTAGTGTTTCTACCACCTACCGCTTCACAAAAGATATTGTAGCCAAAGTTTGACAGTCTCAAAAAATACTGATTAACACAATAGATTTGTCAAAATATATTTCAAGGTAAGTAAAAGGTGAATTGACTTTTATAGGCTACTATCACAGAAAAAAATCGATTTTTTTAAGCAGCAAAAAAACGAACCAACACTGATTACATACCACAATAACAAAACAATTTTTATGATTGGACTTATATAAAACAATAATACCAAATGCTTAAAAACACAATTAAACCTTATTTACCTAGGATGTTTTTTTCTGTTGACTACCTAAGGGAATCCTCAGAGGACCCTAAGTTTACATGTCCAATACTCTTAACAGACAGTAGCTACGCAGTTGATTTTTTGATATGTTGGAAAAAATTTATTCTAGTTTAGTCAAATGTTTTACTTTTAATATACTTGCTATTAGTTTCTTCTTATTTTGCATAAAGTTGAAGGTCCTCAAATTTTTGTTGATTGCTTTGTTTTGCGACATAATTGGATTAGTCACGGTCTGCTGCAAAAACAAATAACTACTACGTGACGCAGTAATCTTGACAAAAACAACAAGACGTTCAAAACGTTTTTTTGACTTATCTCATAATTTTTGTACACAAAAAACATACGAAAATCATGAGGTAAGTTAAAAAAATAGCCTTCTACACTAAAACTACCCATCGGATTTGCTCATGTAAAATACAGAAATATTCAGGAATAATTTTTAGGAAAAGTCATAAAATTTTAGTTTTTTTATTATCCAAACTTTACGAGTTATAACGTTTTTATATAAGAGGGGTTCCTTTGAGGACCCCCTCTTAGGTAAATAAGGTTAAATCTCAAAAATCATGCAGATTCCACTATGTTACACTATTATAATTGATTTATTATAATGGAAATAATAATGATTTCCACTGTAATAAGAATTGAAAAATCTATGGTCTAAAACAGTGTTTTTTAAAGGGTGTGTCGCAACACTTTACTGTGTCGCAAAAATATTGTGTTGATTCTTTATACTTTAAAAAATTAAAAATGACATAACGAGTAAATTCGGAAATAGTTCAAATATGAAATCAAAACCATCTCAAATGCAATGAGGTTAATAAACTAATTGCTTGATGCGAAGAGATTATCATTTTGTCCACAACAACGTCCATTTCATAGACACGCTTTTCTTCGCTTCTCACCAAATGAGTGTAAATTCTAAAGATAATCAACTCGTTATATTCAGCATAATTTTACTCTCATTTTTATTTCATGATTTTGAGAATATCAATAATATAGCGGTATTTCTATGGAATGCGAGAATTGATATTATTTTTCACGTGATAATTTCGGTACAGAATAACAAAAAGTTATTTCTTAGTTTGCAAGAATTGTTATAAAACGGGTAATTTTCGTTGCAAAATTGTTAATTTAAGCTTCTTGAAGAAACGTTTGAACCTAACGGTAAATTAAAATTTTGAAAAAAAATTGCTGTGAATTAGATGTACATGTTTTTAATTTACAGATTTTTTAAATAGATTTGTGGCTTCTACCAAATGCAAGACTGCACTGATAGATTTTTAAATAGCATTTTTAAAAAAGCATGGATAAATTTATAGTTAGAAAACCATCATCAACCAACAAGATGGAAATAATAAAACCGAATCGGAAGTAATTGCAACACCATCATTAACTAAAACACTTTCTTCAAATGCAGCCGCCAGCTCTAGTTCAAAATGTGATTTTGAAATTCTTACCACAAAAAGCGTTGAGCTTTTTTTTTTTAATAAAACTTTGTAAACTAAATGATAAAATAATGGCTCTCGATTGCTATAATTAAGCCTACCAATGGATTTTTATTGATTTGATAAATCAGACAAAGCAAGCTTCCCTTGGCTTCTTCATTGTTTGTAGTTACCGTGCGCGTTGACATTAATTTACGTCCAAATTTTATTTAAGTTTACGTCTATTACAACAGCGAATTTGTTACATTTGCATTTTGTTAAATGAGTGTATAAGCGTAAAAACTGAAGCGACCTTGCTAAAATCTAGTTTTGTATATTTCTTTCAATAAATTTTCAAAAACTTTTTTGCTCTAACAAAAGTTAAATAAATGGTTTTTACTCCGTTTAAATTTTGAAACAACAGCTAAAGTGGTTTTTGAGTTATGAATCATCATCTTTGGTGGGCTTGTGAAGCCGGTCGTTGAAGAGTCAATAACTCGAAAAAGGTTGAGAAGAATAGGGTTAAACTCGTTTATTTGTTCACTATCGTTCAAATTACACACACTGTGAGAAAACTACAGCGGCTTTGTTGATCTTTTCAATCAACGCTATCAATCTTAGCGGGAGTTTGCGGTTTTTCATTTCACTACAAGTTTTACAGTGTGCATTTTTTGCATCTTCGTTACGTGATTGATAATCATGACGTCAGCTGTTGTAGCGTTTGCTTTGTAGCTTATACTGAGGCTTCACTTTGTGTCTTTGAGTCAGGCAGGTGGAAATCGATTTTTCGTGATGAATTAGTTTCTTTTAATTTCTAATTTTTACATTAAATATTCGGCTCATTGAAATTTGACCGATTTTATTAATATATTTTTATATCGCAATTTGATAAGTTAAATAAAATTGTCAATTTGACTTTCCTGAAAAGGATAATTGATTTCTGTTAAAAGGCTTTTAACATTTGCTAATATAAGAAAAAAATATATTCTTTAAATAATTAATATTATATTGTAAATACTAATAATTACTAGTAGTTTTTTATCAATTAAAAAATTTTAATTGAAAACAAAATTTTTCTTTACGTCAAGCTTATTTTTAGTTGTAGAGTTGTTGCTGCTAAATTTCTATCACATTTAGATAATTTTTGTAAGAATTTGACTATTAACAATACTTTATATTACACAGTTGGTGAACAATATATCTAAAAGTTCTATTTGAATAAGATACCCCTGATGATCCCTTTTATGGGTGAAACAGTCTGTTGGGTTTTAGCTTTGTTTTTATTTCCGTGATTTCGCTATTGTTAATTTTAATTCAAGCTCTAACTTTGTTATCGGGCACTTTAGAAGAACTGATTTTTATACAGTGTTATCTAAATGTTGAATAGATTTTATGCAATATTATTTCAAACTTTAGTTTTCTGCCAATATCACCCATGTGTCATATTATGCGATATAAATTACTTTATGAAAACTCCAAACTTTTAAAAATTTTTGAGGTTCAGAAAACCATATAAAATATTCCAAAATAGAACTATATGCAGCAATTTAAAAGGAGGGCCCCTCGATAACTGTAAAAAAGGGGCCAAGGTGACTGCTTTACTTGCCTCATTCAATATCCATTACTGCATATAGAGTGCTTAATTAAAGAAATAGAGTGCTTTACTTGGGGCCAAAGTGACTGCTTTACTTGCCTCATTCAATATCCATTACTGCATATAGAGAATGTATTAAATGACCTATTGTGCATTGTCACTAGATGCTTGCGTCCACTCAAACGGATCACTTACTAATACTTTCAGGCATCCAGCCAACTAAATTTTGCCGACTTGGGACAACCTTTTTTGTGGCTAACCGTGGCATTGTAGACCCTGATCATATATTGCATGATCTTTCACTTGGAGTTTCATATGCCTACCAAGTAAGCCTAAGATCTAGACGCCCATTTGTGTCATCTGCGCGGAAACAGCTAAACAATCTTGCCGAACTAGGCACCCTCGCGTGGCCGAATCATAAATGGAACACGGAGTACTATGAAAGTACATCAAGGCTTCATGCTTTTATATTCAGGACTAATACCAGGAATGATCTTGCCTAGAACAGCTTGCATTAAGCTTAATCGTCTGCGGACTAGTATTTGGCCCTTCCATTTGTCCACACACACCATTGTCCGGGATCTTGCTTCCTTACCAAATTGTTGATGCGACGTCATTAAATAAATGGTGAATCACGTTACAACAGCGTGCCCTATACATCGGGCACCAGATAGTGTACAAGTAGATAGAAGCGCCGTTTTACAGTGACCGCGATCAACATGGTTTCATTTCAACACCTACTTTTGGGATTCTATTCTGTGCTTGGAAATGAAACTTTACAGCCCTGGAAAAAGTTTAAAAAAGCTTGCAAGCTACCTAAATTAGAATTATCACTACAATAAATAAAAACTAAAGAAAACAACTTTCAACTAGCCGCCAATATCTTGGCATTTTTCAAAGCAGGCGGAAATAATTGTATGAAAACGACGTTTCTTTAAATTCAAAACCTCCGAATTTGTTCTGTGAGTCAAAATAATACAGCAAGTAGATAATAAATGATTATGAATATTAATAAATTAAACAAAAATCACGCAGACAATGCCAGAGTGTTCAAAATATAGATATTTATCACATCTAAAGCAATGACATCGACATCTGCTGTTATTTTTTTCGGCACTATAAGCAAAATCGGTGTTGTAAATTGTGTTTCCTCTGTAACTCAACATACGCTTTTTTTGAAATAAATTTTTCTTTTTTTCTTGTGGGATTTTTATCATTTTTTAACTTCTATTATATTTATAAAATAAAATAAATATATTTATAAAACTATTGCTAATTGTAAAAAAAGATTTTGTAGAACAAAACTTTAGGGTCATGAAGCTTTAATAACTATATAGAGTGTGATCTAGCCTATCTGCCAACTCTAATGTGTCGTACCTATTGTTTTGCATCAGAACACTGTTTTGCTGGGTTTTTGCTTCGAACTGCTGGAAGTTTGCTACTTACTCGAGGTATTTGTTTTGCAAGATATGTATGTTAACATGCTTGTGTGGTCCGAACTTTTTATGATCAGACAAATTTTTTTTTATTAAAGACATTTTTGAAAATTCACGAAAATGGCATCGCAGAAGAACTTTCTTTTGTCTTTATACTTATCTTTCTCACGCAAAAAAAACGTCGGAGGCATTATACATAGAGCGACCGTTAAGCGATTACCCCAACCTGCTTCCGGACATGCCAAGATATTGCTGTCCAGTTTTAATGTTCATTTAAAGATGTGACTAAAATTTAGAACTGTTTGCTAAGAAAACCAAGCAGAGAAAAGTGCCGTAAAGTATTTCTCTTAAGAACACATCAGAATGGTTCGAGTAGGTTTTAAATCGAGATTGTGTCGATCAGGTTCGCAACCAATTTGGCGTTCTTAACAATATCACCACACTGCCGACAAGAAGTAAATAATCATTTGATGCAAAACAATTTTTTTGACTCTGTCGACAATTTAACAACCAATAATACTGGCCGACAAAAAATTTTTTTTTCTTGGTGCCCAAGATGTTTCAACTGTTTTTATCTAATTTTGTGCGCTGATTTCAAAAATGCAGTCAGTTTTTCTCTATTGGGTCTAGTGTTCCTGCTATGATGCACCCACTATAGTGACAAAATTCACTCAGGCGGTGTTTACTACAAAGTGATAAAATGGTTTTGTACTGTATAAACACAATTGCATATTTATTTTTCTTGATCTATCAATAACAAGCCAAATCAGTGAGTTCAAGAAAGCATACCGACAGTGGAATCCTTAAAAGAAAGTTTTCTCCATAAAATAGTTTTGCTCTTCCCGCAATTAAACATGACTTCTCGGCCTTACACAGGCAAAAAACCCTGCATCTATTTTATATCTCAAAAGTTAAATAATTTTTATGTAACTTACAAATAGTTTCGTCAGAGTTGTTACAAGCAATTTTATTTTTGCTACACACAAAAAAATTGAATAAAAATAAGTATAGTTTTGGTAGAAATGGTGATGCTAAGCAGTTGTTTTTTTCGGCTAAATTTTAAGAAATTGAAAGTATTTTTATACAGTATATTTCATACATATAAATGATTTTGAGGTTATAAAGTTAATAGGCTGTTGTAAGCTATCCAATTTGGCCGCTACGAAGTAGTGATAGATTAATTTGAGTAGTTTTGTTTTATATTGCACAATGCACAATCGATAAAATAAGATTTGTTCATATGCTCATCATAAAATTTTTCTCCTCTGTTTTTGATATGTATAAGCATAAAAAGAAACAAAACAATCATTAAAAATGAAATAAACAACAGTTATTTTTATTTTTAACACCCAATTAGATTTATTGTTTCGATTTCGAAATTGTAACGTAGCTAATATTCCGAAATTAAATTCGTAAATATGGACTTAAAGCTATATTCATTTAAAATATCGAACTCGATTGCTGATCAGTCAACTCCTGAAGCATCGATAAGCAACCTCGCTTCGGGTCGCGCCTTTGTTTGCCTGCTGACGATTGAATTTTCCTACGTTTGAACAAAAGACTTCGAGCGTAATGTTTGTACTTCGTTTGTTGGCTGTCCTTCAAATAGCGCATTTTTCACAGTTACACTAGCTGTTCATCACAATTCATTTATTTTCTATAAATAACCAAGCAAAAATGTTATAATTTTATTTACAATTTTATCATTTTGCACATTGTGGAAACTAAACTGCATCTTGTGAGATTTTCTACACCAACTGAGATGGAATTTATCGTTCGTTAAATTTTTTTGTTTTTGCGATCGTTTTGTGTAAGATTTTCGTTTTTGAAGTAACTTGTTAGATACGTACATTGAAAAAAACTTATGTTTTCATAGTAATTGCCTTTTATTTTTTAAACTTCTGTTTTTTAAAGTATATTTATATAGATTCTTTGATTGATTGATTTTGGGCGATTGATTGAAAATAATTTGGCAATGTTGGCAAACAAATTACGTCCGGTTTAATCGGGTCAAATTGATAAACGGCCAAAAAATCTTCACTTTAAATTAGATGTCCAAAAGTACTGATAGTTTTGGCGTCATATGTCTCGTAAAGTGGCAAAAAATGGTAACTTGTTTCAACTCCTGCATTAAACGCAAAGTTTGTGATTTCATTCAAAATTAAAACAAATGGGTCACGACCAGGGACGTGCCGTCAGGGGAGGCAAGTGAGGCAGTGCCTCACCTGTAAAAATTAAATAAAGCAGAAATAACTTATTGAAGTCATAGTCTTTGCAAAATAGTTGCAACATGCTATTAGTTAAAAAAAATAGTAAAAATTATACCTTACTTGTAATAGTTTAATTAGTTTTGCTTTTTAACCCTAATTTTGGACGGTTTAATCATTGTATTTTCAGCCCAGTAATCATTTCGTCAACCGTTCTTGTCATAGCTAATACGCTAGTGAGGCAGCTTCAAGACTGCCTCTCTTCAGAGAAAAAAAAGAAACAAAAGTGACACAATACCGTGCTTTTTTCTCTTTTGGTAAAAATATCTGTTAAAAGGAGAGAGATTTGAGGCATGCCGCAATTCTGACTTCATGAAGAAAAAAAGTTTTTCTTACTCCGACATTTGCTAAAAAGAGATAAATCAATTTGTTTTCAGTAAGTAAAAATACACGCATTGTGCAACTGCAAAGCAATCAATTTATTTTAAGTTGTAGTAATGAAAGATGATTTTGTATTTAATTTAAGAAAACTTTAACATTAAGCTTTCAATTTGGTTTCGGTATATTTATAATTTATTTTTTGAACCTCTATTTTTGGTAGCATTTTTATACGTATTTATAACATACATTTCTAGCTAATTGTGCCTTACCTTTGACGCGTTTTTGTGGTCAAAATCGCTGATATAGGCGAGGTGCGGCACTGACAATCTTGCCTGTCTTTCGACACTGAAAGTACCATAAACTGAATAAAATGTGCCTTTTTTCTTATTGGCAAAATCGGGGCGAGTCTATGCTGAACAGATAGGATTTGAGGCATGCCGCAAATCTGACGTCATAAAGAAAAAAACAATTCGCTTTATTCTCGCCAAGTTGGAATAAGCGCATTGCAGAAGTTTCCGACTACAGTATAAGTTTAAAGTTTTAAGAATAATGGAGGAAGATTTAATATTGAAGCTAAGAAACTTTTCAAAACTAAGCTTTCAATCTAAAGTTAACATCTTAAAAAAAGGTAGGCCTATTCCAGATCTAAAAAATTTGCTTCAGACAACTGGACGAAAAAAGGTAAATCGTTCCTTTCATAAGGAGTGGTACACAAGAAAGGTATGGTTGTGTGGATGTGCTTTAAGAAATTATCTTTTCTGCTATCCCTGTCTCTTGTTCTCAACAAATGACAATGTTTGGACTAAAACCGGATTTTGTGACTTGAAGAATTTGCCGAGACTCTTAGCAAGCATGAGAAATCCAATATTCACATTCAAAGTCAAATTTCTTTCAAAACGTTTGGAACTTCAAGAATGGATTTGGTCTTCAATGAACAGCAGAGACTTAATATCAGTCTTCACAACTCAAAAGTCAATGAAACCCAGGAAATTTTAAAGGTTCTCATTAATGGAACATGCTACCTAATTAATCAAGAGTTGGCCTTTCGTGGAAATAATGAGAGTGCGACTTCGTTTAATCGTGGTAATTACGTCGAACTTATTTACGCTTTTGCTGAAAACGGTGAATGAATTTCTCGTCATTTGGAGACTTCCACAGTGTTTTCTGGTTTGTCCAATCGAATACAGAACGATATAATTAAAGCAGTGGCAGAGAGATTATTCAAACTGATATCAGAAAAGATATAAATAAAGCCTTCTTTGTTGCTGTGGAAGTTGACGAGACGATAGATGTTACGGAAAAGGCCAAGATTTCTGTTATTTTTCGTTATGTATGTGAAGCTTCATATATAGTCAAGGAAGCTTTTTTGGGGTTTGATGATGTGAGTGATGACAGACGAGCTTTTGCAATAGCTCAATATGTCTTGGGAATATTACAAAAGTTTAATTGTGTGGAAAAGCTGGTAGCGCAGACTTATGATGGAGCATCTGTAATGTCATCTGAATTGAATGGGGTGCAAGCCAAGATAAAGGAAAATGTGCTAGAAGCAATGTTTTTGCATTGTTATGCCCACAAACTGAACTTGGTACTCTTCCCAGCCAACAATGCTATGCAGGGCCCATGCGGGCCCTGCGAGGGCTGCCCTTACGGGAACCATACCGATTTGGCCGCGGCCGCTGTAGTGGCCCCACATGGGCTAACCGCACGGGTTGAATCTAGCTTTCATTTTTTAGTCGTAATCAAAAATTAAAGCATGCTAATAAGCTAGCGTTTATAATTACTTTTAAAAAGAAATTGTTTGCATAAATAGTTTGAACCACATGAAACTCGTGCGATAAACCCATGCGGGGCCACAGCAGCGCCCGCGGCCAAATCGGTACGGGCAGCCCTTGCTGGGCCCGCATGGGCCCTGCATAGCATTGTTGGCTGGGTTACATTCAGCAAAATGTATGCCTGAGTGTAAAGCATTTTTTAAAACGCTTGAGGGTTTAAGTGCATTTTTTAGTAAATCGACTTAACGCACTTACTTATTAGATAATGTTGTGAAGCGTGGTTTGTCAAGGACATCATCCACAAGATGGAGCTCGAATTCTAGATTGTTGCAAACGGTCAGCACGTACCACTCTGATCTACTTATAATTTTCCGTGTTATTGGCGACGCTAAAGACAAGTGGGACAATGATTCGGTAATAAAGGCAGCTGGATTTTGCGGTGGCTTTTAAAGACGAATACCTGCTTTTTGATTATCGCTTACGAGGAAATTTTTAATAAGACTGATGCGTTGTTCAGAGTGCTGCAAAACAAATTAATGGACATTGCATTTTGCTGCGCGCAAATACGCGACACGATTGATTATGTTGAGCGACAGAGAGAAGAGTTTGACAGTTTCTATCACCGATTAGAGCAGAAATGTGCAACACTTCATCTAACTGAAACTGACGATATGCGTCAAATAAAAGACAAAAGAAAACAAATATTTTACAATATTTTGGATGATATTATTGTTCAACTAAATTTCAGTGAACTGTCCTTTCTAGGTTTGGTCGATTGTTCAGAATTTTCCGAAATGGCTCAAGAATTTGATGACACCAAATTACAGAGCCTGTCAGAAAAGTATGCTAAATTTTTTGACAGTGTAAAACTAAAGGTAGATCTCATTGGACTTTACAGCTTACAAACGATTAGAAATGAATGTAAAACTCCAGCACAACTTCTCAGTTTTTTGTACCAGAACGATTTAATTCAGACAGTTCCGGAGGCGACAAAGTTGCTGAAGCTAGTGCACACAGTACCCGCTACAACATCATCGGTGGAAAAATCCTTTTCTGCACTGAAGAGGATCAAAATGTATAATAGAAATCGAACTGAAGAAAAGCGCCTTTCATCGTTAGGAATAATCGCAATTGAGAAGGAGCGACTACAAAAGTTGCGACAAAATAAAGAGGATTTCTACAACAACGTCATAAATATTTTTGTCCAAAAGGATAGGCGAATGGATTTTATTTTCAAATAAATGTGGAAGCATGCTGGTTTTTATTTTATTTAGTAGGTAACTGTTATTTATTGTTGATTAAAAATTATTTGTGCCTCACCAACCAAAAGCCTCACCGCACGTCACTGGTCACGACACACAATTTGAAAAACCCTGGTTAATTGAAACCATATTTAATTAATGCAAAAGACAATACATTTTCAACCACATAGTTTGTTTTTCAAGTTTTTTTAGAAAGTCTTGTTGTTTACTAAACAAAATTTACTTCTGGCAATATACGCTGGTTGCAAGATAACATAAGGTTATCACAAAATTAAAATAAGCTTTAGGGAATTAAAGACTAACAAGAAGGCGTTTCGTTGTTGGTTAAGCCATAGGTGAGAAACCATGAGAGCTCCATGGTTTTTTTGTGCAGCCTTTATTATTGTTATTTTTTTTTGTTTTATCTTTATATTTATCCTCCTGACTGACAGAAAACCGATGGAGGCGCTAATGCATAAGGTAAGCAATTATTCCAACCTGCTTCCGGAGATGCCAAGATATTGCTGTCCGCTAGTAATTTAATAGAGATATGACTGTAATTTAGAATTGCTTGTCAAGACCAACAAGCAGGGGAATATGCCGTAAAGTGTCTTTCCCAAGGACACAGCGGAATGGCGCGAGTGAGTTTTGAACCAAGGCCATGTTGATCATATGCACGGCGCTCTAACCACTCGACCACGCTGCCGCTTCATGAAAGTTTTGAATTTTCCTGTGTGGCCTCCTTTTATATTACCCGATATAATTGTGACCTTTATTGACAAAAAGATCCTCCATCTCTGGGCTATACTATATGCACTTCTATTTATTAAAGTTGACAAACTTTTTCGATACTTTGTTATAACGCTCTATTTGCCACAAAAATTGATAAGTTTGATGATGTTTTTTTTTACTTAATCGGTTTTTTATTTCATAAATGCATAATCAAACCTTTGATTAAGTTTATTTGTTTTCTATAAAAAAATACATTTCGGCCATTGGACGTGATTACTAAACATTATAAATTGGTATAACAATTAATTTCAAAAAATCTAAGCAGCTTTTCTTTCAAAATATTAAAAGTAAACAGATCAATCAAAATGTCCCTCAAAAAATAAAACCAGAAGTCACATCTTTGTTTAAAACAGTGTTCCACGACCGGTGCGCCGTAAGACAAATACAAGTATGCCGCCAAAAAAACGGCATACTATTAGAAATGACAAAAATATATCTTTTTAGAAAGTAGCGACCAAAAAGCTAAGAGTTTCCAAAAGGTTTCTATGCCTGAAGCTTCAATTAGTGGACAAAAACGTCTTAAGCTTTAATTTAAACAACTAAAAATGCGTAAAGATGGTTTTTTTTTGCTCTTTGCTTATCTTTGCTCTTAGTTCTCTGCATAACATATGAGACCAGGCTAACTAAACATTTTAAAATCTTAGAAAGACAAAAAATATCTTTACTTTTAATTTTAGAGCCACAAATGTTTTCAATCTGGTGCAAGTGTGCCGAGGTGTGCTTCGGTTTAAAAGGAAGGTTGCTGAGCTCCGGTTTAAAAGGAACATGTTCAGCCATAATGTTTTCAGTATTTTTCAGCATGAGATGCCATTATTCTGTCTTTTATTGATATGCCGCTTAATGTGCCTCTGTCAAGTGCAAAAAACTGTGACATTTGAATCTCATTGAAAAATTTTACATGTTTTTATTGGTCTGCATTCTATCATCCATGATATATTTGTTATAATTTATTGATACCTGCAGATCAACACAAGAAGTTTTAGTAATCACAAATTAAATGAAATAATAATTTAAGAAAGTAAATGAGCATTGCACGACTTTGTTTCAAAAGAGGAAATTTTTAACGGTTGAAAATAATAGAAATCCTTTTGTTATTTTACTAATTCAAAAGCTGAACAGCAAAAATTTTGAAGGCCTAATGATCTGCAAACTTGCTTTAACAATTACGCTGTTCGAAAAAAAAGAAAAAAAAACGAAAATATCGAATTGAGATTCTTTTAAATTATCTGTTCTTTACGAAAAAAATCGTGCAAGAAAATGAGAAAAACGACCAAGAATATAGAACACTAAACTATTTTTTAAATTTATCTAAGTTATTTTATCGCCTTGACTAGTTTGAAGGTACAACGACCATGCACAATTGATGTTGTCCGTAAAATAATACATGTCGTTTTAGTCTTGATGTTTGTTTAGCACGCACTTCAATATTTAAATATCCACTTGCAAGCAAATTAACTTAATTTTAAATAAAAATGAAAAAAATTTAATTGTAGACTCTAATAGCTCTAATTAGACAATTAATTGTTTGTCAAATTTGATCTTCTTCTTCTTCTTTTCCTTTCGGCCTTTCCCATTAGTCAGGGGTGGCCACAGCGTATCATCATTCTCCACATCTTTCTGTCTTCTCAAATTTGATCAATATTTGCAAATAAACGCTGTCACGTAACCTCTTATAAAAAATTTTTATTTTTGAAAAAACATGTATTTTATCAATTAAATTAATCTCGCTGGTGTGAAATGAATGAATGCTGCGAAATGAGAAAATAAAAAAGTGTGCAAGTTATTCATTCTAGTAATAATGATTATTAAATCACAATACAAAGTTATTGCAAATTACGATAAAATACGTGGGAGTCATCCATTCCGACCAATACTGGATATGTTTTATTCCATAACAATCATCAGAAGAGCATAAGTTTCATGGGCGCTATGTGAAAAGTTAAATTTGAGCTCCTTAACCCTTATCAGCACAGCTACTTTAGGTAACTTAATCGGCACATATGTTGACAAATTGTCAACAATTTATTTGTGTTATTTTTTTTGCTTAAAAGTACTCAAATGTTGATTTTGGTGTTGTGTTCAACAATTAAAAAGCGAAAAAGCATTATGCATGATTTTGAAATTAAGAATTTTAGGTTTACCTATTACAATTACCACAAAGTTTTAACTTCAATATTATTGCAACAAACGAAATGGTAACTGTTATGAGTTCCACTAGTATCTGCAGTTAGCTCTTTATTTATACGGAGTTACACGATAGCTATACGACTGAATCTGTAAGTTATACTAATAGTTTATCACGCAGTTAATCACACTTAACAAACCAGAGAGAAGAAGGCAGTAGAGCCGTGCGCTATGACGTCACATACTATAACAACCCCCTTTTAAGAAGCTTTTTAGCGAAAAGGTTGTCTAAGAAAAATGTTAGTACGTTGTACGAGCCCGATTAATAAACATGCACAAACTATATACAATACGGCACAAGCGTTATGAGTTTTACGCTACTTCATACAAAATCTCTTAAATGATTAGGAAAGCGTTTTTGTCTCACGCTTCGCCGCGAGGTTGGAGATGATGGAAAGACTTCATCTTCAAAATGGACGTGACGTTCGTCTGATGTCATCATTTCCTCTTTGGGGTCTCCCCCTTCGGTGGGGAGAGGGCGAATAAAACGTCTATTGCGCCAACAGACTCGACCGCTCGGCAGTTTTATGTGGTAGTCGCGGTTTCTCCCGACGCCGATGATGAGTCCCGATCGCAACCATTTTTTTGTAATGTGGTCTTGAATTCGAACATGTTGTCCGATTTTTAGTGGATTGAGGTGTTTTGCGCGTTTATTGTATTCGGTTTCTGCAGCCACTTGTAGATTTGATAAAGCTGCGTCCCACTTGTCGAATTTGTTTTGCCAATCTTCCTTGAAATACTTCAGTTTAGCTGGGATGATTGAACGTAGCGGGGCGCCGTATAAAATTTCGGCTGGTGATAACCCATGGGCCTTGGGTGTGTTAACCCATTCGATTAGGCCGCTGCTAAATTCATCGCAGTCGAGACTACCATGCTCAGCAGTTTTGGCAACAAGGTGCTTCATGGCTTTCACTGCTGCTTCTGCGTGTCCGTTTGACTGTGGGTAATGTGGAGTACTTATGGTGGAAGTTACTCCCCATTTCTTGAGAAACTGTTGAAACTTGCTTGATGTGAATTGCGGTCCTCCGTCAGTTCTGATTCGTACTGGTACCCCTGTGTCCACGAAAAATTTTCTTATAGTGCTGATTATCTGATGTGAACTAGGGTCATGAGAGAACTCGCTGAGCTTAATCCATCCCGACAGACGGTCTACATAAACCAGGTAAGTCTTACCGGCATAATAAAATAAATCTGCAGATACGTCTTCAAAGGGTCTTGATGGGAGGGGATCGCGTTGTAATGGTTCCTGTTGCAAGCTTGGTTGGTGCTCTTGGCATTTCGTGCAGGCTTCAACGGTATTTTTGATGTCGCTATTGATTCCTGGCCAGTACACTATTTGACGCGCTCTTTGTTTTGTTCTTTCGATGCCTTGATGTGAGGCATGTAGCTTTGTCAGTATTTCTTTTCTTTTCTGTACCGGCACCACAATGCGATGGCTGTTCAGGAGAATTAATCCATCTTCGAAAGTAAGCTGATCTTTCAGCTTTTTGAAAGGTTGAGCTAATGGATATTCGTTTCCTTTTGAAAAGTTGCTTTTAATAGCAGTGATTAATTGTTGTGCTGCTTCGTCCTGCTGAGTACTTTCTTTTAAGTCTTCCAGCATTGGATCGATAAATGTTTCTTTTGTGACTTCTGGGTCTTTTTCTCTCAGAATTGTAGAAACGTTTTTGCAGATCATTCTGGTTGTGTCTACGTTTATGATATCTTCTGGTTCTGGGTCGCGGCACGGTGCTCGTGACAACGCGTCGGGGATCACATGGTCTTTGCCTTTTCTCCAGGTGGTGTGGAATATAAAGGCGCTGAGTTTTTCTTTAAGTCTCTGAATCCTGGGATTATCCACCATATCGAGTGTCTGGGTATTCAGGATTGACTCTAATGGCTTGTGATCTACTATCAGCTCGAATTTGGGTAAGCCTTGCAGATATATGCGGCATTTACGCATAGCCCAAACAACAGCGAGCAATTCCAGTTCAACCATAGCGTAGTTGGCCTCAGTCTCAGTTATAAAACGTGATCCTGCTTGAACCAATTTCCACGTTTCTTGATGTTTTTGCAAAAGTGCAAAACCTAGACCTTTCAACCGAGATGCATCTGTTTGCAGCATCGTTTCCAGATTGGGGTCGAATGCAACCAAAATATGGGGGCTACAAAGAATTTCTTTTGTCTTTGTAAATGCTTCTTCATGCTGGGGTGACCAGAGAAAAACATTTTTTGGTTTGAGCAAGTCCCGAAGTGGGCCTGCTGCTTCACTGAGTAGGTGAGTAAATCCGCCCAGCTGGTTTGCCATGCCCATAAAAGATCGTAATTCAGTTATATTTGTTGGAGCAGGGAATTCAGAGATTGCTTCAATTTTTGTGGGGTCTGCTTTAATACCGTCGCTGCTCACTATATATCCGACATATCTCACAGCACTTTGTAGTAACTGCACTTTCTTCGGATTAAGAGTAATACCGTGTTCTCGACATCTGTTTAGTACAGCCACTACGGTATTCAAGTGCTCCTGTGCAGTTTCGCCTTGAATAAGAATGTCATCTACCACTTTTTCGACTTTTTCAATGCCTTGCAGAGCTTCATCGCCTCTTGCGCAATATTCGTCTTGAGAAGAAGCTAGTCCCATCGGAGCTCGAAGGAATTTAAATCTTCCGAACGGCGTAATGAATGTGGTAAAGTCTTGACTTTCTTTTTCTAAAGGTACTTGCCAGTATCCTTTAGTGGCGTCTAATGTTGAGAAAAATTTAGACGAAGAAGAAATATTCGAAATAGCTTCGGCAGGTGATTTAGATGGATGATATGGACGGCGTACGTATTTGTTCAATTTCTGCAAATCAATACAGAGACGAATTCCAATATTGGGTTTTTGTACAACGACCATAGGGTGCACCCAATCAGTTGCTTCTGTTACTGGTGCAATGACTCCGGCTTGTACAAGTTGGTCAAGCTCTGTCTTCACCATCTTTCTGAAAGCTAAAGGTATTTGGCGTGGAACAGGTAAAGCAAATGGAACAGCATCATCTTTCAAGGAAATTTTCATGGGTTTACTGTTCATTTCCCGTAATGTTGTGTCTTCAGAAAACACATCGCTGTACGATTTTATCAATTTGTTCTCAATTTTATTAATTTCTGTATCAGTTGGGTTCTCTGATATAATGAATCTTGTGTTCTCTGCTTTTAATATGCTTGCTAATTTTCGAGGTGTTTTTGATGAATTTATCGGTTGAGGATACGTGTCAGGTAGAATGTTAACCTGTTGACATACGTACCAAGCAAGCAAAAAATCTTCTACCTCAGGACAGACGTAAATGGTTTCTTCCACGAATCGGCCGCAGTATTCGATGATGCATGGGAAAGTCCCTACGCATGTTACGGTCTGCCGGTTTACTGCACTAAGAGTGTCTTGATTTGGCGGCATTAGATTAGCAAGGTCTATTCCGAGCCGTTGAATGATGTTTACCCCAACAAGACTTGCTTCGGCACCTGTGTCTGGTGTAGCTTCTGTGGAACCTAACGGGTTACGATGTTTAAGAGAAAAAAGATTAACAGTTATTTTGGGCGCCGCGGAGTTAGCGAAATTTGCGTTAGCATTGCATCTACGCTTGATTTGTCCGGTTAACTTTTTCTTCGTTTCTTCGCGTCTGTTGAACCCGGGTTTGTTGTGAAAGCATACTGATGTAAAGTGACCTTTTTTGCGACATATTAAGCACTCTGTATCCTTTGCGGGACAGTGGGTTTGACCTTTTGGTGGGCAGGTCTTTTTACCGCATTTTGTACAGGGCGTTTTAGTGCGCTCTTTAGATTTAGAGAAATTTCGGCGAAATTTGCTTTGGTACGCTTTTCTCTCATTCAGCTGTCGGCTTATTCGCGCGTCGTCTAGTTTTGCTGACTCTTCCGATCTGCATAAATCAGTGACGGTCTGAAGATCAGGTAATGGGGACATGGCTAGGAGCTTTGTTCGAGTCTCTTTGTCATATATTCCCGACATGATTTTTGTGACTAAACGACGATTTAAACATTCATTGCACAAGTCTGCGTCTCTCGCCAAAGTTTTAATCGCGATTAAAAACGAATCGAAGTTTTCGCCAGCCGCTTGCTTTCTCTCTTCAAATGCGACGCAATCTAACGCTATATTTCTTTGACTCCGGATGTAATTTTTAATTTTGTCTAACACTTCGTCTGGTTTAAGTGTCGTATCATCCGGGATAAGAAGTACGTGTTCTACGGCTTCTCGCATGTCCATCGAAAAAAAACCGCGAAGCAATGCCAACTGACTGCTCAATGGCAGCTCTGTTGCAAGCGAGACCGTGGCATAATCGTTGTACGATTTACGCCATTTCGCAAATTCAGCTAACGAAATTCCCACCTGCAGTGTCGAAGGCTTTTGTGCGTCCGCTTTGGTTCGCCTTGCCTCGTTGTTAGAATTGTTGACGTCAATGGTTTGCTCACGTGATTCGCTTCTCTCGCTGTTCGCGCATTGGGCCAGCTGCTGTGGCGAAAATTTTTCGATTATTTGTTGCAATTGTCGCTGACTTTCGAGCTGCATTTGTCTCTGATTTTCGACATTCTGTTCTTGTGTTTGTCTTTGCATTGACAACTGTGCTTCTAAAAAAGTTTTTAACCAAGAAGGAGGTTCATTATTATTAATATTACTATTCGCGTTTTGATTAGATTGAGATAATTCGGCTATACGTTTGTTTGCTGCTTCTAATTCTGCTTGCAGCTCCCGCTTGTTTTTTGCCATGTCTCTTTTATCTTCAATCTTTTACAAATCTCCGATCACGAACTTGCAGTATACTTTTATAATGGTTCGTAAGCTTATTTTCTTTAAACAAATTTATAAGCTGACTGTCGACGACGCCATGTTATGAGTTCCACTAGTATCTGCAGTTAGCTCTTTATTTATACGGAGTTACACGATAGCTATACGACTGAATCTGTAAGTTATACTAATAGTTTATCACGCAGTTAATCACACTTAACAAACCAGAGAGAAGAAGGCAGTAGAGCCGTGCGCTATGACGTCACATACTATAACAGTAACGAATGAAAGAAATAGGCACAAACACATTTCAACGACAGATGCTACACATTATATATATTCATCTGTGTCCAGTTGTTCACATTAAGATGAATCAGCTAAGTCAAGACAACCAAATATGTTCAGTTATTTATATCGAATGGCCATAGTTAGCAGTCCAAACAGTGTACTTTCTTCAGGAGCTTTCTGTGTCGCGCGCAGATAAATTGCTCGCAAGTTTGACATGCTGATCTAATATGCTTGCTGCACCTGGAGGATCTTCTACGCTTGACTGTTTGAGAGGTTCGTAAAATAAAACCCATTAATAAAACCCATTCTTTCAGCAAACAGCTTTGTCTGGCCCATCAATATCCTTTTTCTTATATATGGTTGTGCAAGTTGAAAACTCACCCGCTTCAGAAACTTGGTCTTTTTACTGCTCTTTCCGACGCCTCTCATTACCTATCTCAAGTACCTACATACTGATAAATGCATTATTTGTGGCAACATTTATTAAATTATAGTTAATAACCATTGGCCAACGATTTGTCTTTCACAAACAATTGAATTCTTCACAGTTTTCATTCAGGTGTCGACTCCACCTTTGTGCTTGCTATAATCCATAATTACTGTTGGTTTGCTGTGGCAATCTGTGATTGAAACATCAGAATGAGAAGAGGACATCATCAAAACATTACGGTTTCATTTGGCTATGTACGATATTAGCAAAATCCCATTTGAGTAATCATACAATGCCTTAGTGCTTTCAACTTCTCTTCCTCTTGCCGATTTAAATTGAGACGGAATTTTACCTCCATTTGACATAATTGTGCCAACCAGTGTAAGTTTTTGAGACAGAAAGTTGCATAACTCGTGAGTAGTAAAATATCTGTCGACATAAATATTTCTGCCAGTACCATAATAAACAGAGCACGAATTCATCGCAATATCGTTTGCAAGGTTTCGGTAAGGTGCATTGTTTTCTTCTCTACCTGAATAAATCATGCTATGCAAAGCAAATCCTGTTGTGGCTTTACATAACCAAAAAACTTAACACCATACTTTCTTGATTTTGAGGGCATATATGTTCTGCCAGGGATTTTGCCACGATACCCGACTAATTGCTCATCCACAGTTAATGTTTTATTAGGAACTTAGACGTTGCGCAAATTATCATTAAAATGAACCATGCTTCTCGAATAGCCGCAAGCCTATCATCTGCTTGTCTGCCAGGTCGATTTCGATAATTATCAAACCGCATGCAACGTAACAGAAATTTAAATCTATTCAAAGCCATAGTTACTCGATAAAATGTCTGCTGTCAATAAAATCCCAAAAACGACGTAAATCCGTAAAGTTATCCCTGTCTAAGCCAGCACGAATCATGATAGCAATACCAGTTTCAACTTCCTCAATAGTAAAATCTTTGTAAACCGAATTTGGCAGAAGACCATATTGATGCCTTACATCTCTTGCTTTTCGGTTTGTCTCACGGACTATAAGAAAAATAATTTCTGGACGGTAAAAAAGTTTGAATGCATTTATTTCACAATCAGGACTAGCATCTATTCGAGCACTTTGAGTCAAAATATTTCTTCTGAGCCTACTTTGAAAAAATTGGGCATAATATGTTGCATTCCCAGCAGTTATTTCTTCCTGATCTTTATTTTCCGAGCTTTCATCATTAGATTCTTGACCATCATCACTAGAAATTTCATAGTCCTCATCACTCTCTTCTTTAAATATATCTATGTCAGAAAGCAATTCTTGTGGAAGAAGATCATCGCCGAAGTTCATTGCGTGGGCAATCCGATGCAGACTCTGGTGGGCAATTCGATGCAGACACACTTTCGCTTCCATTTGTAATCTCCTCATCTGAATCATAATCGTTTTCAGAAGCTGTCTGCAATTTATTTAGAGCTTCTTGAAAAGTAAGACGTCTTTGTTTTTTAATTTAGCCAGCAAATTTGAAATTTGTTTAGAAAGCTTGCAAAATTATCTCATTAGTAAACAATCCTACAAAAAAGGATTAAATTTTAGCTTTTGATATTGAAGCCAGTTTTACTTGCCACGTGTCACACGAATAACGCAAAACGCAAACTTTTTTCATTTTTTCATTTTTGCATCTGTTGACATTTTGTGAACAGATATACCGATTAAGATAATATGCAAATATCTTGTTTCTGGATCATCACTATGCTTGGCTACCCTGCTGAGGTACGCTACAGAAGAGCCTTCCTTGGCTAGGATGTTTGATTGAGCTAGTGTGCAATGGTTGTCAAGATCTCACAAAAATAGTTTGAAATTGACAAAATGTCAACACATGTGCCAATAAGGGTTAACGAAAAAGATCTTTCAATAAAAGGAATTTAAAGTTTTACTTGTGTGTCAACCGCTCACGCTACAGCTCTAATTTGAGGATGTTATACACTAACTATAAAACATTCAATGAAATGTTAGTCTCGCTGACGGTATTGACGAAGTATGTTTTAAAACTTAGTAGAATTTTTTTCAGTTTGTAATTTTACCAATCGAATAACCTAGAGAAGAAATTTCATATTTATACTTTTCAGTACTTGATGTTTTGTTCAAGCAATTAAAACAATTTTTGAAAAATAAGAATTAAGAAGAATTAAGATAAGATTATGAATACCCAAACGTTTATCGTATTTTTTTCTCTTGGTTTTTCTGGTTGTTGCTGGGCTGGTCTTGGTACAGGAATCTACGCTACAGTTTCAATTAACTGGGTTGAATATATTTCTTCTGGCTCATCGGGATTATGGAACATCTGCTTTGAAAATTCCTGTAATCCAATTGGAAGTAAGTTGGTATACAAACAAACGCTTATTTAAATAGGTTGAGTTTTCTGCATGAAATGCTTAAAAAGCAACAAAATACTAAATAAAAATTTGATAATTGCTTTTTGTTTTTGCAAAGATACGGATTGGCTCCTAGCCACTCGAGCACTTTTAATTTCAATGAATGCTTTAAATTTAATCGGAGGTATTTTGGTGATTATTTGTCAAATTAAAAAGAAGTTTAAGGGGATGTTAGCTGCTGGTGGTGTGTTGGGTCTCGCAGGTAAGTCGTTGGCTATATTTAGGTTATCATGCATTTGTATGAAATATAGCTTGCTTACATTAGCACAAAAACATATCGAGTAATATCATCTTGTCATAAGAGTCTAGAAATTAAATACAGTTTACATAAACCTAGCTTTTGTTAAATCAGGAAAGTTAAATCCGGAATATGGTCCGGAATTTGGATATTTTTATTTATGCCGATATTTTTATTTTATAAAATGTAAGCCTTCAAAAAATTTTTAATATTCCGCTGACTTCAAGGGAAAATGTAGCCAAAAAACATTTTGACAAAGGAAGTAAAAATCTTTTTATCTTTGTCACCCTTTATTCTTAATCATAATCTTAACTTTATAAACTTTTAATTTATTTTTAGTATTTCGCAGTAATTTTAAGCTTTTAATTATGATCATACTCTCCATTGTTACGTAGTGATTCCGTAATCGGTACGCCACCTCCTACTTAATTTATTTTGTCAGCAAGTTGTTTTTAAAAAGTAATTATAAATACCATAAAATTGCTACGGAAAGCAGCCACATTAGATTAAGCATTTTTTTAAATTGATTTATTTACATTGATAAAGCACGACAGAAACAAAAACAAGACAGAATAAAACAAAAGCTTTCGGCTAACTTAAGTTCTCATGAGGTTTCGGGTTAAAGATAATTGATTCTTTATTTAAATTGAACTAAAGTCAGGAAAGTCTATTCTCTAGGCAAACCTGATGAGGGCTTAAGTCAGCCGAAAACCTTTGTTTTATTCTGTTTAGTTTTTTGTTTCTGTCGTGCTTTAATAATGCAAGTAAATCAATTTAAAATGCTTAATCCGATATGGTGCTTTCCATAACAATTTTACGATACAAGAAAGTGACCTCTCTCTCGAAGCTATAATTATAAATAGTCGCTTTACTATTTTATTCAAAGCGCAGTAATTGGCTGAAGTTTTTAAGCCATTTGCGACAACAATGCGGCCGTGATGACGCAGCTTCGAGCAATATCTCCTAGTTAGAAGCATATTCCATTTTATATGTTACATAAACATTTTGGTACTAGTCTTATGATTGTATTTAGGATGTCATAAATCGCTTTAATCAATTTCTAATCGCTTTAATGACGACGACGACGATCAATTTTTAAATTTAGCATAAATGTTTTAATCTCAGAATTTAAACTTATTCAAGTATACTCGTATTCGCTTTCAAGCTGGAATTTTTGCTCATTCATATACTATATGTCTTGCAGTTTGTTTTCCATTCAGTCCAGTTTCAGTTTGAAGTAAAGTGTAGAGTTGCCTGTGAGGCATTGTTTAAGTGTTTAATTGTTAAGGATTAAGTGTTGACGCCATAGAAGTTAATTCTATGCTCGTCGTCGTCGTTGTCGTTTGAAGGGCATCCACTCCAGGTCAGACACAAGCAGGACTGGGGCCGAGGGTTTATCCTTTTACTACCCCAGACTGTTGTACTGCCTGGATCAGATGCTGGCAGTGATGTCATTAAGCCAGCATCGAGTTTCGTCATCCAAAACCGTCAGACCTCATGCACCATGTGGTGCCCGATGTATAGGGCACATTGTTAGTACATGGTCTGCGATTTGCTCAGAGGCGCCACACTCGCAATTCGGTGAAGGAGCGAGACCCCATTTGTGCATGGACGAATGGAATCGCCCAACACCAGTCCGAAGGCGGTTGAGTTTAACCCAAGCTTCTCAGGGTAAGCCCATCCCAACAGGCCTGGCACTGGTCTCGGGCACAAAAGCACGGAGCCTGGAAGCATTTTCACAGTACTCCGCGTTCCATTTGTGATTTGTTAATTCAGAGGCGCGGATGCCAAGTCTGGCAAGGTTGTCCAAGAAATTCCGTGCACCTGGCACAAACGGGCGTCTGGATCTTAGTCGCACTTGGCCAGTATCTGAGGACCCACTTAAAAGACCATGCAAAATATGATCGGGGTCCAGAGATCCACGGTAAGCCAAGGAGAGTGTCGCTCCCAGTCGGCGAAGCTCAGCTGGCTGGATGCCTGAGAGTACAGGTAGGTGGTCCGTTGGAGTGAGACGCAGGCATCCAGTAACTATGCGCAAGGCGTCATTTAAGACACTGTCAATGAGACGAGTATGAGCACTGCGACACTAGAATGGCGCACAGTACTCAGCTGCTGAGTAGACTAGAGACAAGGTGGCTATGCGTAGTGTTTTAGCACCAGCACCCCATCCCGAGCCCACGAGTCGCCTCAGCAGTGTGACGCGCGATGATAGTTTTTTGCGCAATGCCACTAAATGGTGACGAAACGTGAGCGATCTGTCCAGTTTTACCCCAAGGTAAGTAGGGGTTGGACAGAACGGTAAAAGTCTATCATTGTTGTAGACCTTTAGCTCACGTTTGGCCTCTCGGTTATTTAAGTGAAAGGCTACCGTCACCGTCTTAGTGTGACTGAGCTTCAACCTCCAAGTCTGGAGATACGCTGACAGTGTGGACATGTCTTGGCTTAAGGTCCCCTCCAAGTCCTTCCAGTTTCCAGAAGAGTGCAACAATGCTAAATCATCAGCATAAGCAAACTTTCTGGAAATCATGGAAGGAAGATCGTACGTATAGATGTTAAATAGGAGGGGAGCCAAGACCGATCCCTGAGGAACGCCGTTTTTTAGACGGCGTAGCCTGCTTTGCTTGCTGTCACCGGTGGTAAGGGTGAAACTTCGATTTCGGACAAGCTCCATGATCATTTTGACCATGTGCTTATCCGGAAGTAGTCTCAGCAGCTTGCAGGTAAGGCCACGGTGCCAGACAGTGTCATAAGCAGCTGTTAGATCGATAAATACAGCACCGGCCTTCTTTTTAGCCTCGAAAGAATCCTCGATGTTCTGGGTTAGCAGAACAACATGATCTACGGTTGACTTCCCGCGTCGGAACCCAGCAGCAGCTCCAGCATGGAGTATAAGCTCGGGGCAGATGGAATCAGGTCCCGGAGCTTTACATGGTTTTAAGTGTTGGAGGGCAGCAGTAAATTCTTTCTGTGAAAAATTGTCAGAGATATTTACTGCGTCTGGTGTTGTGGCCCTCCAAAAGTCAGAGACTTCTTGAAAGACAAGTCGAGATCACTTGCGATCAACAGCCTCGTATTTCCCATTTCTAACTAGCTGAGATGCAATAGCATCGGCTGAAACGGGACAGTGACGAGGAGAGTGTCGTGACCTACCAGTAAGGTTGTTCAAAATACTTCACGCTTTTCGACTAGAGTGTGAGAAGTTAATGCTCCGAACTGCTTCGGACCATCGATCCCTCCGCTTTCTGTCAAGCTTGGCAAGCAGAGCTGTAGCAGCCAAACTTGAGTCGTCTCCCTGAGGAGACTGCAGAAAGGTTTTATAGAGGGATTCACACTCAGCATCCCAACACGGAATATAGTTATTTCGATACCCGCGTGGGATAGTCTTTTTGGCTGCTTTCTTAATGGTGTTACAGAAGTCCTGGTAACCCGCATCCACATCAAGTGAATCAGGCGGCAACAAAGTCTTTGCGAATTTATTCGTCAAAGCAATATAGTGACTCCATTTGGCCTTGCGGAAGTTCCAACGCTCAACAGGCATGCTTGGCACTGCCATAGCAAACCTTGGCGGTGTAATAAGCGAAGGTCGATGTTGTGATCTGGGGAACTTGTCAAGGACACGTCTATCCGGTAAGCGACTGTTTGGACCTATGCTAGCGAAAGCTAGATCTGGATTGGTGTCAGTGTTCCAGCGGCCGAAATAAAAACTGGCAGCGTTCTTGGCATTATATAGCAGGGCAAGACAATTAATACTTGTCCAGCCAGCCAAGCACTCACCGTCCTGACTGTTGTCGTCATAACCGCAGTCAGCATGACGACAGTTAAAATCGCCAGCATAAAGACAGGGGTGAGGAAACACTGGGAGATCCAGGGTTCGCAATCGCGTTGGCGGTGGTTTGTAGACGTTGACTATTTCATAGCCATCAACGTCCACACACAACCACTCGATCTCCGATGTCGGTGGAGATTGGTCCAAAAGCGTGTATCTCAGTCGCTCGTGGACAAACGTGGCAAGGCCATGCTTCCTGCTTAAAGAAGACCCAGCCAGTTGGTAGTTTGGTAGCACCAACTTCTCTGCATCAGTGCAGTGGGTCTCCTGCAGTAGGATGACGAGTGCCTCAGACTGCATAGCGAGGTGATGAAGAACGTTCATCTTGCTTGCAGTGAGGCCTTCGATGTTCAGCTGAAGAATAGTGGGTCTTCGGAACTTGTTGGCAATATGCCCTGAAAAGGGCAGTTTTATCCTGGCATTGCCCCGTCCTGAAAAGGACGTTTGCCGATTAGCAGACCCATACTGAACATCGGAATGGGTGAATACCCTTCCGTTTTGGTAGATTCGGTTTCGGTCTGTCATTTTATAATCAATGAACAGACTTACTTACGGCCCAGGCTGCGTGAAAGCACCTACCGTCTGGGCCATTTTATGCTGAGATAGAATTGCTTGGATAAACTATTAAGTGTAATGTTAGCCATTGGGATGATAATTACCTCAAATTTTCTCAGTGCGAAGTAATTTAGTATTTATTTGCAGTTGATTGATGCTGTGAGTCTTTTTGCAGTTTTTAGAAGCTTGAGAATCCAGTTTTGCGAGAGTTAATTGAATTTTGCTGATTTCGTGAATAATATATTCTTTATAATGAAAAACTGTGGTTTCTTGCTATTTGTGGAAAAAAGTTTTTAAGAGAATTCGTCGTACTTAGCCAGAATTAACCGTATAAAAACTTCTGTTTCACGGTAAGCTATTTCTTGAGCCAGTATAAAAAAATAATAATGAACAGAACTTTATTTCAGCGCTGGTATTGGGGTTTTCAAGTTCAACTGGTCTTTTAAGATTACTGACTAAAGTTGTGACAATCTTTTTCCTTGGTTTCACGGATTCACCAGTCCCAACTAATTGAGTTATCTAATTTGGCCCAATAAAAAACTTGAATTCCCCTGTTTTAAACTATCGTGCAAAACAAATACATGTTTATACCAGAGAGGCAAATTTGATGTTTTAATAAAGTTCAAGTTTTAGTTCAATTTCCAAGTCCATGTTTGAGTTTCATTTTTTTCTTTTAATTTTTTTGAGTTCAAGTTTAAATTTGAAGTTTTCTATCGAGTTTAGGTAAAGTTTCAATTCAGTAAAATGTTGCGTTTTTATGATTAACCGTGAAAGTTTATGGAAATTGCAAATAGAAAACTAACTAAAAATTAACTTTTACTACAGCATGTACAGTATATTGTAAAAATCAAAAGCTCGATTAGGCATTCAGAATAGTTACACCTTTATTTAATTTGGTTAAAATACTCTTTTTTACTTTTTCTTGAGATTCTTATTAAGTGTTGTACAAATTTTAAAATGTTACATTACAAACAAATTAATCAGCATGCTTCTGCTACATACAGTTCAAAGAAATTTTAGTTTTGATGCTGTTTTTGCTTAGTTGTACAGTACGCAGGGGTGCCTAAACAGAAAAGTACTCTAAACAATCGCAATTTATAGCAAATTGAAAAACAATTTTGCTTGAAACTTAGAAGACAAAAACAAGTCTTTAGTCGTAAAATTCGGCCACGGTGTTTTAGTTACTCAGCCGTAAATACTTTTGGTAAGCCCGAGAGACTTTTGACTCAAAAGGTTGAACGCTCTTGATGCATGTTCTTTTTTTAGTCTTCACTAAGATTTTTAGTAAAATCTTTCGTTAATACACAAAAATTTACTTTTATTGAACAAAAAAAGTTCTTTTTTTTTGCTCCATTGCTAAATTACTGTTATTTGTTTTGTGACTCTTTTTTAGAATGTTTAGTAACTCTGTGTTTTAATCGATATTTGACAAACATTGTTAAACTTAATTTTGTTTGAAATTATGCATATGTAGAAACATTTCTAACATAATACTTTTGTCATGTAAATTTCAAAGGGCATTATCTGCTCTTTATGCTCTCGCGTTTTGAAAATATTGCAAGATTGGGAGCAAATGTACTCTGTCCCTAAATTTTAGCACCTCTGGTCGAAAAGTATAGTTCAGGGGTGGCCAAACCTATACCACGTACAAGCCGCATATCATAAATCCAAACTTTTAAAGAGCCGCAACACAAAAATCTAAAAACATGATTTTATTTACTCATTTACTGATAAAAAAAGGTCCTCACTTGAAATCATCCTCAGATTTCCCACTTTTCGTCCCAAATTTATAGTTTTCTCTAAAAAAAAAGTCTTTATCTCGAATCGATCTCATATATTCTATTCTCGTATCAAAATCATGATGTTTTCTACAAAAAAAAAGGTCATCGCATGAAAACATTCTCCGAACTCCCATATAATTTTTCAATTTTTTAAAAGGTTTAAAGAGCCGCCAGCAAGGGTCCGAAGAGCCGCCGTTTGGCCACCCCTGGTATTGTTTATTGTTAATTCTACCAAATATCATTACATATTGTAACTTTAGAACATTTTTTAAAGACATTTAGTTGACACAGCAAAAAGAAAAAAACCATTTGCAATGTTTTTCTATTTCAGTTAGCGTGAATACATATAACTGTGTATCCGCAATGCAATTGACTTTAGACTTCTTAAAAAAAAAATTACTTCAATGAATGTGTACATAACAAACAAACGGTTTTACAATTGAAAGTGCGATTAATTAATTTTGACGGCATATTTTTTGTGTTGTTTAGTTGTTAGAGGTATACTCATAGTCTTTTTTAGATAAAAACTGCAAGAAACAATGTTTTTAAATTAATTTTAAGTCAAATCTAGTTTTTTATTGTGAAATGAATTTGGAAACACTGTACTTTTTGTACCTTGGTTTTTTAATCTTATTAGAGTTAGCAACTTTAATTAGTATAATCGGGATGGGACGATTTGGCCTAGCCGTTTTGGCGCGGCCATTTTGTCGCCAGCCATTGTGGCAGTGTGTCGTTTTCTTATTTGTAAAATCTTGAAAATTTTAGAGTTCAGGGTTTAGGGGTTAGGTTAGGGTTAAGGTGATTGATTATACTGTTTTATTCAAACCTTTCTGCTAGTTTCAAATAGACTGGCGGCAAAACGGCTTCGCCAAATAATCGCCCACCTAGTTATACTAGTTGTTTAGCTGTTTACAACAATAAGTAAATTGCTGTGGCAAAATTTAAAAAAAGTTATACACAAATTTTCATTTATTATTTTAGATAAGAAAATATAATTTATAACAATCAGCTATGAATCGAAAAAAATAAAAAAACGAATTTTGAATAAGATTAATTTTGAAAAAAAATGCGTAAGCAATACATGGAAACATTTATAGCTCTGCAATTTGCCTCATTGACACACTTTCGTCTCAATTATTAAACTTCAAATATATTCAGTAATAGAATAATTACTGCAAGTAGCTTTAATGTTGAGTAAATTCCAGGTGTTTTTGGTGCAATCGGAGCCGCTGTGTACACGGGGTTTCAGGAAAAGGAAAAAGTGCAAGAATTCGTCTATGACAATGGATATTACAACGCGTGGATTTCGTGCGGATTATTAATCGTTTCCAGCGTTTTTGTTTATGCATTATATCGCCAAATAAGAACATCAGAAAGATGTGAAAATTTGCAAAAAAATGTGGCAATAAAGCTTTAATAGATAAGAAAGGCCCCATTGCAAAACACGAAAATCTCGGCAATAAAAGTGAATAAAGATTGTAATGTTACTTTTTTTGAGATTTTATCCCATTTTTAATTAAAATTGTAGATTTTAACAAATTTAATTTTAGTTTTGACTTGAAGAAGAAAAGTATATTTTTATTTTAGCAAATTTAAACGCAGTCTTCTTTTTCCATCTTTTTGGTACGAAACAGCCGTTTTGCTAAAAATAGAAAAAATTTTTGCACTTTTTGTTCGATTAGCTAGAAAATATTGAAGTTTGAGCTAAATAAATCAAAAAAAAATCGATTCTTTGTAAAAACACCATGCTGTTTCTGCGATTTTGAGAAAATATGCTTGTTGTTTAAATTTTTACAGCTTTAGGTGCTCTTATTTCTTGAAAATTGCACCATTTTTAATTTAACCTTTTTTCAATATTTATTAATTGTGTTTCGATGATATTTCTTTTATAAGAATTGAGAAACTTATTATTATATATATTATTACATATAAAGAAGCATTAAATTTTGTAATGAGTTTTAAAATTTTGTCTAAACTATCAAATATCTCTTTTTCTGTGTTTTTTTTTATTATCTCATAGCAGTAATAGTAAGAAAAAAACGGAAATTTTTTGAGTCAGGTTTTCATAAAAATTTAAAAAATTTTGTGCATGTGTAATGAAACTAATTCGCTTAAAAAAAACTCTCACCAGCAGGATTGTGGAGTCGGATTCGGAGTCACCGGGGTGGTACGTTTTAAAGAGAATTCGGAGTCGGAGTTGGAGTCACTTTTTAAAACTTGGGAAAGTCGAAGTCGGGAGTCTGAATAGTTTTTTAGGTGTGCTGGAGACAGAGTTGGAGTTTTTTGTTTTCAGAGGCTCTATTTTACGATCAATTAAGCCTTCACAGTTTCGGAGTCTCGCCGGAGTAGCGGATTCAGGAGGAGTTGGAGTCAGGAGTCAAAGTCGTTTTTTTAAATGTTCTGGAATCGGAGTTGGAATTGGAAAAATTTAAATAGTTGTCGTCGGAGTCAGAGTTGGAATCGGAAAATTTTTAATAGGTGAATTTGGAGTCAGAAAAATATTTTTCGACTTTACAACCTTGCTCACTAAATAGAACAAGAAAACTTTAACTGTTCATAATTGCAATTATTTAAGCAGTGTAATTATGCTGTTACAAAATGCGATTCAGTTTGTCACATATTTTATCGAACTATCAAATTAAACTAGTTGAAAATTAAAAAACTAAGCACAACAAAAATTTAAAATCATGAGATGTATTTCTCCTTCTACTGTTGCATGTTATGAAACACTAAAAAGTGTGCAATAACCGTCTTACGTCACAACAGTCACCAGCTTAATGAATTCGCAACAAGCAAAGATTACAGTCCTTTCAAATATTTTGTTAAATTCTTCGTTCTCATGCACAATTGCTGATTGCACAAGCTACTGCTTACCTACTAAGTTAAGTTTAAGAATGACGTAATGCTGACGTGTTTTGTAGAAATTTGAAATTATTTAGAATTTGTTTGATTTTATAAAAACTTGTGGCAACATCTTAGTTTTCCTATATGTATAAATGTTTTTAAATTCTTGTCATGTGTTTTTTTGGACTGGTGGTTTGCCACCACCATCTTAATTACAAATTTTCAATGTGAAGAAGCAGTTTTACAGAAAAGTCAGCAAATTGCAGTTTATTGACAGTAGGCTAGGGTTGCCATATGTCAGGATTTTTCCGGACATGTCCGGTATTTTAATGTTCAAATCTTGGTCAGGGAAAAATGTTAAAATGTGTTAATATGTCCGGGATTTTTGAATTTTACAAAAAACATTTTTATAACAAGAATTTTTCTAGTTTCCAACAAATGTTCTTGAGAAAAATATTAAGTTGAAATACTGCAGTACCTCATTTAGAATAGTTGATAAACAAATACATGTGTGTGATACAGGGCCGTGTTAAGCGCCCCCCAAACACCCGGCCGGGGGGGGCTAGCGTCATGTAGGGGCCCACTCATTTTCCTGAAAATAATTATGGTTTACAGGTTTTGCAATATAAGTATTATAATGGTCTAAATGTTTGGTCCCATTAATGTTTTAATTACTTTGTACTATGTCTTTACAACCGAAATGTTATCTACTATGACGTCACACAATAAAGTTTTCTCGTGCTTCAGTTATTGCGAAATTAGTTAGTCAGCAAAGCAGTGTTGCCAACTTAGATTATTTTAATCTAGATTTAGATTGTTTTCGTCTAATTTAGATGTAATAAATACCCATTTAGATGTTAGATTATTTTTTAGATTATTTTAGCATTTCATTTAGATATATTTAGATTATTTTGACAAATGTTATTTTGCATTTGTTTCTAGTGGCAAAGAAGTGACAACACTTTTTTTTTTTAGAGAACACCCTGATTATTGGACGAAAGTTGGGAAATTTGAGAGCAAATGGAAGTGAAGACCGTTTTTTTTTTTACAATGTAGAACACCATGAGTTACAACTTTATATTACAATTTTTGTTTTTTTTATTGAAAATGTAACTTTGGTATGTTTGGATTATTATTTGGATTATTATTTTTTAAATTTATATTATTTTAGATATTTTTTGTTGAGATTCTAAATTATTTTAACTTTGAACATTTGGCAACCCTGCAGCAAAGATATTGCGTTTAAACAGCTAGCAATAACAATGTAATGTGCAAGTTTTTATCACGTTTTTCAATCCAATAAGAAGCTGGATAAACCTCAACCTTTAATCGTTTTAGCCTAATTTGACTTAGTTATTTCTTGTTTATTAAATTTTGACTTATTTGAACTAGTTAGTTCAGGCTAAGTCATTTGCTGTTGCTAAGTAAACAGCGCATCAGAGCACAAGTATTTTCGTGACTGTAGCTAACTACAGCGTCAGAAACAATGTTTTTATTTTAACTTCACACTGTATTGTCTTTGTTTTTTCACATAATAACTGCTCATTTGCTCAATATATTTTTTGCAATTTTTTTAGTTTTGTCCAGATCTAGTTGATTATTTCCAATTGTATTTTTTCTGAACTTTCTGTGGCAGCACAGCAATATAATTTTTAGCCATGAAGAAATATAAAAGTGCAGCGCAGAAGCGTAAAGAAGCAGCTATAGCTAAAGAGTCTGCCCAAAAATTAACCAAAGTAACTCACTATTTTTCGGCTGTATCAACATGGGTGAGAGATGATACCAATCAGAGTGAAACATCAAGCATTGATAATGCTGAAACAGAACCAATTAAAAATTGCACCAAAAATTTGCCCGAAACGTCAATATCACTTCCACAACCTTCTTTCATCCCCCCCCTCTAACGATCGAGTATTCTGGCCTGCTACTATCTCAAAGGCGCAACGATGCGATATCATTAAAAGAGGTCCTGAGCAAATTAATATAACTTTTCCATACAATTCAGCAAAACGGCGATTTTCATCTGTTCATTATGAGCGTACTATGATTAATGGTGAGACTATTCATCGGTCATTGCTTCTATACTCACAGCAATCGGATCAAATTTTCTGTTTTTGCTGCAAGCTTTTTGGTAACACGGCTAGTCCATTTTGTTCTGGTATGAATACTTGGGAGGGAATTTCCAAAAAACTAAAAGATCATGAAAATAGCACTTTTCACAAAAATGCAGTCAATGGATGTTAATGAAAGAGGGAATTCGAGAGCAATTGACATGCAAGAAATGCATTAATGAAAGATCATTTTGGAGAAATGTATTAGAGAGACTTATTGACATTGTCATCTTCTTGTCCGAAAGAAATTTGGCTTTTAGAGGTTCAAACGAAATATTGAGATCACCACAAAATGAAAATTTTTTAGGACTATTTGAATTGTTGGCAAAGAGGGATTCTGTTTTAAGTGAATTAAAAGACAGAGTAATCAGGTACACAACCAAGCAGCACTATTTAAGCAGCACCATTTAGAATGAACTAATTCATATCGTAGCAAGAAAAGTTGAAAAAAATCTTCTAAAGCAACTAAAAAAAGCCAAGTATTTTTCAATGATTCTCGATTGTACTCTAGATGTATCTCATGAGGAACAACTGACAGTTATCTTGCGTTCATAAATTTTTCAATGTGACGAAAAGCAAGGAGCTATTGTAAAAGGAGCGTTTTTTGGCTATTTGAGAGTAAAAGACAGTTCTGAAAAAGGGTTGTTGGAGACATTTTTAAAACGATCTGCAGAACTACAGCTAAATCTATCTGACTGCCGAGGACAATGCTATGATAACAGTGCGAACATGAAAGGAAAAGAAGCTGGCCTTCAGACTAGAATCGTAAAAATTAATCCCAAAGCATTATTTGTGCCATGTGAAAATCATTCATTGAATTTAGTCGTGGTAGATACTTCCAAATCTTCCACCAAAGCTCTGTTATTTTTTGGTGTGTTAACGGAGATGTACTCATTATTTTCTTCTACTCAGCCTTGGATTATACTGAAAAAGCACGTCCAGTTGTCATTAAAGTATCCATCTGCTACCCGTTGGGAAAGCAGAATAAATTGCATCATACCATTACGATATCATTATTCACATGTAGTGGCAGCATTGAAAGAACTAGTCAACTATTCTTTGGAAAAGAAAGATGGGAACACTGCCACAGAAGCTCAGTTTTTGATAGTTTACATTACATCGTGGAAATTTGTTTTGTCGGTCGTCATTTGGTACGATTTACTCTTTCATATCAATAAAACCTGCAAAATCATGCAAACCTGCGGCATTTCGTTAGAGATTATAGAGCTAGAAATCAAAGCTACTCTAGCATTCTTGGGAAAATATTGCAATGATGGGTACAGTACTGCAATAATAGAGGGTCGTGAAATCGCGAAAAATTTGGATATTGACAGCATCTTTGCTGAGAAGAGGCACAGAAAGAAAAAACAACTGTTTGGTTATGAAAACGAAGATGAAAGTGATCTTGATTCCGAGGTGATGAAATTCAAGACGATTTTTTTCTGCAATCGGTAGATCACGCTATTGAATCTTTAACTCTTTCCGTACGGGCTGGTTTTTCGGCCGTTTTTTAAAAACGCGGGCTCTTTTGTTTAAAAAAAACAAGAAAAAAATGTACTCTAAGTTTATTAAATATTTCCGCTTTTATTTGTTTAAAAGCAATTAAAACTTTATATTATCTAAAAGCCTGTTTCTTTGTGATTAAAACGATATAAAATTTATAAAAATTGAATGAAAAATGAATTAGTAATAAATAAAAGAATTGACCCTAGTTATTTTTCAAAAATTGCCGTTTTTTTCTTCTTGCGTCACCGTGTGGCAAGATATTTTAACTTGCTTAGTCGTTAGCGAAAGCTAAAGATCTAAACTTCACATTCGAAAAAAAAAAGTTTCTCAAAGAGAGAAAAATGAACAATTTATTCGAGAAAAAGCAGTCGACAAGTTCACAAATTCTCGTGTACGCGAGTGATCTCGACGAGATTGTATGTGTTTGCACGCGGTTTTATCCAATTAAAAGCGGAAAATCCAAATTAATTATCAGCTTCTAAACTAATAGAATTAGTAGCTTGTGAAGAATTACGAGAAAGAAAGCTATTTCCGAGATATGCAAAAAAGACTAAACGCAAGACCTGGCAATTCTTCGATGCAGTTTATGTTGCACACAAAATAATACAATTTTTGATGAACACAAATTATTTATTTGAAATGCTGAGCAGAACTTGAGGGTCCGGAAGATGAGAAATTGGAGGGCAATTCATCCTTGCCAGCAATATTTGTAAAACGCCGTGACACAAGGGGCAGATAGTGTCCTTACAAATTGTCATGACAAACCGATGGGGTTAAATCTGTATACAACTATATAATCTCGATCGAAATGTTATAGGACGATGCCAGTAAAACAACAATTTAGATTAGGGATCATAAAAATTTTTAGAAAGAAGCCACATACCAAATATCAGTGTAAATTTAGCGAGAAATACAAAATTTAAATGATTTCAGGGTGGTCCGAATTCTTCACTCTTGCGGGCCACTTTTAAAAAATGTTCGAGCTTGCGGGCCTGACCCCCCGGTAGAAATTGTTCAAAATCATGGTGCTCTCTAAAAAACGTCTTTACTAGGAATCGGTCGCGGATGTTTGAAAATTTCTGGACTGAACGATAACGCTAGACTCTGTCCCAGAAACCGTCATGATGCCTTGTTTTAGAACAGTGATTCTCAACCTATTTTTGTATTGACCCTAATCTTGGCCGAAAATGGACGAGAAAGCTTTGTCGCCCAATCAAGCATAAACATCTCTATTTTCGTCCCCAAACCTTAGTGATCTCTAAAGAAAAAAAAAGAAAAAAAGTTTTCATTTGGAAGCGGTTTCGGATTTTTCTAGTTTTTCCCAATATCATGTTGTTCTACAAAAAACCGCACAATGTTTCAAATTGTTTCTAAATTTTTGGACTTGTTGGCGATCTAATCAAATTACACGGCGACTAATTTTATGTCACGACCCAGTGATTTAGAAGCATTGTTATAAAAATTAGCCACTGCACGCGATCGACAAGACTTGAATTGTATAAAATTGTTCAGCGGGCCACATAGAATTACGTCACGGTTTGGACCACCCTGATATTGTTAAACCACAATCAAAAAATTTTCAAATTCAAAACTATATTGCTCCCCTAACTTTTAATTTTTGAAATTGGCCTGTAAGTGCAAAAAGGACCTTTACCCCTGGCCTGGAGCGACACTCGTATTGCCGACTTTTTCTCGTTTGATATTTTGTGATCATTTTTTTGTGTATTTTTTTATATAATTATTATGTATAAATTGTTTTTAGTGTTTTTATATGCTGCTTGCAATAAAAAAAATATTCTTCACTTAGTTTGCTTTCGACAAACTGTAGAAAGTCTTGTAGATCCTAAGTTATTTATTTCTTAGATCCGAAGTTATTTATTTTTATTAGCGTATTTAACGTATTTGATGCTCTAATGAGATCTTGGTTTGCTTTTTCCGCTACGCTTTTCTCAGTGTTCTATAGTACAGTCAATCAAAACTTTTGATTATATTTTATCGCCAAATTCGCGTAATTGCTTTCGAAAATCTCAATTAACCCAATTTTTTTTTCGACTAAACTTTTTTCATTGTCTTATAGATCCAAAGCTATTTATTTCATAGATCCGAAATTATTCATTTTTATTAGCGATTATCAAATTAGATGTTCTATGAGATCTTGGTTTGCTTTTTTGGCTACGCTTTTTCAGTTTTCATAGTAAAGTCAATTATCGCCCAATTCACGTAATTGCTTTCAAAAATCTCAATTAACCCAATTTTTTTTCCGACTAAGTTTTTTCATTGTTTTATAGATTATAAGCTATTTATTTCATAGATCCGAAGTTATTCATTTATATTAGCGATTAACGTATTAGATGCTCTATGAGATCTTGGTTTGCTTTTTTGGCTACGCTTTTTCAGTTTTCATAGTAAATTCAATTATCGCCAAATTCACGTAATTGCTTTCGAAAATCTCAATTAACCCAATTTTTTTTTCCGACTAAGCTTTTTTCATTGTTTTATAGACCCAAAGCTATTTATTTCATAGATCCGAAGTTATTTATTTTTAGTAGCGATTAACGTATTAGATGCTCTATGAGATCTTGGTTTGCTTTTTTGGCTACGCTTTTATCAGTGTTCTATAGTACACTATAATATTCTAGAGCACGACAACTAATTGAACAAATAAAAATGAAAAATGATTACTTGTGACAAAATATTTATAAAAAGTTATTACAATTGTATATCTCAATCTATTTTTGGGCACCCCAGTTTTTATGACACACCGTATATTTTTACATCGAAAACCGTTTAGTTATAGGGCACGACAAGTAATTGAACAAATAAAACTAAAATATGATTACTTATGACAAAATGATACAATTGCGTCTAAACGCCGACAATTGTGCCTGCAGCTAATTGTTAGCGCTACCGCTATTCTCGTGCAAACCGCTAATCCCGTGTAAACCGCTAATCCCGTAAACGTAAACCTCTAAGCGTATCACCGCGTTAAGATGCATTATAGCACGCGATGCAAAGAGGAAATCTATGAGATAGATTTCCCCGCCTAGGCGACCAAATGCATGAATCTGTCGGACAGATCCCCCCGTCTTTAAAAGATCGATTTATGAAAATGCATGATGTGGTTGAAATCTTTAATTTCCTTTTAAATCAACAAAATTTTTTAAAGGAAAGTGAATGTAACTCGTTCAATGTTTTCCAAAAGTTCGAATAAAAGCTTGGATCCACTTGAAATGAAAGATGAATTAGTGCGTTTTGCTCTTCTTATAAAAGAAAACAAAAAAACTTTAAAAACAGCCAAAGATTTTTTGAACTATATTTGCATGAAGCATTTGATGGAACTATACCCTAGCTTATTTATTGCTCTAAAGCAGTGGTTCTTAACCTTTTTCTACCCAGCGCCCTTTTTTTGAGATTTCCATAAGCTGTCGCCCAACATAATGTAACTACTAAAGATGATGAGTTATACAGTGAAGTGCATAGGATTCTGCACAGTGGTGGATATTCCAATTTAGGCGCCAGAGGCAAGAATTTTCAAAAATTGATGTTGTCTGAGAAAAAAAGAGGTCTGATCTTGGCTTGCATTTTTTCTCCCAAAATCAGGGTGTTCTCCAAAAAAAAAGGTTTTCGCTTCCCTATTTTTCTCCTAAAATCAGGGTGTTCTCCAAAAAAAAAAAAAAAGGTCTTCGCTTTGATTTCATCTCTGATTTCCCTATTTTTCTCCCAAAATCGGGGTGTTCTCTTAAAAAATAGGTCTCTGCCATGAGATAAATACTGTACACCTTCAGCGCCCCCAAAAATGCCCCCCGAATATTTCCGCCCCCCCAAAAATCAAAAACGCCCACAGGGGGGCGGTAGCGCCCAGGTTAAGAACCACTGCTCTAAGGGTACTGTTGACGTGCCCGCTTTTTATAGCCGGCGCTGAAAGAAGTTTTACTAAACTTAAGTTGATTGAAACATTCAATCGATCAACAATGATGGATGATAGGCTATCATCATTAGCAATTATTTTAATTGAAAGTGATTGTGCACGCTCCTTAGATTACAACCACGTATTTGATGTGTTTGCGGCAGAGAAAGCTCGCAATAAATCGTTTTAGTATTTTCAATTGCCAATTAATAATCTGCTGTAAAAACCTTTAGCCTACTTATTGTGTCTATATTAAGCGATTTCTTAAGTTTGTGTATATTTGCTACATTGTCAAGTTTAAAAATGCAAAATACATTGTTATTTACTTTTTGTATAATGATTTTTACAGAGAAAGCCAAGAGTCTTTTCTGCTTACCGGTGACCGCAACTTACATAACTCGCATTAAAATGTCTAGTTACTATCACATGTAACTGCTATGAAATAAAAGTTGGTAAACAAAATAGGGGCCACCGGTAAGATTTTGGGGGGGCCAAGATTAAGCTCACACGGCACTGGTGTCATACCTCATTCGTAATAATTTTAAGTCATGGTGATATAGTTTGTTCTCGGTCTTAAAGTAATTCAAAGTTTTGTTATAACGAAGAGATCGCTTGGACAAGGTACAATCGCTCTTGTGCTGTATGATTTAAATATCTGCTATTTGCTTACAATTGTTCGTACGCATCTTCTTTTTTTCGCCAGACAGTAATGACATAATACGCTTTGTCAAGTATATTTTCTCTTAATGCATGACCAAGTTTGAACTTTATTCCCGAACATTCTATTGTACGACAGAACTGACGTTCTAATTCTGGCGCATTGCAGCGAAGCGTTTTCTCTAGAGAATTCGAGTTGAGTCCAGCGTTCTCTAGTCGATTTGTCGTCATGTGACATTTGTCTATATGTTCTACATTTGTCTATATATGTCTGTCTTGGTCTAATTTGCCTATATATTTCTCTATATATACATTTGTCTATATATGTCTACATATGTCTACATTTGCTATATATATACGCTCGCTTGATCGCATTCAGAGAAAGAGATGATTTGAGACGACTCGAGAGACAACTCGAGAGAGGAGATTCGAGAGAGAGTAACGTAATCTGGTTGAGCGTTGGTTTGGGCGCAGAGCGGGGGGGCGAAGGACCCTGTGATTGTATTACGCGGATTGGCAAGTGTTGTAACTGTTTTTGCTCCAGTGTTTAGAGATTGATTCTACGGAGGTAGAATTGCTTGTATTGGACAAATTATGTTGTAACGCTGATTTTCGCTTTGCAGTGGGAGAGCGTGGAGAGAATTTTCGTCGATTGTGAGTTGTGAATTTTGAAATACATTGGTTTTAGTTAAAGACACTGGTCTCTGTTTGTTTGTGGAGAAGAGTCTTTGACGAATCAATCCGAGTTTGGTCCAAGATAACTGTGTAAAAGTTTCAGGCTCATAGCAAACTACTTCTTGAGCCGGAATCAAATAAAATTTAGACACAGCTTTGTTTCAGCACAGGTATTTGGGTTACCTTGTTCAATTGGTCCTTTAGGATTCCAAAGCAAACTGTGTGACAATGTGGATAATGTAAATCTTTTTCTTCTTTTTTTGTTTCATCTCTATATTTATCCTTGTAACTCGCAGAAAAGCGTTGAAGGCGCTATACATAGGGCAAGCAATTACCACGACCTGCTTCTGGAGATGCCAAAATATTGCTTTATGGTAGAATTTTTATTTTGGTTTTTTAGTTTTATAGAGATATGACTGAAATTTAGAACTGCCTCCAGAATCGCCAAGCAGGAGAAATTGCCGAAAAATATCTTTTCTAAGAACGCAGCAGAATGGCGCGAGTAGGTTTTGAGACGCGACCCACGGCCTACTAAAGAATACGGCCGAACATGTTACATTGAAGCGAAAAAATTTCCTGGGCGATGTTTTTTGTTTAGAAGAAACAACTGGTATTATTTTAGTAAAATTGCAACAATTTTACTCTTTTCCTTTTGTTCCGTATTTATCTATCATAAGGAAAGCGACTGCAACAATGTGGTTTGGATGAATCCGGAATTCATATCATAATACAACAGTTTTTTACCAAAAAAATTTGCTAACACGACCGACATAAATCTTTCACGGTTTGTTTTTATTCTGATATGGTAACTCTACAGTAAGCTAATAGATCAAAATGATCAGTGTAGGAAGTTTTACGTCTGTGTAATATAATTTCGAAAAAACGACTCTATATTGTACAAAAAAAACACAATGAAATGTTAAGTAAAAATCTAAATTTTTACAAAACTTTTCAAAACTATAATTAATTGATGTTGTAAATTTTTATTGAACAAAAGCTCATTGAATTAAGAAAATACAAAACAATAGTTTTTGCTCTGTTTCAAAAACATAAATAGATAAATAACATTAAATATAATTTCCACAAATAGTTTTTTTGTTAGAGAATTTTTAAGTAAAACTTTAGTTTTTTAATTAACATTTTTTTTAATTAAAAAAAAGACTCTTTGTAAGCACTTGAGAAGTTTCTTTGTGACTTTTAACTTCAAGCGACGTCGTCACATTGTTCAGTCATAGTTTGTGCGGAGAAATAGTTGAAAACGTTGGCTAAGAAGAGCAATCCCACACAAATCCAAGCAGCAATGTATCCGAATCCAAAGATATAGCTTGTTTCCGACAGCCGCGAAGACAACGACGCAGTGTAAACCGATGCTCCGACGATGCCGAAAAGGGCTGAATTTCATGACATTACGGCAATTTAAAAAAAGAATTGACAAAAAGAAATATTATCGTATATCAAATAACAATATGGCCACCAAAGCAATAGTAACATGAGAAAAACATAACATCAAAATAACATCAAAAAATAAAGAAAATCCTCAACATTTACCGCACAGAATAGTGCCTTTGTTAAAGGATTTTTATAAAAGAAATTAACCTCTCACCGCTGATAAACCAAATGGTTCCCGACGATTGACGCGCCTGCTTCTTGTTTTTCCAGTGTGAAATAATGTTAGCAATGTTTCCAGTAAATGTGAAAAGTATCATTAAGATGATGAACGACCGAGTGGCTTGGAGAGCAGGATCTATTGAAGCAGAAATTAGTTTAGTTTTAAAAAGAGACAATTATAACATAGCTAGCTGCAGTTTGTTTTCGGATTTTTTTAATTTTATTTTTTACCAATTTTTTGGATTGGTCAAAGAAAAATTTGAATGTAAAGTGTTATCCTTTACGAAATAAAATATTGATTAATCTATCTTTAAAAGCGTCTTACCGGTCAAGCCTATTGGTGCACAGAAGCCATTGATACAAAATTGCCACAAACCAAAGTTCACATTGGACATAAAATAAGTCCAAACGTCCGAAGTAACTGAAGAAATACCCAAGCCGAAGGCGACCCAGCTCAAAATACTGGCAAAAAAATTTAAAATCGCACTTGCTAATTTATTCTCCTTCATTTTGTAGTTTTTTGCCGTTAAATCTTTTTTAACTTTAAAAATTATTTCAATGAACTTGTTGTACGGGGAAAACTAAAGTCATATTGATAAAAATACAACATTCATCTACGTAACTTATTTAAGTAAACAAAAATTTTTTTGAAAATAGCCTATCGCTTTCCCATTCGTATTTGTACAGGAAAAATGCTCATAATTTAGCTTTGTTTAAATCAAATTTTATATACTTAGAAAAGCATAAAGTTTACATTCGGGTGCAAATATTTTGATATCTTTTCAACTCCCATCTAATATCTGTTAAAAGTACGCGTCATCAACAATCATCAACAAGCTAATCCAGTCTTTGCAACGAAGATTTCTATAATTTTTCTTTTTTTAATTTCGACTAACTCTAGTTGTGGTTTTATATTTGGTCAGCAATTAATTAATTCGCTTCGTTAATTATAGAGAAAATTCTATCAAAAGCTATTTTGACCTCGACATTTCTTTGTAGAACAGAGAAACTGTAGAAACCGTATAATGATCGCTTTGTTACGCTACTGGCGCTTGGTAACAAACAATACATAAAAAATCAATTCAAAGGCTGTTACGGCAAGAGCGTTGAGAAAAATTCCATCTTCTTTATATAAACACCCTGAGAATCTACATAATTTCTTAAGGTTTAAAAGCAGGAAATCAAACTGAACCAAAGCCCACATTAACCCTTTCTATCAGCGGTTTTTTTACCGTATTCCAAGATTATGAATTTTAAATATTCTCGTTTACACTTTAACACGATAATGAAGAAATCCAATTTTGTTACAAAAAAGAAAAAAATGAACATCTGAATATGCACAAAACAAGTTTACATAAAACCAAATTTTGATTTGTTTACTTGAATCTGCTAAAGTTGTTTGTAAATACAGTACACCCTCACCTATTTAAGGTTTACCGTTCGCGGCCCCGCATACTCGTGAATTTTGCTTTCAAAGTCCTTTTTTTCATAATTTCGTGAATTTCTGCTGCCATTTTTTAGCAAAAAAACCTCAAATATTATACGATACTAAGATTGTTTTTAATTTATGATTACTGCATGTTACTACATTATTACAGTGTTAATGAGTAAGACTGTCTACAGAATGTTTTTGGAAAGCATATTTTAGCGTATATAATATCATACGTAGGCCTTTTAAAACTGCATCAAAAAATCGCGGATTTTTGGGATTTGCGGGAAGGGAAGGAAAGTAGCCCTTGCAAATAGTCGGCGATTCTGTACCAAAAAAAAAGTTAACTATGTTTGAAGATCACCACGGTTGCAAATATTAAAACGACCTCTTTTTCATATGCCACTAACGGTGACTGCACAGAAGGCACGTTCAAGCAAGTAGGTTGTAAAAACGATAAAATAAATTCTTCTGTTTACTGTTATAAAGTTAAACTCGTAGACACACAAAACTTGTCGAAAAATCTTGCTCTTGCACTTTTCTTATTTGATAAACTACTATTAATCAATAACCAGTGAAAGTGGCAGATGGTATTTGCTGTCTCGAAGCCTGGGACGTAAGTACGTCTGCTCTTATTACTCTACATAACAGACCGAAACCAAAACTGTCAAAACGGAAGGGTATCTACCATTTCTATGTTCAGCAAAACCCTGCTAATCAGAAAATGTATTTTTTAAAACCAGGGAATGCCTGGAAAAACTGCTCTTTTTATGACAAATTGCCAACAAGTTTCGAAGGCCCAATATTTTCTAGCTGAACATCGAAAACCTCACTGCAAGCAATTTGGACGTTCTTCATTGTCTTGCTTTAAAGCAGGCGTGGGAAATCTGATTCCGCTTGTGGACACCATCCAGAAATTAAAAAACTGGTTGCAGGCCACAATAAACTTTTAGTTGATTTAAGAAAAAGGTAATTACTCAGCAGACCACGCGTCTTCATTTGGTTTGTCATGTCGAGACCTTTTTTTAAATTTACCAGCATTAAACAAATAATTCTTCTTCAATGCTGAATGTAGTTCATATAAAAAAAGAATTTTCACATAACATACAAGACAGAGAAATCTTGTTTTGCCTATTCACTTGCTGTTTTGTGTTCACTCGAGATTAATATTTTTTTTTGGTGGGCCTACATTTCCATTATTACATCTTGATTGTCAATACCGCAAAAAACCATATTTTGAGCAAAAAAAGAAATGATATGCTTCTTCCAACCACATGAGGGCCGCATTGAAATACAGGTTTTCTATTGTTACAAACTTTACTTGGGAATCCAAAGGCCAATTGAACTAGGTAACACAAATACCAGCGCTGAAGTAAAGTTGTGTGTCTATTTTTTTTATTTATTCCGGCAGAAGAAATAGTCTGCAGTTTTTAAAACAATTAGTTCCGGCTAAGTGCAAATTGATTAATTCCTTAAAAAACTTCTCTCTGTAGCAGACATGCAGAAACCACTGTTTCTAACTATAAAAACAAATTTACAAATTTAACAAAACTTGATCGATTCACAAAAAACTTGGCTCCCAAACTTTGCCAAACTTTAAAACGATTTCAGTGCCAAAAACTGCGAAAAAACGCTCACAACAACTTTGTGCTAGTGAGCTATAATTAATTAGCGCCTGTTGGCTAATATTAAACTTAATAGTTCGTCCGCCACAAAAAGCTTAACAATTCTATCTATCTATAAAACAACTGCAGTCACACAGCGAAAAACACAAACGGCTCAACTACAATGCCACAACTCAATTCTGAAGTCACTGGACTTTAAATGGAATATCTGAACTTGACAGGAATGCAACTGCAATGAAATAAAAACAAAGTGGGTGCTTATGGAAGATTACGTCACGTGACGCTAGATTACGGTAGAAATTATGAGAAAGTTGAAATTAAAGATTTAAAATAGAGTTTACAATCGGTCATAGTTTGCATTTACCAAAAACAGCCAATCAGAGAATCGCGACAACGAATGGATTAAGTAATTATAGAAGCCTAATAATCTAATAAAACTCTACTCATCAGTTTCTCGGTAATTCCAGAAAGAAATGAAAACGCTTGACACTTAAGATCATGTGTTCTAATTCTGTTTGACAGGTGCTTAAGATTACAATCTATAAAACGAACATTAAAACAACGACAAATTAAACTGCTTGCAAATAAATTAAGTGGGGGTTTTCCAACTGCGCAATAATTACTTGGTCATCAAAATACTACGTCATACTAAAACTTAAAACTACTAAAAAAAGACAAAAAATTAACTATAGATTTATGCGGTTAAGATTAAGTTGTAAATAAAGTGTGTCACTCATCCTGCTAACAGGAGACCTACTGCAATAGTAGCCTACAGAGGAGCTAGTACTTCCAAGCTTTCAACTAGCTGGGTCTTCCTTAAGCAAAAAGCATGACCTTGCCACGTTTGTGCACAAGCGACTGAGGTACGTGTTTTTAGACCAATCTCCACCGACATTTGAGATTGAGTGGTTGTGCGTGGACGTTGTTGGTTATAAAATAGTTAACATTTACAAATATCCATCAACGCGATTGCAATCCTTAGATTTCCTACTCCTCAGTCTTGCCTCTATCCCATCGATTTTAATTGTCGCCGTTTGACTGGGTTACGAATACAACAGTGCGGATGGTGAGGCTTGGCTGGCTGTGCTTAATATTTTTGCCCTTCTATACTAATCCAACGATGTTGCGAGCTTTTGCTCTGACCAGTGAAACACTTACCTAATCCAAATCTACCTTTCGTTAGTGTAGGTCTTTATAGTTGCTTACCTGATAGACGTCTTCATGAAAATTTTCCTGGTCACAAATCGACAACTGCATGCTTTTTATTGTCATTATAGCCTTGTTTATTACTTCATAATTGAATAGTAATTTTATTCAACATTGGGCTAGGATCTTTGACGAAGTTATAAATAAAAAAGCTTATGGATAAATGTTAACAAATTTATGAAAGCATTTCATCCATTCTTCTTTTAACGATAATTTCTTCTTTCAGTTACAAATTCACCCACCATATTTTTTTAACATAATAATCAGTTTTGTTACGGCATTGTAATGAACAACTTTTAAATTATATTTCCTAATATTTATTAACTCAGGGTTAGCGTACCTTTTTTTCAGGCGAGCCAAAGTGCTTCAAATAATGTTTAGTAAATTAATATTTTGTCAGCTCCAGACAAAAGGACATAGATTTAAATGGAATACAAAAAAGGTCAATTCTTTGATTTCAATTGTATTTTTAGCCACAATGGATAATGTAATTAAAGCAATGACCTTTTTTTGACCTTCAATTAAATTTATGGTTAGAATTCCGGTTATCAAGTACTTTATTTCGAAAATTACATTCTAAAATTAAATGAAAATCAAAAAAAAGTTATTATCTTGAAACCATGGATTGTGGCCGAAAATACACTCGAAATCAAACCAATGGCTTTCCTTTTCTTTTTTTAATAATTCAAATCGATTTGGTTTTATAGAGTATACCGCTATTTTTCCATCGCTGCTTTCATTAATGTATGTCAATATAAACCTCATAAAGTTTGAATATTTTTATTTCAAACATAATTTTTAATTTAAATACCCTGTCAGAAAAAAATGTCACGTGCGCCATAGGTTTGCCATTTTTGCTCTAAGTTGTTAAAATAAATCATAAAGTCTATTTTGTGTTTAAATTAATTAGGCTTTTACAATTTTCGTAAAGGTGTGTCCAAAATTGTGAAAGTTTCAAAGTTTCCCGTGAGTGAAAAAAGGTTGCGGAGCGGGGAGCGTTACTTGACCGACAAAGCAGTGTGTCAAAACAGCTGTTGTCGGACAACTAACTGTTTTGGAAAATTTTGTTTGTTGTCGGTCAACTGCCGGTTTGAGGGAATTCCACAAATTTTGTCGGTCAAGTGACGTCGACCATTGTGGAGCATTGCACATTATAGACTGCTTTCATCAATGCCTTATTTTGTATTTTGGTTAACAATTACAGCTTGTCTTTTCAATTTTGTCTGTTATAGTTTTATGTTTAAGAAAATTTCTTTGTTGTGATTTAGTGGTGCACTTCAAGTTTGAGTTGAAGTTTTGTTGAATACGATTAATTGTATACTAACAATATTAAAAATTATTATTAGATATTAGTTGTTATTTTATGTGAATAAAGCCTTTTTTTACGTTTTGGTTTACACATCATCCACAAGTTTCGTTAGCTTACCATTCTGCAACTGAACATCAAAGGCATCACTCCAACCAAGATGAACGTCTTTTATAGTCTTGCTCTACAATTCATGGCACTCGCAATCCAACTACAGTCAAATTCACTGGCAAACAAGTTATATTTTTAAGTTAAGCTAGGTTTTTCTTAAGCAAGAAGCAGGCCTTTGCCGCGTTTGTCCAAAAGAGACGGAAAGTTTTGGAAATTTGCCTCAAAGTTCGGGTCTCTACTACTGTACATCACTAAAAACTTTTAAGATAATTCAAAAGCGTACAAGTAACAATGTCAAATTCAAGTTTAATTTATTTTTTTGGAGCAAAAATTATTGTAATAACAATAAATTACAAAGTACCGTATTTCTTTGATTAAAATGTGCCTTTGTTTAGAAAATTCGCATAAATTCGCAATAAAAAAAAAGAAATGCGTTCTTGAATACAGAGAGCATGAAGAAAGCCACCTAGCGGACAATGCAAAACTAGTACTGCTTGCCTGCTACATGAGCACTTTTATAACTTGTTTTGTGTAAAAACACCCATTGCTTTGGATTTAAGGTACCCATAAAAAAAGAAATGGTGACAATACAATACAACCAAAACGAAAACTGTCAATAAATTTTATTTTTAAATTTACTTTCCAAATGCAACAGCTTCATCATCATTGTCGATAAGCTCATTATCACTAGCAATTTCTTTATCCGTGGAATTATTAGAAGCATTTTTTAAGTAGAGAATTTTTTCCGGGTCATCAGTTATGATTCCGCAAACGTCAAATGAATTAACTACAACTTCTTTAAATATTTTTTTCTGCGTTTGCATCGCTCATTCGATTGGGCTTATTATGAGCTGGCTGGGCGCTTTTATTTTCCATTGGATGTGTAAACAAATTCATCTTTTTGAAACCAATTGTCATAAAGTTCGCAAAAAAATTAATTCAAATGCATGAACAAATCAAAGTGTGGCGTCCTTTGGGATCAGTAATACCTTGGTTAAGTATACTCAATTAACAAAAACGGCTAGACTTTTTATGGTAACATTGGTTGAGCCTAGCACATGCTTACACGCAGCAGAATTGCGCCAGGTTTAAAGTTTGTTTTTTTGACGAGAGAGCGGAGCTGAAAAGATTTAATAAAAACTTCTTTTTAATTAGCTTATAGTGAATGCTGACCGAAAAGCAAGCACTGTATGGTGGTCAAAGTAAAGTATTTTTCATATCTGGGACTTCTATAAAAATATAATACCGTATGCCGTGTCTGATCGAAGCTACTTTTAATTAGAGTATGTTAGGTTTAGTATGTTAGGTTGGCCGAAAGTTGCTATCAAAAAATAAAATGCGCTCTTGATTAGAATCCGGCTGGTTTAAAATGCGCACGAATTCGCGATGAAAAAAATAGAATGAATACGGCAAGATAAATAACACCGTGTATCAGTAAATAGACCAGATCTGTCATCAAGTTACTTAACCATATTGAATTACACGAAGTAAAAAAAGGTTTTAAATTAAATTACACTTGAGATTAATTCACTACAATACATTCAATAATAAAAATTGAAACAAACAACTTTTAAACTTTCTGTAGGTACAATCAAACTAAATAAATTTTAATGGGCAAAATAGCAACAAACCTAACAGACAGTTGAGATAAGGAAGATTTTAATTTGCAGGCGAAATAATAACAAATCCAACTAACAAGTGCTCAAACCAGGGTTTCTTAAACTGGAGGCACGCTCTCCTTGTGGGGCGTGAAGCAGAGTTGTAAATCGGGCCGAGATTTTCGGGTCGGGTTTGGACCGGGTTTGGGACGGGCTCGGGCCGGGTTCGGGCTTGAGTTTTTAAAAAAGTTCGTGCTTGATTCGGGCTTAAATTCGCATTGCTATTTTATTTTTCATCATCACAAAATTTGATTAATTTTTAATTTGAACAAAAGCTTGTAAATTTTATTTCTGTTTAAAATGTTCATTGGGACTTATTTAGGTCACACACTCAATAACTGTAGATTTTGATTGATAGAGGATCTTTGAAGTTTTCTTTTATTTTAAATTCTCATTGTTACGTAATTGTGTTTGTCTGACAATGGTAGTTCTAGATCAAATTTGGCACTTCTGGAATAATTGTGACGTTTCACGAATGACTTGGAATTGTCTAGAATTTTTATCAAGTATATACATAGCGCGCGGAAAATTTAATTATTACTATTAGAAATTGTTAGTAGAAGAAAATGGTGAGTTGGTTAGTGCTGGTTGTGTTAGCCTGTGTGGCGATTGGAAATTTATGTTTCGAGATTTAGACTTGTAGTAGTCGGCGAAGCGACGTGATATCGTTGGTTCGTGATGTTAAGTTGATGTTTGAATTTAGTGGATTTTGTTGATTAAAGAGGGTTTGAGCTTTAAACCTTTTGTTTACTAAGCGTACTGTAGTCCTTACGCTCGCAGCAATGTTATTCATAAGTCAAAATAAATAACAAATCAAACAGCTTTGTTACAGGAACTTTATAAACATATTAGTTTTGATTAGTGGTTAGTGCTACTTAAAAATTTGAGTATGTTAACAGATGTAAGGTCTAAACCAGCAAGACGCTAGTGACGTCATTTTTTAAAAGGCAAGACTTTATTTAAAAACCCTTGAAACAGAGACTTGTTTACATCCCAATTTCTTGAACCAACAAAACTCCGATTTTGTTTTTCGGTCCATTTATGGTTTACCACAGCAAAATTTTAATTTTGTTCAGACAAACCTGTTGATTCTAAGATTTTCTAAGGTTTTAGATTAACAACTCATTAGTGGGACTGCGGGAGAGAAAAAAAAGCTATGATGGTTCAATTTATGATCTTCGACCACACATGTCTTTGGTAAAGTAAAATATATTTCCAAACTGTCTAAATTAGGCTGTTTACAACAATTGAAGGTTTTGTTTTTTTTCTGGCAGAGTACGAGTTTTTATGATGAAGCGTATTGAAAGAGAGAATATAAAAGTAGTAAGTCAATTTGCAAACTATAACGGAAGCACCAGATCAGACTAAACTTAATAGTTTTACATTGCTCTTACTTGATCTCATTAATTGCATATCTATTATAGTATGTAATAAAAAAACAACAATAATTCGTTGCATATGCGCGGGATTTGTTAAAGCGATATTTAAGATATATTAAAATTTTCTGTTGGCTTATATTTATTTGCTTCTCTGACAAAGAAAGATTGAAATTTAAGTTGTTGAAATATTGTAACTTAATTGCTTCGTCATAATTTTCATCAAAATAAGGAATTTCATTATATACATGTTTAATTAGCAAAACCCCATAGTAAAGTAGACTAAAATTAAGCACTCTGTCTGCGAATTGAGACGTATTCCAATATAGTTTCATATGCCAGACATAAGTATATTGTAGTTGTGTAGCCTTTTATTTGTTTGCTGATCAATATTTTGTAGTTACCTTATATTATATATGTTAAACAATTAATATTATTCAGTGAAAATGTATAAGAATTTGACCAAAGAAATGCAAAATCATCCAGAAAGATTTCATTCTTACAGTTCGGGGTCATTCTGACCTTTGGGAAAATATGAAAGTTGTCGCGCGGTGTTCTGTCCAACGATACTGAAACAAAGAATGCTACCACGTTAAGCTCCTTGAATGGAATTGTAGTTTGCTACATTTGTAAATCAGTTTTGAAATATGATTCGAGAACAACGGGATCCTCACACATTAAGCGACATGCTGAAAATTGTAAGCCACGTCAAAACAAATACAAGCAACAACTGCTTACTTTCCATTTTAATAAAAAAACACTGAAGCTAAGTGACTCAGAAAAACTAACAATTAAAGACGCAGAATTGCAATTTTGCTTTCGCGGATATCATAGCTTCAACTCATTGGAAAATGATGACCTTAAACACTCTCATACAAACATTTGTAAATATTGCTGGAAAGTATGGGGTGTTTGAGGTGAAAGATTTATTGTACAGTAGAAACACTATTTCTTTATTTTCCAGAGAAAAAGCGGCGGAAATAAAAAAATCTTTGAAGCTTACTCTTGTTGAGCTACTAGAAGCAGAATCTGTGGCTGTAACTTTAGATTTATGGACATCTACAGTATCTACAATAATAACTCCTATCTTAATGTGCATGCATTTTGAATTGACCAATCGTTTCAAATTAAGCACCAGTGTTTAGCCAACCGTCCTTTTGGAACTGAACGTCATACTGCAGAGAATATTGCAAAAACTACCCAAAATATTTTATGTGAATATGGTATCGATGTTTCTAAAATAACTGTAACCACAATTCATGGAGCGCATGTAGTCGCAGCTTTTCGAATTGGCATTTTGAACAATTCGGTGCGACTTGATTGCATGGCGCATAGGTTTCATACTTGCTTTACATGCATGTGGGGTCGAGTATGCATTTTAGAACAAAAATTGCTCGACTACGATAACAATGCATCAACTCGAGCAAGGTACTGCAATCAAGCCGCGGGACTACAAAAACGACTGCCTGTGTCTATCAAAAAAGGATCCTCAACAAGAAGATTTACAGGTCTTATTGAAAGAGCTCATTCAATTAATGTGAGTTACGAAACATTAATAAGGATTCTTTTTGAACCGCACAGAGACCGTGCCCTGCTTATAGCATCGGTAAATCGACACTTAAATTCAGAAATTCTAAAGTTTATGCAACCATTTAGTAAGTTATTTGAAATCTTGCAATTCGATTCGAAACCAACAATTAACTTTGCGGTTCTTACATATTATAAAGCGGCTGAACTGGCTAAAAAATGCCCAATTGATAATCTTGTTATTGCAACGTTAAAAAAAGAATTTCTAATGGTTCTAAACAAATCATTTTTTGAAACGTCATTAAAAGCTCATCACTGGCTTGGAACGTTTCTCGATCCTTATTTTAAACGTTTTGAATTTCTGCCCGTCAGTACAGACGAAAAACTGGTGTTTAAGACAAGATTACTTTTAGATATAGACAACTGAGTCTTGAAACACATGGAGCAAGCCGCTGCTGATGTTTAGGATAGTCAAGATTTTCCTCCACCCCAAAAAAGAGTTAGATCAGAAGTTTTGCAAGATCCGTTTAACAAATTTCGAGATGGTGCACCGAGCAGAGTTATTTCCGACCATTCTGCAAACAACAGCTGTAGCAATGAACAAATTCTGCGCCAGGTGTGTTTTATTATTTTTTCTATTTCGCTACAATGATAAGTTTTCATGTACGTAATAAAGTAATTTGTTTTATTAGTGGATTTATTAGTGAATAATTCACGTTTAATGTTGCTTAAAATATAAGGTTAAATTATAAACTATTGGTTGATTGATTGACAACAGTACATTCTATTTATACATATTTTTAATAGGAACTTCAAGCCTACAAAGATTGCATCGACACAGCAAGTGATTCAAACCCTTGAACATCTTGGCGATCACATCAAAGGCGGTTTCCGATTCTTTCAAAAGTTACAAGAAAGTTGCTTGCAACTCAGTGTACAAGCGCTCAATCGGAAAGAGACTTTTCTTCGTGTGCAATTACGATATCTCAAAGATGAGCTTTGTTGTCCCTTTCTAGTGTTGAAGCTATTGAAATAATTAATTCTTTAATAAACAAAGATTAAATTGAGTTATGTAATTTTCTTTTGTTTTTTGAGTGTTTGTAAAATCATGCTCTTTAGGCTTAGTTTTAGAAACACTAGGAAAATAAAAATTTAGGCTGCCTCTTAGCTAATATATTTGCCAAATCAAACCCTCAGATCTAAAATAATCGGGCCCAATTCGGGCTTGAAATAAATTTTATGGTTATCTTCGGGCCGGGTTCGGTCTTGTCTTTTCGGGCTCGGATCGGGTTGGGGCATAAAAATTGGGCCCGTTTACAAGACTAGCGTGAAAGGTTCATAAGGGGAGCGAAAGCAATTGACTGAAAACTGACTATATAGATGCATTGACAAAAAATAAATGAAAAAAGGAGAAAGTATGACAATGATTATTTAAAGTATGGATTTATAGATAATTGTTGTTCCGTTCAATGCTTTTAGATTTTTTAATAGGATAAATATAGCAGTACGAGCAGGGAGAGTACAATAAATTATACGCACCTAAAATGATTCAGGTCAAAGTGAAGACTTCTTTTTTAAGCTTCACCTTTAATTTGGGATGAAATGTAGTATTTGGACACTAATTGAAACGGAAAACTTTTTTTCTTTTAGTCTTCAATATTTTTTAAAGCAAAAATGTGTGACATTTTGTTATCACCGTGAATTGTTAGAAGATCATGACTCGGGAAATCGTCACGAAATTTGGGCAAAATTGTATTGCCCACAAAACATTTGCGGCTGGTGCGGCTATGATGATATGGCTTGGGTTCTGTTGGTGTCCGAATGCGAGTTTTGTTTGCATAAAGAAAGGGAAGCGTGTCTCAAAAAGTTAAAGAATTCCTGGCTTATACAATCTGACGAGCAAATAATAACAATTCTAACTAATAAATGTTTAAATAAAAGAAAGTAATGATAAATCTAACTAACAGCTAATAGTTGCAACTCTAACTAACAAGTACTTAAATGAAGCAAAACAATAATAAATCTAACTAACAATCAAACTTAAAATAATAACCATAATTAACAAGCAAAATAATGTTTATTTTAACAAACAAGTGGTTAAATACAGAGTTAAAAGTTAATAAAATACAATTGAAGAAAAAACATTTAATGAGAAGTGGATTTTCAAGTCTCATTAAAAGTTATATTTATTCATTAAAAATCTTGTAGTTTTTTTAAACAAGCAAAATTTCAAAGATTTTATTGAAATTGGTACTTCAGACCATATTAGTGCTCTTTTATTTTTTAAGCAATGTTGAGCCAGCCTTAAACTTAATCTTAATTATAAATTAATTTTTGATTGCAGAAGATCTCGTGTTATGTTGATAAATTTGATTTTGCAAAGTAATTGATAAAAGAATCGGGTAGTTTTTTTATCCAAGTAATCATGAACTAAATTGGTTTTTTAGTAATTTTACTGTAAATATCAACAATTTTTAAAGTGCTGCATTTATATTCTAAAGGAGTAGAATGGAGTTTTTATAGTCAGAGAAATTATTATTCTGTGTATTCTTTTGCGTAGGTTATTCAGTGGCTTCAATGTTGTAAAGTTTTCGTTACCCCAGTTAATAATAGAAAAATCCAAATTTAATATGCAAGACCATTATATACATTTATTTAAGTTTTTATGTCCACCTAATGTGACAATTTCATAAGAAGATAAACTGGTTGCTGACAATTTTGTATATAGATATTCAATGTGTGCTTTCCGTGTTAGGTTGTTATCTATACAAAACTTCCAATATTTTACATTATTCTTTTTTCTGTAATTCATTACCATTTAATTATCAATCGTTATATATGTATCAATTGCAATATAATTTTTTTCAAGAAAACAAAACTTTTTTTAATGTTTGAAAACCATTCAATTGATTGTTTTCATAAAAGTAAAACAATACATAAAGCTACTTTACTAAGAGTTGTCTCTCTCTCTATAACCACGTAGTTAACCCTAATTTACCTAAGGGGGCCCTCAAGGTACCCCCTTATATAAAAACGTTATAACTCGTAAAGTTCGGTTATTTAAAAAAATAATTTTATGGCTTTTCCTAAAATTTATTCCTGAATATTTTTGTATTTTATTGGAGCAAATCTGATGGATAGTTTTAGTGTAGCAGTCTATTTTTTTGACTTACGTCATGATTTTTGTACACAAAAGGTGTACAAAAATCATGAGGTAAGTCAAAAAAAAATTATGAGGTAAGTCAAAAAACGTTTTAAATGTCTTGCTGTGTTTGTCAAGATTACTGCATCACGAAGTAGTTATTTGTTTTTGCAGCAGACCGTGACTAATCCGATTATGTTGCAAAACAAAGCAATTAACGAAAATTTGAGCACCGTCAACTTTATGCAAAATAAGAAGAGACTTATAGCAAATATATTAAAAGTAAAACATTTGACTAAACAAGAATAAATTTTTTCCAACATATCAAAAAATTAACTGCATAGCTATTGTCTGTTAAGAGTATTGGACATGTAAACTTAGGGTCCTCCGAGGACCCCCTTAGGTAGTCAATAGAAAAAAACATCCCAGATAAATAAGGCTTAACCCTATTAAGACTGGGGGGCTGAAACTGTCCGCGGTGTTAAAATGCTGTGTGCTGCTCAAAAACTACTTGCACAAATTTTTTCAAATTTTATGACTTTTCCTGATTTTTATTCATCTAAAAGTTGGTGCAATTTTTGAAAAAATCGCTCAAGTAATTTTGGAGTTATTAATAGTTTTTTGACACCTAGTCACTAGTTTTTTGACTATTTCATAAAACGTGAGAAAAAAGTAGCCAAAAGCGAGAAAAAGGCAAATTGTAATCTGTTTATCAAAACAATTGAGACTGAACCATTCATTAACTATGTTTACTCAAGCACTTTACGAGGCAATAAAACGCTTTCAATCTCACTTTCCAAGGGAAGTTGTTTATGTAGAAAAAGAAATAACTGTAGATTTAGATTTCTTTTCGTATAAAATTTTCTAACAAATTCGGATAAAATCCCGACCACTTGATTTGGCTTTACAAAAGTTGATCTTACAATCGATCATACACTTCAATACATTTGGTATAATGGCTTTTGGAACAAAATATTACTTCCATCGGAATTATTCAAGCTAAGCGCAAAGAAATATCAAACGAAATAAAGCAAGTGTGTAATAGAGATATTGGTTTCTAAAAAGTTTTTTGGAACGAACCTGAAAAAAATATCAACTTCAATTCTTCTATTATAAACTCTAGAACCACACGAAAGCGAAATATTGCAATCTTATTAACAATTCACCCAATTTTTTAAATTTCAAAAAATTAAAAGAAGAAACCCGCTTTATATAAGTTATGTGATTATATGAAAGGAGATACAGACATTATAGACCAAAAAGTTACTTTCTATTCGAGTAAAACCAAGTCTCGAAAATGGACCACAATTGCATTTTCGTATTTGCTTGATATTTGTCGCATAAATGCAGCAAGTGTATTAGCAATGAATAAACACGCGGAGCCGTGCAAATAGAATTTGTTTGAAGTTGGGTTTAGTCTTGTTTTGAAATTAGTAAAACCTTTCATCCACGGCAAGGTCTAACCCAGTGTTTCTCAACCTTTTTCCGATTGCGGCACATTTTTGAAATTTTTCAAAAATCGCGGCACCTTTAGATTATTTGTATTAAATTTTATTTCCAAAATCAGGTGATCACTAAAAAAAAAGTTTTCACCCAAAATTGGGCTCAGATTTCTACCTTTTGTCCCTAAAATCAGTTATATTCTAAAAATACCGTTGCTCTGGTCGCGGCACAAAATTGGTATCTTTTGAAGTTTGCGGCGCACTTTAGCTAGGAGCCTTAATTTCCGCCCTCAAAATTATGTGATCTCTAAAAAAAAAACCTCTTCACCTGAATTCACGGTCTCTCTAGTGAATTTCCTTTCCTAAATCAGTTCTTTATAAATAAAAACGGTCTTCGCTCCGAGTATTACATATTTCACGTGTAAAAAGCGCAATATTCGACGTCCCTAGTAATTTTTTTCCGAAATCTTTCGCGGCACATAGGTTGAGAAATACAAATATATGTAGTAACATTGAAGCTGATAATTCAAAATAACATTACAACACTCAACCGTTTTCCTGGACTAGTGAATAATGTGCAATAGCTTGCGGCACCCTAGCAAAATGCAAATGGCACTCTAGGGTGCCGCGGCTCCCCGTTTTAAGAACCACTGGTCTAACCAATGAAATTCTACAGTAAAGTTGATACTTAGCGAAAATGTTGTGAAACCAAGTATTTATACGCTTTGTTATCGATATTTCCTTCTCAATCAGAAAAAACGTCGGTGTGAAATATGTATATCAGAAATATCAGCTCCGGAATGAAAAAAAAGATGGCATTAAAATGGCGCTTCCAATCTTTTGTTCAGCCTGGTAACAGTTTTCAAACATTTACATAAACAAACTCAAAAAATAGTTAAAAAAAATACATTGAGCTGTGTTTGAGTGCAATATTATTATACGATTGTACTGGTGTTTTTGTTTTTCAAACAATTATATTGAAATTCGGACTGTCAATTGAATAATTTCTATCGCCAAAAAAATGTCGGTTTCATAAGTTTTGAACAAAGTTACATTACTTGTCATATTTTAAATTTAAGTTGATGGTAATTAAACTACTTTTTTGAAAAATTTTAACTTTTTATAACTCTTACGAAAACTAGACCTAACTAATTCAACAAGGCGTACAAAAATTAAAAGTTAAACAATTACGTCAGAAAACGTTAGCAAAATTTTAATAAACAAATATTTTATTAATGAATTAGCGTATTTAAACCAAAAGAAAAAAACATTCGAAACAAAAAAGGATTTCTGTAAAATTAAAAAAATCGATGTGATCAAAAGCAATTAACTCTAAATAAATTAGTCAAGTCAAAATATTCTTTTATAGTGAAGAAAAATTAAGGTGAGTTCCTGCGATGTGGAACTACAAACACAATTTTTTGTGTAATAATTTGCTTTCTTATTATGTTATAAAATTTCTTGCCTAAATTGTTCACAAAAAGGAGTGAATTTAAAAAATTATTTGATCAATAGCAAAGATCAAAACGTTGTAAACACTAATAAAACCAGCTTTTAGCAGATTTGCTTGTGTAGAATTTTTTTCTCAGTAAACAGTAATAATCTTGCCAAGTGGATTTCAGCTGTCAGCATTCTTACTTCTAATTTTAGGATTAATGACGTTCGACAAACAGCCGAAGTTGTTAATTCTCTCAAACCGCTCTCTTGTTTTCAGCCAATTTACGAAAATTGACTACCCTTTGAAAACTTGCTTTTTCAATCCCAAATGATGTTTAAATGCAACATTTAAGTATGTATATTAAAAGAGTATAAAATTTCCTTTCCATACAAACTTGAATGACAATTCTAACGCCAGTAATTGTTGAGATATAAGCAAGCAAAAGCGCGGACATTTTCAGTCCCCCCCAGTCGTACAAAGTTTCCAAAAACCCAGTCTGAATAGGGTTAATACATCGATTGGTGCTACGACAGTTGATCGAACGACACTTGATCGAAACGACATTTGATCGAACGACACTTGATCGAAACGACACTTGATTGAAACGACATTTGATTGAAATGACAGTTGATAAAAAAGAGATTTACTTTTGTATGTTTCTGCGATCAAACAATCTTTTTGTTACAGTAAATTACATTCATAAAAAGCAGAGGTCATCAATAAGAAGACAGTTTGTTTTTATTTTTATAATACTTTTTAATGTCAAGGTCAGGGTTTTTTAGCAAGGTTCCTGGGCAAACATTTTTGTAGGGGCAGCAAGTATATCTTTTGTCATGGTTATGATTTTTAGATTGCTATTGCTGCCATTTTTTTGCATTATTTTTACATTGTAGTCAGTTATTTGGTGGGAAGCATTGTGTCATGGTCCCAACTTTGCAGACCCCTTGCAAAAATCAGAAACAGATTAAAAGCGAAAATTTATTTTTTTTAGAAATTTCTATATTTTAGCGACAAAAAATCGACAAAACCGGGACAGATTCAAAGTAAAGATCTTTTTTTAAAGATCACTGTGTTTTGGGAACAAAAAATTTTTCTCTTTCATTATTTGATCAAATGTCGTTTTGATCAACTGTCAGGTCAAGACATCTATTAGTGTTCACGCCTCTTGAAGGATTTATTACACAGTAGTGTGTTTAGAATAAATATAAAAACAAATTATGTGTTATCCTTACACAAATCAGATACAATGTCATTGTTGGGTGCCCCGTACTTCGGTTACCTAGTGAAAATCGAAGTTTGCTATTTTTTTATGATAAATTTTTATATGCTGGTGTTTGTCTATGCGGGAACATCAAAAATAAATCTTTTTGTTTCTAATTCGTTTGAACTTTAAATTAATTAAAAAAATTTACTTGATAACAAATTTTTTCAAAAGAGTGACCAACAATTTCAAGGGTCAGCTTTAAAGCGCTTTAAAAGATAACCTATTTCCCTGCAAATTTTGCATGCTTGAGTTATTCCTTTTAATTCAATATTAGTTGTATTATCAAGTCAACAATATATTGCGATTTCTACATCTGATTTCACTTCGGAATTTTTCACAAAAAAAAGGTTTAAGTAAAATTGTTAAAAAAACAACATAAATCAGCAATGAATAAATAAGGCACAATTTTCAAACCATGAGAGTCTCAGCAACGTTTTCACGCCCGCGGTACACTTAGAAATATTCCTAAAATTTAGAGGGACTTGCACCGGGGTGTTATGTTTCTCTAAATAAAATAAAAACTTTTTTTTATTTTGGTTCTCACTAGATATTCAACGGTTAGTTAATTAGGTGCCGCATGCCATGCTCATGCCTAAGAACCAAGATCGAAACCTGTAAAACAACTGAAAAAAAAAATGTTTGTACTTTATTTGTAAATGTACAAATTGAGATTTTTAGGCTTTTATGTCGGGCGAATTAAGCTATATGCATAGGAAAGTGTTCAAGAATTAGTAAAAAGCAAAAAAGGTCTTTACTTATTTGTAGTTGTTCATATTGATAGCAGGCTTTTTTGTCTTCCAAATGAAATTTCGGCAAACAACCGTTTGAAACGTTTAGCCTTTTGTTCGCTGCTACAAAAAAAGCATTTTTTTTCAGACTGTCAGTTTACATGGCCGTTTCTTGCGACACACCGATTGCGGAGCATTGGACTATGAAAAAATTAAATTCTAAAGTTTACAAAATAAATACATAAAAGTCTCGAATCAAAGTTGACAAATTGTAGCAAATGATAAAAACGCCTCTTGAAACAAGCTTGAACTCCAAACATTACACCGCATAAGACTCCATCATCTTTTGTGACGAAACATATATGAAAAGATTCGAGATAAACAGCAATCCTACGCTGACCCACGCTAATATGTAACCAACTCCGAAGGTGAAAAGTACGGCAGAAACTACCCGAGGGATGAATCCTGTGTAAATCGAAACTCCTGTCACTCCCAACAATGCTGTAACGGAAGCAAAAGCATTAAAAATATATTTTGTTCTTCAGAGATTTTAAGTTGTAAATCAACAAGAGCAAAATTATTTTATTATAGACCTACGGATGCAGCCTACTAATGCCAGTTGTTGCCTATGCATCAGCCCTTCTACACACTGATGCGCAAAATTTGAAAAGCAAGTTGTTGTTGAAAATTACAGTAGAAAATATTTTTTCTTATCATAGATCAAGGATTCTTAAAATTTTGGCTGCGTCCGACTCACGTCACTCGTTTAATTTTGCAATTTTCTTCTATTAAAATTTCAAATCAGCATATGCACATTCTATTTGTTTTTGTTCTGAATTGAAATCTTCGAAAAGTTTTTTTTCTTTTTTAAGTAAAATGAAGTATATAAAGCACGTAAAAGGTCTTCACTATAATGCCCATTTTGAAGTTTAAGTTTTCCGACCTGCTGTACAACCTTTCTTTTAGTTATCAGTCGTCCTTGCATGATACAGAAAAAGAGTAACATTCCAACTCCTATATAACTCTTTTGGAGACTTTTTTTGTGCCTGCCCAGTTTAAAAACCTGCTGTTTAGAAATAACGACTTGGATAATTAAAAAACAAAACCAGTGTCTTTTATTTAAAATTTTAATTAGTTTAGCATCTTATTCCTTCGTTGTATTTTTCTTCTTTGAATGTATAAGATATTATTCTTTTCTATTAGTGTCTAATCTAAACTCGAAACAGGTATTATTGATTCGTCAGTAAGAATTCAGACAAAAAGGTTTTAAGAATCGCTTTGTAGTTTGAAATTGAAACAAAAAGAAATAGCTGTTACTGTTACTATTTGATCAGATAAAACTTGATGTCGTGAATCGCTTAACATAGCGTTTCTCATCCTGGGTTCGCAACTATACTTTATACAATAGTTTTTAAACAGTGAAGAAAACAAAAAGAAAGTCGTAGGGTATATGAAAACCCTAAAAGGGGTCACAAACAAAAAAAGTCCACAAAAGGTTGAGAAACAGTAGTTTAGACTCAAAAGAATAATGGCTTCTACAATCTTTTATGCTTATTATAAGTACTAAACAAATAAAATTACCAGATTTAACCATAATCCAGAAAAAATTAAAAAATGCACTAAAAAAGTTAAAGTGAGTGCTTCTCAACCCTAGGGTCGCAACCAAAAAGTGAATCATTTTTAATTTGTTTGGGTCGTCAACTTCAGTAGTTCACAATCAAAAAGTTTTGTTACTGAATAAATGCCGACGATAATTACAGCGTCCGACTTGTGGATGTAAAAGTTGGCTTTGTAACTAAACTTTCAAACAAGAAAAAGTAAATTTTGACTTTTTTTAATGAACGAAACGAAAAGCTTTTTTTATTTTAGTCTTTGAAATGGAGTTGTCGAAGTTTGAAAATAAACTTTCAGCTTAATGTTTGGGTCGACAGAAGAAAAAGCTTTAGAAGCACGACTTCAAACAAATATTGTTATCTGATCATAACAACGACTATATTGTGTGGTAACAAAAATACTAAATTAATGCAAACAATTTCTCATTATTTCACCTTTTTTTGTAATATAACCTAATGGATCATAGATGTTGATTAGATATCATAATCAAAGATTTAAAGCACTGCAGAAATGAACAAATCAGTTTTTTAAAAAGGGTTGTATCTCTGAGCACCAAAGAATTAAAAGAAATGATTTAAATAAAGCAATCATTGCCTTTTGAAACAGTTCTTCAGCACTTTGTTGTAAAGTTCCTTTGATTTACTTTGACTCAGAAAAAATATTTTATTGAAAACACTAATTGAATGCTTCGACACAACAAGAACGTGGTGTCTTATTTTATCTTGCTTTTCATATTTTGACTCATCTAATACTTTGTGAAGGAATGATTGGAATAAGAAAAACTGCTTGATATTTATATCATGTAATGTTTCAATTTTTTTTTATGTTCATTTTTGGATATAACTACTGTAGGTTGCAAAAGTGATTCTTAGTTTATAATATAAATTGAATAAAAGCTATTAATCAGTTTTTCTAATTTAATTTAATATAGTTTAACCTTTGAAAAAAACCTATAGTTTGTAAAATACATAACAAAGCAACCAAACATAAGGATTAAGTTATTTACGCTAGACATTTTCTACCTGCAATAAGAAACAGGGTTCCAGAAATCTGACGTAACACTTTCTTTGGTCTGAATTGAGAAAAGACATTAACTAATCCGCCCAAGAAAACAAAGCAGATCATCAAGATCAGCAAAGCCTGAGTGGCTTGAAGCCAAGGTTCAACTGAAACAAATAGTAAACTTTTGACAATGAAATAATCAATTATTATAGCAAAAAGCAAACGGCCTGTCTAAAATTTAAACGCTACTTGTACATTAGAAAAGTTTTACTATTAGCCGCTTCTTAATTGCTTTAATAAAATTTATTTGATGGTAATGTTTTTTTGCTGGGACCTAGTAGTGGATTTTTAAATTTTAGGTGGTTTTCATTTAAAAATTGTCGTCGTCGTTTGAAGGGTATCCACTCCAGGTCAGACACAAACAGGACTGGGGCCAAGGGTTTATCCTTTTACTACCCCAGACTGTTGCACTGCCTGGATCAGACGCTGGCAGTGGTGTTATTAAGCCAGCATCGAGTTTCGTCATACAAAACCGTCAGACCTCGTGTTCCATGTGGTGCCAAATGTATAGGGCACGCTGTTAGTACATGGTCTGCGGTTTGCTCAAAGGCGCCACACTCGCAATTCGGTGAAGGAGCGAGACCCCATTTGTGTATGGACAAATGGAATCGCCCAACACCAATCCGCAGGCGATTGAGCTTAACCCAAGTTTCTCGGGATAAGCCCATCCCAACAGGCCTGGACCGGTCCCGGGCATAAAAGCACGGAGCCTGGAAGCATTTTCACAATACTCCGCGTTCCATTTGTGGTTTGTCCATTCAGAGGCGCGGATGCCAAGTCTGGCAAGGTTGTCCAAAAGATTCCGCGAAGCTGGCAGAAACGGGCGTCTGGATCTTAGTCTCACTTGGTGAGTATTTGAGGACCCACTTAAAATGAAACCCGAAAACTGTTTTTTAGGTTCAAAACTTAAATAAGGACAAGGAAAAAGTTCTTCTTTGAAACCGAAAAAAATAAACCCATTTTTGGTTTCGATTCCAAGTAATTATTCTTTTTTTCAATTTTCACTTGACTCTTTAGCCTATTACTGTATGCAATAGTGAAAAATGAAATAATTTGAGATTAAGGCCCGTATTCACCAACCTCGCTCAAATTGATAGGCGAGCAGCAATCAAAATTGTTATTCACCATCTTCGATCCCGCCTCGCTTAATTGAGCGAAGTTTGATCGTTGATTGCAGTCAATACAAATCACAACACCGCAACAAATACAATGCGCTAAAAGTTTGTTTAAGCTTGCTGCGCTTTTTTCTCAAGAGAAGATTTAAAAAAGGGTTTTATTTTTGGGGTTTGGTCGAGACACCCAGTAGACCATCAAATAAAATTGGTTACTTGAATACCTGTTTGTAAAAATGGATTTCTAATGCAATTGCAAAATGGGAGGCAAAATTTGTTTTTAGTTGTATTAAGCTAAAGGTCATCAGTAGAAATTAAATTTAAAAATAAAATGGCTATTTTTTTATATGTTCCATAGCGATGTTTAAATGTCACCACCTTACTTGGGAATCTTGAAAATCAGTTGAACAAGGTTACCCAAATACCAGCGTTCAAGCAAAACTGTGTTTATTTTGTTTTCTATTTTTTATACCGGCTCAAGAAATAGTTTTTCGCGAGACTGAAATTTTTTATACAGTTAGTTTTGGCTGAGCACGAATAAATTCTCTAAAAAATTTCTCTCAACAGATTGCAAGAAACCACAGTTTCTAACTACTGTATAAAGAATATATTATTCACAAATCAACAAACTCAATCAACTCTCGTTAAAACTTGACTCTCAAGCTTCACAAACTTCAAGGAAATTCGCAACGACAAAAACTGCCAATAATTACTCAACAATTTGGCTGACTAACTTTAAGTATAATTAGCACCCCTTTAGCTAATAATCAAACTTATTAGTTTGTCCAAACAATTCTATCTCTAAAGCGTCAACGCTTGACCATTTAACAACTAAACACTTAAAGTCTTAAACCACGCCTCGCAGACAACCAAAACACAAACACTTTTCTAATACTTAACTTGATTATTCAGCTAGCTAGAATTAATTGGCTAGATTGAATAAATAACAACCGCGAGCTTATATACTGTATATAAATCGGCCAAAATTCTTGATAAGAAGCGTGTATACTCGAACCAACAAGAATTCTTAAATTAATTACTATGCTAATTTAGCAATTGAATAAAGCGCTTGATGACGTCGTAAATACGATTAGAAGACCAAGTGCAAAAACACGTTATGTAACTAAAAATAAAACTAGCTTAACATTATTCGAATTTTTTATAGCCACAAAAATTTTTAGAGCCATAAAAAATTGCTTGGGCTGACCAAATTTTGCTTATGCTGACGATTTAGCATCATTACACTCTTCTGGAAACTGGAAGGACGTGCAGGGGACTTTAAGCCTAGACATGTTTACACTTTCAGCGTATCTCCAGACTTGGAGGTTGAAGCTCAGTCACACTAAAATAGTGACGGCAACCTTTCATTTAAATAACCGAGAGGCCAAATGTGAGCTAAAAGTCTACAACAACAATGGACTTTTACCGTTCTGTCAAAACCCACTTATCTTGGGATAAAACTGGGCAGATCGCTCACGTTTCGCCACCATCTAATGGCATTACGCAAAAAACTTATCTTCGCACGTCACATTGCTGAGGCGACTTGTAGGGTCAGGATGAGGTGCTGGTACCAAAACACTGCTCACAGCTGCACTATCTCTGATCTACTCAACAGCTGAGTACTGCGCACCAGTCTGATGTCGCAGCGCTCACACTCGCTTCATAGACAGTGCTTGATTGACTCCTTGCGCATAGTCACCGATGCCTGCTTGCGCATAGTCTGGCCCAGATGGTAGGTGCTTTCACGAAGCCTGGGCCGTAAGTAAGTCTGTTCATTGATCCTAAAAATGACAGACCGAAACCGAACCTGCCAAAACGGAAGGGTATCCACCCATTCCGATGTTCAGTGTGGGTCTATTAATCGGCAAACGTCCTTTTCAGAACGGGGTAATGTTAAGATAAAACTGCCCTTTTCAGGGCACATTGCCAACAAGTTCCGAAGACCCACTATTCTTCAGCTGAACATCGAAGGCCTCACTGCAAGCAAGATGAACGTTCTTCATCATCTCGCTATGCAGTATGAGGCACTCGTCATCCTACTGCAGGAGACCACTGCACTGATGCAGAGAAGTTGGTACTTCCAAACTATCAACTAGCTGGGTCTTCTTTAAGCAGGAAGCATGGCCTTGCCACGTTTGTCCACGAGCGACTGAGATACACGCTTTTGGACCAATCTCCACCGACATCGGAGATCGAGTATTTGTGTGTGGACGTTGATGCTATAAAATAGTCAACGTCTACAATCCACCGCCAACGCGATTGCGAACCCTGGATCTCCCAGTGTATCCTCACCCCTGTCTGTACGCTGGCGATTTTAACTGTCGTCATGCTGACTGGGATTACGATGACAACAGTCCGGACGGTGAGTGCTTGGCTGGCTGGGCAAGTATTAATTGTCTTGCCCTCCTATATAATGCCAAGGACGCTGCCAGTTTTTATTCCGGCCGCTGGAACACTGGCACCAATCCAGATCTAGCTTTCGCTAGCGTAGGTCCAAACAGTCGCTTACCGGATAGACGTGTACTTGACAAGTTCCCCAGATCACAACATCGACCTTCGCTTATTACGCCACCAAGGTTTGCTATGGCAGTGCCAAGCATGCCTGTTGAGCGATGGAACTTCCGCAAGGCCAAATGGAGTCACTACATTGCTTTGACGAATAAATTCGCAAAGACTTTGTTGCCGCCTGATTCACTTGATGTGGATGCGGGTTACCAGGACTTCTGTAACACCATTAGCCAAAAAGCAGCCAAAAAGACTATCCCACGCGGGTATCGAAATAACTATATTCTGTGTTGGGATGCAGAGTGTGAATCCCTCTATAAAACCTTTCTGCAGTCTTTTCAGGGAGACGACTCAAGTTTGGCTGCTACAGCTCTGCTTGCCAAGCTTGACAGAAAGCGGAGGGATCGATGGTCCGAAGCAGTTCGGAGCATTGATTTCTCACACTCTAGTCGAAAAGCGTGGAGTATTTTAAACAACCTTACTGGTAGGTCACGACACTCTCTTCGTCACTGTCCCGTTTCAGCCGATGCTATTGCATCTCAGCTGGTTAGAAATGGGAAATACGAGGCTGTTGATCGCAAGTCATCTCGACTTGTCTTTCAAGAAGTGTCTGACCTTTGGAGGGCCACAACACCAGACGCAGTAAATATCTCTGACAATTTCTCACAGAGAGAATTTAATGCTGCCCTCCAACATTTAAAACCAGGTAAAGCTCCGGGACCTGATTCTATCTGCCCCGAGCTTATACTTTATGCCGGAGCTGCTTTGAAGTCCTGGTTACGTGACTTCCTTTCTTCCTGTTTGCGCCGACTCAAAATTCCCAAGATCTGGAGAAGAGCGCTTGTGGCCGCGATCCCAAAACCAGGAAAGCCCGTGGGGGATCCAAAGAGTTATCGACCGATATCTCTGCTCTGTGTCCCCTACAAGATCCTCGAGAGGCTTATCTACGCCCGCGTTGAACCATTAATCGATCCACTGCTCCCTAAAGAGCAGGCTGGGTTCCGACGCGGGAAGTCAACCGTAGATCATGTTGTTCTGCTAACCCAGAACATCGAGGATTCTTTCGAGGCTAAAAAGAAGGCCAGTGCTGTATTTATCGATCTGACAGCTGCTTATGACACTGTCTGGCACCGTGGCCTTACCTGCAACCTGCTGAGACTACTTCCGGATAAGCACATGGTCAAAATGATCATGGAGCTTGTCCGAAATCGAAGTTTCACCCTTACCACCGGTGACAGCAAGCAAAGCAGGCTACGCCGTCTTAAAAACGGCGTTCCTCAGGGATCGGTCTTGGCTCCCCTCCTATTTAACATCTATACGTACGATCTTCCTTTCATGATTTCCAGAAAGTTTGCTTATGCTGATGATCTAGCAATGTTGCATTCTTCTGGAAACTGGAAGGACTTGGAGAGGACCTTAAGCCAAGATATGTCTACACTTTCAGCGTATCTCCAGACTTGGAGGTTGAAGCTCAGTCACACTAAGACGGTGACGGCAGCCTTTCACTTAAATAACCGAGAGGCCAAACGTGAGCTAAAGGTCTACAACAACGGTAGACTGTTACCGTTCTGTCCAACCCCTACTTACCTTGGGGTAAAACTGGACAGATCGCTCACGTCTCGTCACCATTTAGTGGCATTGCGCAAAAAATTATCCTCGCGCGTCACACTGCTGAGGCGACTCGTGGGCTCGGGATGGGGTGCTGGTGCTAAAACACTACGCATAGCCACCTTGTCTCTAGTCTACTCAGCAGCTGAGTACTGTGCGCCATTCTAGTGTCGCAGTGCTCACACTCGTCTCATTGACAGTGTCTTGAATGACGCCTTGCGCATAGTTACTGGATGCCTGCGTCGCACTCCAACGGACTACCTACCTGTACTCTCAGGCATCCAGCCAGCTGAGCTTCGCCGAATAAGAGCGACACTCTCCTTGGCTCACCGTGGATCTTTGGACCCCGATCATATCTTGCATGGTCGTTTAAGTGGGTTCTCAAATACTCGCCAAGTGAGACTAAGATCCAGACGCCCGTTTGTGCCAGGTGCGCGGAATCTCTTGGACAATCTTGCCAGACTTGGTATCCGCGCCTCTGAATGGACAAATCACAAATGGAAAACGGAGTATTGTGAAAATGCTTCCAGGCTCCGTGCTTTTGTGCCCCAGACCAATGCCAGGCCTGTTGGGATGGGCTTACCCCGAGCAGCTTCAATTAAGCTCAACCGCCTGCGGACTGGTGTTGGGCGATTCCATTTGTCCATGCACAAATGGGGTCTCGCTCCTTCACCGAATTGCGAGTGTGGCGTCTCTGAGCAAACCGCAGACCATGTACTAACAGCGTGCTTTATACATCGGGCACCACATGGAACACGAGGTCTGACGGTTTTGTATGACGAAACTCGATGCTGGCTTAATGACATCACTGCCAGCATCTGATCCAGGCAGTACAGCAGTCTGGGGTAGTAAAAGGATAAACCCTCGGCCCCAGTCCTGTTTGTGTCTGACCTGGAGTGGATACCCTTCAAACGAGGACGACGACGACGACGACGACCGATGCCTGCGCCTCACTCCAACAAACCACTTACTCATAATTTTAGGCATTCAGCCAGCTGAGTTTCTCCAACTAGGAGCGACACTCTTATTGGCTCATCGTGGATCCTGGACCCTGTCCATATTTTGCATGGTTTTTTAATTGGGTTCTCAAATGCTCACCAAGAGAGACTAAAATTTAGCGCTCGTTTGTGCCAGCTGCGCGGAATCTTTTAAACAACCTTGCCGGACTTGGTATCCGAGATTCTGATTAAAGATGGAACGTGGAGTACTGTGAGGATACATCCAGATCCGTGTTTTCACACTCAGGATCAGTGCCAGGGCTGTTAGAATGAGCTTGCCCGAACAGCTTGAGTTAAGCTCAATCGCCTGCGGACTGATGTTGGGCAATTCCATTCGTCCATGCACGAATGGAGTCTCGCTCCTTCACCGAATTGTGAATGCGGCGCCTCTGAATAAATTGCAAACCACGTTCTAATAGTGTGCCTCATACATTGCGCACCACACAGAACATGAGGTCTGACGGTTTAGATGACGAAACTCGATGCTGGCTTAACAGCATTTAATTCGGGCAGTACAGCAGGCCTGGGGTAGTAAAAGGATACACCCTCGGCCCCAGTCCTGTTTGTGTCTGACCTGGAGTGGATGCCTTTTTAAACGACGACAATTATTCGAGTTTACCAATCTTCCCGCAAATTCACCAGAAAAACTACGTAATAAGGCCACAAAACTCACTCTGCTTAACTTCAGTCAATCAATGTGTTTTAAAAAAACAGTAAAACGGCTCTACTTATAATTACTTTCAAGAACATCTTGAAACAGAATGAATTAAGTAGGGGGTGGCCAGTGATGGCTTTTGCACGAAGCAAACGGAGCAGCCGCACGGCCCCCCCTAAAAAAACGTTAAAATGTGACCCCAGAAGCAAAATACTGCTCTATTTCTTTATAGTGGCACACGACGGTGCCCTCCCTGTGCTGTCTGCACCTTAAATTAAGGACGAAAGTAGGAATAATGTACTCGACTAAAAGTGATGACTTGATATTTTTAAAAAGATCATTATATTTTTGAGCCGAAAAGGAAAATTTTGAATATTGATTGAAAGTGATGGCCCTTTTTTCAGAGACTATCTTATTTTGGAACAAAAAAAATCTTGGCTAACTAAACAATGCTGCTCACCCTCTTTTCTTGCACCGGCCCCTTTTGTAAGGCCATCACTGAGGTGGCGTACCAATTACACAATCACTACGTAGCAATGGAAAGATGACGTCACAATCAAAAACTTAAAAACTACTGCAAAAACTAAAACTAAATTATAAGTTTTTTAAAGTTGAAACTGTGATTAAGAATGAAGTGTGACATTACATTTGTCAAATTGCGTAATAAATTCTTTTACCTACGTTAATTTTGGTTTTTCTAACCACTGAAGCAACTCGATAACATTCAAATCAAAAAATTTTTGGTAAAATAATTGAATATAAAAAATTATTTAAAAAAATTAAATTTTAACAAAAGTTTTATTCTAAAATTGTCATTGTTATTAATAAAACTGCGACTTTAAATACAGCAGGCCAGCAAACGCAGATGACAAAACACAATAAGATAAGCTTTTCAAAGCACGACTTGAAAACACAATATTTTTATTCACACAAAAAATTAACGTACTTTTTTCCATGTCTTTTAAAATTAAAAAGTCATTATATTTGTTTTGCGTAAAACTAATCAAAAACAACTTATTAAAAAATTAACTCTCTAGTTATGGAAACGTTTTTACGCTTCGGGGAAAAATTGAGCGAGGTTTAAAACCCTCTTGAGCTGTTTCAAAAGCTCGGCTAAAAACGCGTCATCACAGCCGAGTTTGAGAGGACGTTTCAGTTGATCCTGCTTGGTGAATACGAAAATAGATTTGATCCGAGTTTGAGCGAGTTTGGTGAATACTGGCCTAAATTATGCAATGTAAAAATGCTGGTAAAGAAACTAATCTCTCACATTCCCATTGTAAACTCTAGTCCTTACGAGAGTTTATGTTCCGGGTTCCCGGAAAAATTGCCCTGGAAATCTCGGGTTTTTTTATTTTTAATTATAAATTTTGATAACCGTACTAATTTGGAGTATCCAAAAATTTAATGCTTGTATAAAAATTTCCTCATTGATAATGGTGAAGTTATCGTATCTTTGCCACCAAACCGATCTAAAGGTACAATATTGTAGCTAGCTAACAAAGGTGTCCACCTAGCGAATACAGACCGACCTGGAGCTGATATCCGCAAGTTTTGGCGGATTCGAAGCGGAAATGGATCTTGTTTTTTTTTTCTCTTTAAGCAGTCACACACTTTTTTTGGAACAAACTTGCTTCGTTTTACAAATTGTGACCAGGTTTCAGTTTCACCTCTCCCATTGTGAACAGCCGTGAAAACTTTTCAGACTTTGGTTTGATATTCACCTTGCATAGAAATTGCACACGCAAATTGATTTTGTCAAGAATAAACGTAATAAAGTGGTATTACTAAAGTATAGTTCGTTTACTAATTGCTGAACTATTAATTTGATGAAAAAAATTGAAGTTTAAGGTCTGGTAAACTGAAATAAAATTGAGGAAGTCGGCGGAGTTTTTTTGGTTTTTCTGGCTGGTTTTGCTTCATACGTATATCTTGTAAAATTTGCTAAAAAACTCAAGTATTAAATAAGAGGTGTAGAAGTCCCACCCTTAATAATTATTTTCCATTTATTTAAGATTTTCTAAATTTTTTTGAAGAATCCTGAGATAACAAAAAGTCCGGGAAATCATAACTTTAGTTCTTACTCAAACGAGATGGTAAAACCGTATATTTTTACCCTACAAATTAAAAAAAAAACTGATTAGAAAAGCGTTTATAGTATTCGGTCTCAAGAATGATAATGTTTTTTGAAATATTTCAACTAGAGTCTACAATAATTATTTTAAACAAGGTTGATGGTTTCTGTTTTATCCAACTGAACGTTGGGAGCATGCGATAATAATTTGAAAATTTTTAATGATAGAACATACCCTGCGGCAAAAAGGAACAGGTAGAAGCATTGCAGTCCATCCACAAACCACGGAATCTACCAGTCAGCCCAAAATTAATCCACCTGTGTGAAGTAATTGACGCAATTCCAATTCCCAAAGCAGACCAACTACATATCAAACCAATCACATCGAATATTATTGAAAGCGTGCTTTCCCTGTTCATATTTACAGTAAACCAAAATTTTTTTACTACAACCAAATAAGTCAAACCTTTCGTTTCAACAACTAAATGCAATTATACCTGTAGTACAGATATTTGGTTAACGTAAAAAAAAACGAATAAAATCAGCTTATAATTAAATGCTTCTTATTCTATTTCTCTTTAGGTCATCAAAACAAAACAAAAAAATTATTACGTAAATCATAAAAAAACGAATCTGCTTTGAATTCTAATCCTTCTCAATTAGGGAGAAAAAGACTTCAATCTAATCTACGCTCTTACCTTCCTAACTCGTTTATGTGTCTCTCTGTGAATAAGTTCTTTGAAAAAAATACAAAAGAATACTTTTAACAATTGAAGCAGACTGCTGATCGGCAGCTTGAATTTCATTTTTGAAATAAAAACAATTATAACTGCGGTCGTAATCTTGTAAACGTAATTTCTTATAAAATTGCTCAAAATTTAAATTGTTTTTTAGAGAAACCCTAATGAGTACGTATTGATGATGGTTGTTATTGATTTTTAAACAATTTCAGAACTGCGGGTGGCCGGTTCCAACATCTGGTGGGTTCAGTTTTACAATGATGTTCCACAATTGCACAAATCTAAGTTATTATAAGTTTGTTTAAAAGTTTTTTATCATTGCTCTTTTATATCCCATTTTCAACAATTTTTGTGTTATAAAAAACATAGCAATTTTCAATGAATGAAAACAAATAAATACAAAATGGCTGTTAAAATATCCACAAATTAATTTCAAAGTTACTTACCGAAAAGCAAATTGAATGATTTACCTAAATTTAACTCTCAAACCCCATGGCGAAAAAAGAATTTTGGTAAAGACTACATTTCGTGAAAAAATATAAATTTTTGTCGCTATGTCATCACTGAAAAAAATTGTTTCTTGTTTGTTTTGTCAAAAACTTTAAAAACCAATATTATTCTAGTCCAGGGTTTCCCAAACTTTTTATTGAGGAATTTCTAGTCTTATTATTTTAATTCATATATTTTAACATGAGGATTTAGTTGATTACGATTCAAGCTGCTTTGAAAACGAGAAGCAACAGACTCGAGTTTTCGCTCTTGCTAGTCAGTGATGTTAATCTCACTGCGAATCGAACCGACTACCTGCTGTCTTCCAGACAGGAGACAAAACCACAAGACCATATAAGCCGGATAACAGTTCGACTCAAAGTAGCTATAAGTAGTTTTCGGCCACACCTCATGAACGAGACTAATCCGAAAAGTGGTTGAGCTAATGCTTACTCTCTTAGAACTTGCCGCGCGGAGGAAGAATTTTTATTTTATATAGGTTAACATGAGGATTTAGTTGATTACAAATCAAACTGCTTTGAAAACGAGAAGCACCAGACTCGAGTTTCGCTCTTGTTAGAACTCGTCAGTGATGCTTATCTCAACACTGACGAGCTCCAACAAGAGCGAAACTCGAGTCTGGTGCTTCTCGTTTTCAAAGCAGCTTGATTTGTATTTTAGCTCGTGAAACACTTGGAAAAATAATTTAATCACAAATTTGTCAAGAATACAATAGACCTTTATTTTTCCCTTCAAAAAGCTGAGGAAGCTTATTAGTTACTGTCAAAACAAAATACATCAATGAAATAAAATCAAAACAATCAATCAAAACAATCAAAACAATAATGAAATAAAAATGTGAAATTTTTTAAAAAATATGTAAAGTTTATGCAAGCTCACTATGACATACTTGCAAACCATCATGTTTCTTGCTCACCCGAACACTTTAAGTAAGCTGACGAAGCATAAGTGTTCCGCGAAACCCAGTTTGTTTGTTCTTTTGAAGTTCAAGTTCAAGTTGATTCTTCTAATGCTTTAACTAAGTTTAATAAACACACATCACATTTGTTGATTTTGATAAAAAAAAACAAATGAAAAAGTTTAAAACGTCGCTTTAATCTAGAGATGGTGAATTAATGATTTGCGGGTCACAAAGTGATCCATGTGACTTTTTGGTATTTGCATAGAAATAAATCAATGCTTAGTTTTCACAAGAAATTTTTAATACATGCTGAATAAAATTTAGCAAAACACTAAATTTGCAATAGGTCCAAATTTTTGTATATTTGGTAAATATGTTAAAACTATATTATGTAGTAGTATAAGATAACTTTTTCGCAGTATAAGTTGTAAAGAAAGCTTAAATTTTGTGCAAACGATTAAATTAATTACTGCACGCTACTCATACCATGCTTTTCGAAGTGGCTATTTTAGTTTTGAGGATGGCCTTAAAAATTTATTTGGCCATATATTAAAAAAAGAAAAATTTTTATTTCTATATATTTCCAATTTTTTCAAGTTTGGCTATTTTTGCCATTTTTTCAATTTTATAATTGTTAAATTCTGGCAATTTTTTTACACATACGCCAATGACACAGTCTTATTTTGTTTTTGTATTAGTGTGTAGCACTAAGCGCTCTGCATCACAATGTAAATGAATCCAAGTTAAAAACGTTTCATGCTGCCTGTAAAATTGTGAACCACTTTGTTCTTTTTTCACTTAAGATATCAAAAATGACCCAGTTAATTGAAAAGGTTTGCCAGCTTTAGTCTATGCTATTTCAAGAATCACATTTGTGTTCTTCGTTTTCAAAAGTTGCTTGATACAGTATTTTTTGTTGACCTTTTGCAGTCCTTACATCGTTGAGTTTATAATCATTTTACCTCATCTAAGTGTCATAATAATTATTCTCAAATGGCAGCGTTGCTTCGTAATAATTGGTTTTATGCTTGTGCATAAAAACACACGCCGTAATCTAATCGTCTTTAAAAGCGCATGTTCTTTATGTTATGCGGTGCAGTTAATTATCAGTCAATACCGTTGTGTGTTTCGTGTTTACTTGCTTTCTAATTTGTAGTCTATATTTAGGTTCTAGTGAAATAAAAACCAAATAACAAAATTGTAAGCTTTTGTTAAATGTTGGTTATCACACTGAGCCACTGTCAGGGCCACAATTTTAGTTATTAACCAGAATAGCCAGGTTATTTTTTGATATTTTTAATATGAGACTGCAACAACTTCTGCGAGTTAATGCCAAAATTTCAGTAAAGTTATTTGCGATTTACGCTCTAAAATCTAAAGCAAATTTACCCTCCGTCCAGTTATCATCAAAAAATTAAAATCAATCAATTTTTCACTTTTTTTTAAATTTATCATTAAATTTTTTAGAAGCACCCCTAAGAAACCAGATCCCTCGTTTTAAACTTTTTTATTTCTAATTTAGTGAGAGAGATAATTATCAGTTTTGTAAGTTGTAATTCAACAGTTGGTTTGCTAATCGTTTAAAAAAAATAAATTATTTAATTTAAAGATTAAAAATTCTGCCAATAAAGTTTTTTCGTTTTGTAAAATGGTTTTTAAAAACTTATTAAGGTTTATGCTTTTTTTGTTTTTGTTTTAAACTTTAATGATGCGTAAACAAAAAAATTGTTTTTTAACTATTCTTTCGGCATCCTCGTCGTGGGCACGTGACTCTGATTCTTCGTGTTTGCGCCGACTAAAAATTTCCAATGTATGGAGAAGAGCGCTTGTACTGTAGCAGCAAACCCGAAACAAATGAAGTCTGTAGAAGACCCAAAGAGTTATCGACTGATATTGCGGTCCTATCTCTGGACTACTCGACAGTTGAGTACAGAGGGGATTCAAGACACAGTGCTTCAAGACCGAGATGAGACGATACTTTGGAGTACCGAGACCGAGACAAGACACGAGACTTTCCATAAGTTGTTTCAGTTTCAGCCAGGGTTGTGGAGTTAGCGTTGGAAGTCGGAGTCGCATGCTTTTGATTGGAGTCGGAACCGAAGCAGTTTTTTTGTATGCCGAAGAAAGAGTCGCTTTTTTTAGATGTATTGGAGTCAGTATCGAATTCGTATTTTTCTTTGACCACTTTGACTCCAATTTTCGGAAAATTGCTGGAAGCTACAGTCATATTTATTATCTGAATGGTTCAAAAATAAGCGAGCAAAAATACTGCGAAATCTTGGACAGGTTACCGTTTGAATTTCAATTAGAAGTGCAAACTAAAAATAATTTTGGCTTTATATTGACGGACAAACTTAGCTTTTTACGTATTTGAAACATTAAACTTAAGTTCGATTTGGAAATTGTTTTGAAAAATTTAACTAAAGATTAAAAAAAAGATTTTTATTAAAAAAAAAGGCGTCAAAATGTGCTTTATTGCTTATAGCTTTTGAAAGTCTAGTGACAAATAAAAACAAAGTTTTCGTTTGAATTCAGCTTTCCCTAGAATGTCAGAATTCTTCAAGAATTGTGGGCACTTGTCTAAAGCTACTGCTTGCAATCTATTATCATTCCCAATGCATCAACTTATGAAAAAAAGTGATTTGGCCTGCGGTTGAGTGTAATCCGAGTAAGAATAAATTTTTTTTTAATTTTGATTGACTCTTAGTTGCAGAGGCATTATGAAATGCCTACTCTGCAATGATATTTACGATTGCTAATAGCTATTTTTAATGTTGGTTTCTTGAAAATTTTAAAGGGGTATCACTCTTTATCTGCTTGATCTCCCTGGTAGCTAAGTTTTCCTTATAACCAGGGTTGTAAAAGTGGGAGAAATTTTTTCAGCTCCGAATCCAGCTGTTTAAAGTTTTTTGATGCGAACTTTAACTCAAGAACATCTGAAAAACTATTGCGACTTCATCCTAAAGCATGCAAGTTTAGAGATTTCAATTTCACAACTTTGAGGGCCTAACTGTCAAGTGGTTAAAATGCATTAAAACGCCGAGACTATGATCGACATGGTACCAGTTCAAAACCTATTCGCACCATTTTGATGCGTTTTTTTGGGAAAGACACTTTTACGGCACTTTCCCCTACTTAGCGGTCTTGGCAAGCAGTTTTAAATTTCACTCATATCTTTATAAAATTAAAAACAAAATAAAAAATTTCAATCGGACAGCAATATCTTGGCATCACCAAAACCAGGTTGGGGTAATTGCTTGCATTATGTGTAGCGCCTCCATCGCTTTCCTGCGAGTCAGGAGGATAAATGCAGAGATTAAATCTAAAAATGTAAAAGCGTAAAATATTTTATCGCAAATCAAAGTCTTCAAAACTAATAAGGACTCCGATTCCTAAACTCCGCAGAGTCTAAGAAACCGACTCCTACTCATGACTCCGACTTCATCAAATCTAAAGAAACTACTCCAACTCTTCTCTGAAACATGCGACTCCGGGGACTCCGACTCCACAACTCTGCTTATAGCTATATTGTTGAGTCACCGTTGCTATACCCACATATTTTAGGATTGATTTGGACTCCTTTTTTTATATGTGCTAAAGTTAAAGTTGTATTATTAGATTTCGTGGAGTCGGAACCGTAAAATTTGAATTGGTGGAGTTGAAAAATATTTTTTCCGATTCCACAACCGTGGTTTAACCAATTAGTACAAAAAATTTATAAACTCCTTTTCACTTCAAAAATCTTCAACATAAATTACAAAAACGTTTTCCAAGTTAAAACATTGACTCCCGACTATTAGGCTTTCATTACCAAGTTATGCTTTGCCAGTTAAACGATAGAAGTTTTGCATTGTCAGGAGTGATTACATTGCTTTAACGAACAAACTCGAAAAATCTTTGTTGCTGCTGAATTGACCTGACGTGGAAGCGACTTATCAGGACTTTTTCAACGCCATCAGAAAACAACGCCACCATTAGAAAATAAAAAGATTATTCCAAGCGGTCACCAAAACAATATGCCGTTGTGGTGTGGAGAGTGTGAAACTCTCTATAAAACTTTACTACAGTGCTTCAAAAAAAAAAACGACTTGATTTCGGCTGCTACGGATTTATGAATCAGAGTTAATAGAAAATTAAGGCATCCATGGTTTCGATAAGAGCATCCACTTTTACACTCTCGTCGAAAAGCGTAGAGTATGTTAAAATAATCTTATTGGTAGGTCACAATACTCCTCTCTTTGTTTAGAAACGGTAGATATGAGGCTGTACATTGTACAGCAATAAATTTTATTTTTTTTCAAAATATTTCTGATTTTTAGAAGGCATCAACACCAAAATCAGTAACCATCTCTAAGAATTGTTTTTTGTACAGAGAATTTCTTGCTGTTCTGTAATACTTTAGGCCAGATAGACCTGAAGCTCCGGGCCCTGATTCACCAATACCAGAGTTACTTTTAATTCCTAGTTACGTGACTTTCTTTTTTTTCTTGCGCCCATTCAAAATTTCCAAAATTTGAAGAGCGCTTCAAGTCGTGATATTAAAACTGATACACCTGCAGAAAGCTCCAAGAGCTATCACCCGGTATTTCTTCTCTCTGTCACCTGAATAATTTTCGAGATAATTACCTAGGTTGGCGTCGAGCAAAGTCAACTATTTCTCCGTTGCTCCTTAGAAAGCAAGTTGGATTTTGATCAACCGTAGATCAATTTCTTTTGTTACATAATACCGGAGACATCGAAGATCCTTTTGAAGTTAAGAAGAACAACTGTGTTGTAATCCTCGCTCTGACAGCTGCTTATGACTGCCTGCATTGTGGCTTTACCTGAAAGCTGCTGACTTCAGATAAGCATATGATTAGAATGATCATGTAACTTGCACTAAACAAAAGTTTTACCCTGTCTACTGGTAACAAAAAAAGCAAGCTTCGATGTCTCAGAAACAGCGTTCCTTAGGTATCGGTCTTGGCTCATTTCCTTTTTAGCGTTTAGACATCTTATCTGGCTTCCATAATTTTCAAAAATCTCGCCTATGCGGAATACCTTGCATTATCGCACTTTTTTAAAAACTGCAAAGATTTTAAATTTAGATATATGCACTCTTTCGCCCTCTCTAAACTTGAAAAATGAAACTCTTTTACTCAAACTCAAGTGACGGCAGCTTTTCGTTTTAACAAGCGAGAAACCAAAGCTGAGCTAAAATTTCACAACACAATGAACTTTACCATTCTATTCAATCCTAACTTATCTGGAGGTAAAACTGGAAATATTGCTTATGTTTCCTTACAACCTTGTGGCATGGCGCAAAAACATCTTTTTCCGCCGTCACGTGGTTCTCTGTATTTGAACTACTCGACAGCTGAGTACTTTGGAGCAGATATGCTGTAATAGTCTTATCCAGTAATGACCAGTGGTGGCCCGTAATGTCCTTAAAAAAAGGGGTCATGGTGCAATAAACGTAAGGAGGGCCGCTATTTAGTGTACTAAAAAAGGTAGCTGAATGCATTTTCAGTGTATAAAAGCAAAAGTGCTAGAAAAAAAAGGGGAAAGCCATTATTGAGTGATCCAAAGCATAGAGAGACAAAGACATCACCAAAAAAAAAAGTCTTCAATATAGGGGGAACCATTATTGCGTGATCCAAAGCATGGAGAAATTTCACATTTCCACAAGCAGAAGTGACAACAACTTAAGGAGCAGAATCTTTAAAATTTTTTATTTTCTTTTTGACATGCCATCGACGTCCTGATGCTACTAAAAAAAATAGAGCAATTTCTTGTGTAGGAGGCGCCACTTTTTGATGTATTTTAGGGGGGCCGGCTGCAGCCGCTCCGTTCGCATCCTATTAAAGCATGACTGTGCTTATCTCATAAATAGTATCTTGAATCACGCCTTAAACATTTACATACCTGCGTCCCATTCCAACAGACCACTTAAGAATTTTTTCAGCATTAAGCCAGCTGAACTTTGCCAACTAAAAGTGTAATTCTCCTTGTCCAACAGTGCAAGTAATTTACCCGACTTGCTTCCGGAAATGCTTACGGAGATTCAACAATTTTGCTGTCCGATTGAAATTTTTTATCATTTTTTAAAAGATTTGTAGGCTTCTACCAAATGCAACACTGCACTGATAGAACGACATTGTGCACACGCACGCCGATGACCAGATGCTAGAAATATATCGAGTGGATCTGTGGAACAGTAAATAGACAGCACTAAAAGTACCATCTGTGGCATTGTGCATCACGCACGCCAAAACCGAGCTCACTGCCAGACCATGGTTTTGAGTTTTAAACTCTCATCAGGGCAGTCTGCTTATCCAGGTTTTGTCGCCAAACTGGTCATATACTGTATCAAGAGAAAAATCGAAAATCTGTGGGCTTCTATCAGATGCATTAATCGCTGCATTGGTGGAAGCAACAAAATCTGGGTAAACAGGCTGTCCCTGATGACAGTTTAAAACTCAAAACCATGGCTTGGCAGTGAGCTCGGGTTCGGTGTGCATGTTGCACAATGCCACAAATGATATTTTTTTGTCCCATCTGTCTTATAATTCGATATACATTTTTTTATTTGTATTATGACTGAAATTTAAAGTAAAAAACAGGGCCGTAAAGTATCTTTTCAAGAGAACACAACAAAATCAAGCAAGTAGGCTTTGAACCGCAATCGTGTCAATTGCTTAATGCTTACATATGCAACTTATTATTGTATAATGCTATAGAACAGTATATACTATATTTACAATTAAAAACATTGCTATATAGCTGCATTTTAAAATACTAAATTTTGGTATTAAAAACATAAAATTCAAGACGTTTGAATGTTTATAAAAACAAGTCTATAATTCTCGAGAAATTTATACGGTGTCCAGGCTTCTTGAATACCATGCAAGAAGATTGCCAAGGCTCAATTCTACTCTAACAAATAGCAAATTTAAAGAGGGCTATGACGTCCGAATGGCTAAAAACGTAACCTACGTATTTTTACCAAAAATCACGACATATTTACATCACCTGTGTGCTTTGCCCACATCGCTTCAATGTCTCGAACTGGACTCGAGACGCAGTGGTCCGAGACCGAGACCGAGACGAAACCGAGACTTGAAAAAACGTGTCTCGAAACATCCATGTCTGGTTGAGTGCCTGCATGCCGCCTGTTTGGTGTCGCCACGCACGCAATCATCTCGTAGACAGTGTCTTGATTGACGCCTTGCGCGTGGTTAATGGATGCCTGCGTCCTGTTTCAACGAACTACTTACAAGCACTTTCAGACATCCAGCCAGCTGAACATTTCTTACTAGGAGCAACACTCTCCCTTGTTAACAGTGGCACTCTGGACCCTGCAATGGTATTTCAGATAATTCTTCAGATGCCTGCCAAGTGAGGCTAAGACCCTGTTTGACATAAACGCTTATTTATGTCAACTAGGCGAAAACTACTAAACTATCTTGCCAAACTAGGCATCATTGTTTCCCAGTGGATAAATTTTTAAATGGATTACAAAGTACTGTGAGAACACATCCAGACTTCGTGCTTTTATGCACAGGGCCAGGTTACAAGCCCGTGGGAACGGGCTAGACTTAGAAAAGCTTGGGTTAAGCTCAATCGCCTGCGGAGTCGTGTTGGGAGATTACATTCATCCATGCAAATGAAAGTACTTTATACATACTCTGAGTTTTTTCTTTTTGGTTACCCTCAATAATTTTTTACTAAAAAATTTTTGCGTGATCTATTTTTGAAATAACCACAATTTTTATATCAATTACAGTACAGCTGGGAAACGAAGCATGTTACAAAATAAGCCATAATGGTCCATGATGGTGCTTTTTTAGGGCAACTTTGATACGGCTTAAACACTATAACTGCGCAATGACTGACTCATCTGGATAGAAATTAGCATAAAAGCATGTGCAGTTAATAATGTAATGATATTTCTTTTGTGTATTGCTGTCTTTTTTTCACTTTATTCTTTGCAATATTAAAGAGTTTGAGTGTTGCAAGACAATTAATATTAAATAAATTTTTTTAAGTGGTGAAAGAATCGACATGTAGTGTCTGATGTAAATTCATTTAGAAAAGGCATAATTATATTCGCTCATTATAAAGTAATTTAATATTTACAGGAAGTTACTTAAATAAGCAATATGTTGACTTATTACATAAAAAATTAATTTCATTTTTTAAAACTTGCTTCTACATGTCCAAAAACTGTTTGTATACAGCAAAAAATCATTGCCGTCTTTTTACTACAGAAGTTGCAATTGCAATTTCTAAGTAATGATTCAGCAAAACAAATGTTACACATCAAACAAATGTTTTGACATCTTTCTCCCAAAAAACTTAAGCTGACAGTCTTTCCCGTAATGTTCTAGGTGCTGGCGCATTAACTTTTGTCATCAGGCTATTGTTATATTTAGAAGCTATTCATTGTACGTCACCACGCGTTCGAATTGTACTATTGGTAAGTAAACAATGCTAGCTCTCACAAACCAAAAAATTGACGTTTTAAAGGTTAGGCTGTACAAAACCACACCTTTTTTTATTCATCTACTGTAAATCGTGACAATGGAATAAGTAAACCGAGTAATAAAATCAAACAAATTTGCTTTTTCAAGAATTTTATAAAGGTTGTTTTAACATAAAGGTGTTTGCGAAAAATAACATCAAATCTCTAGTGCTTTTTATTATTGCCCAATTCAAAAAGTTAGAAAAAGAAGCGACTCGATAAGTTTTTCACAGAACAAATTAACAGAAAAGAAAAGAAAAACTTTGAACAAAAATCATATCTTTAATATAACTCTTTTATTTAATGCATCGAGATTGTTTTAGGAATTATTTTAGGATTATGCTTAGAAGTTAATTTTTTTTTATCATTTCATATAGTGAGGCTAGTTTTATCCTATTTTAAGAACAAAAAATACAAAGCATTTATTTATTTTTAAGTCATATCTTTATTTTTGTTTTTTAAAAGATAAATCAACCCAGTTAAATTCAGAAAAAACTTTCAAAGAATTAAGTATAATTCAAGCTTCAAAGCACCCAGTTTAAATCAGAAAGATCTTAAACCATTTTAATACATTTAATTTTTTATATCCGTCAAAATCGAAAATAATTCTAATTGGCTTTGATCATGATTAAGTGGACATAAGATAATAAAACAAAAATAATTTTAAAACACTTTAGAATTTTTTTATTCACAATTTTATGTACAATAATTTTAAATGCCTATTTTATGTCTCTGTCGTAGTCGGACCAGCTGAAAATATTTTGGAAGAGCATTACGGCATTGCCCAAATTTTATTGCCGATTGCCTAATTCGTGATCTTGAAGCAATGCAATAGATATGACAAAATGTGACACAATTTTGTTTTAAAAATCTGGTGATTTTTTTAAAAAAAGTTTTCACTTTGATCTGAATCTTTCTAGGTCGAGATAGTTTATTCTACCCTAATAGTGCGTCGGTGTTAAAAGAATTCTGATTCTGCCCAAAATTTTTTAGTTTAGGGACATTTTTCCACCTTCCTCCCAACTCGTACAGCTGTGGGCTCTTTCGTATTAGTTTTTCACTATTAACAGAATTGATTAGCCTTGGTGAGAAGTTTGTTTATTTTATTTATTTTATCTGTTCGCTTCTATTACAAAGCATTTTATTGCTAAATATTTTTTGGAATTTATACCGATATCGCATATACTTGTAAATCAAATTAAAGTTGGCATTAAAATTGGAAGAACTTTTTATTTATGGCTGTAGAGTCGGTCTAGATATATTCAACTTTGGCTCTATAAAAAACTATTTGTCCGTCTTTTAAATAAATTGCTATTCGACCTTGACTTCAAAAAAATAATCATGCAGGTCTTCGTTTTTTTGAATAAAAAAGTGTTTCCTAATAAATTTATCAAAGGCTGAAAAGTTTACCACTGTTGCTTGTTAGACAATACAATTTAATTATTAATCTAAAATCTATTTTTGACATGAAAAACTTTAATTGAAATATTTAAATTGTAATTCCCAAAAAACCAAAAACCAATTAATTTAAAAATTAAAGTATTTATTTCACAAACTCTCAGCTTTACTCATTAAAACGATCCGGACTTTCGGACTCAAAAAAGCTCCTAACTCCAGATTCCGTCTGCGTCTCATTAAAAACACCCCTACTCACCACTTCCAATTTCCGATTCCGGACAATTAATGCGAATAAAAATTTCTACATACGTGTTTCTGTGCGATTGATGACTAACAGATCCTTAAAATATATTTGACTTCAATGACTTCAGCGGACTTAGTTATCACATACTGTAGCTGTAAAAATCTTTATTTTGTTTTTATTTTTATTTTGGAAACAACATAAAAAACGAATGTTTTTTAGTTTTTCTTAAACAAGTGGTTTACGTTTGCGTGATTTATTTTAAGTAAAGCATTTGAAAGAGCATTTCGATGGATTCTTCAAATAAATGGAGTGCAATTTTGAACGTGATTGCCACAATCTTGAGTTGGACTGCCTACGGACTTGGAATAGCGTCGGTCACTTCAAATGGTTGGATTTACTTTAGCTCATCAAACATCATAAGCCAGGGGTTATGGCGTGAATGCTTCATCGGTAATATTTGCCTCAACGTTTCGACAGGTGAACTCGTATTTAAAACGTCACATTGGTTATTCTGTTGCTTTTCTTGTTTGTTTTTTATAAGATTGTTAAAAATATATATTAAAATCTCAAATTTTTAAAATACGTTTCACATTTTTAGCAAATTGTTTTCGGTTTAAATAATTTTGATTGTTTAAAGTAGTGAGTTTCAAAGTGGGATCAGCCGAACCCAAGGGTTCCAATCAAATTCCTTAAGGATTCCATAAGCTTCAGCTCATTATGTAATGCATTTAAGCAAAATGAACGCAAGATTAAAGAAAAAAATTTTATGCAATCGAAAATTTTTTTAACGGTATTCATGATCCAAAAGTAGAAACCTGATTAACATTTGAAATAAAGAACTTTTTTTTTGTGAAAAATAGTTTTGTAGGGCAACAATGGACAAATTAAATACAATTGCAAAGTAATAACCTTTTTTTAGTCTTCACCAGATTTTCATCGTATTAAGATTATTTTTCAACTTTGAAACCCTTGCAGTGTTCCACAGACAAAAAAGTTTGGAAAACACTGGTTTAAAGGTCACTTTACAGTATTTCTCTAAGTAGTTTTTTTGTTCTATGAACTAGAACATTTTTCAGCGCAAACTGATTTATTGATTTTCAATAGAATATTTAAAATAAAAAATACAGTATTATGGCTTACTCAATTTAAAAAAATCAACTTGTTGCTGCAATGCAATTATCTGCCACATTGTAAACAGCATTTGAAATTTAAAAAAATAAATTAAATTTTCTATACGTAGAATATAACATTCCATTACAACTTGTTTGCTGCTTTAGAGTTTAGGTTTGTTAACTGTTCAGCTTATATTGTCGGCAAATGAACCCGAGCATGAGCCTCATTCAAGTTACAACCTCAAAATAGACAGAGTTGAGCAAATCCATTGAAATCTAAAAGCACATTTATGATGTCGATTGGATTTTTTCCAGTATTTTTAAGAGAATTTTTCCAACTAGAAGGTTGGCGGGTTATTTATATAAACTTACAGGATATTCAAACAATACATCTTTGACTTCAGCTTTTATGAAAAATATTTCTTAGAGTCTTTTGGTATTGGGTTCTGCAAAACAATTTTGAAAGCGCAACTTAATTGCTTAATGAGTAACTTATATTTTTTTATTTATATGAGGTCTATATGCAAATAAAATCTCACTTTTTCTTTTATATCTGTATGTTTCACAATCAAATAAACTCACTGATATCGTTACTTTTGTGCATACTCATTAGACACCCAGGGAAAGGCAAAGACAAAAAGTTCTATATGAGGATTTTGATACTAAGCAATGCGACCAAAAACAACAATTGATCAAACAGAACAGCGTCTTAAAACAGCAGCAATATCAAACGTTGGCTCTAATTACGCTAATTTTCTTCTTTGGTCTTTGATTTGAAGCAAAAGTTTATTTGTCTTAAGCAAAGGCGGGCCTTCAAAGTATTATAATAAACTTTAATCTCAATGTTTGTTTCCCCAAAATTAGGTTGAGAAGCATTGCATTGAGGTAATTTAGCTGTGCTTTAAAAAAGTAAAGAAAATAGGAAGATATAAAATTCCGTCAAACAGTTAGAAAATTAAAATTAAAGTTTTTTTGTTTTTTTTTGTTTATTTTTGCTTCGAATCATCTTAGTTTAAATTAAAATTGGATAGCAACCTTAATTCTAAAATTGTTTGCACAGATGCCTAAGTTGCAAGAACGAATGCGACACTTTGAAAATACGATATTTCTAACCAATGCTGAGCATTCATAAGATTCCATTTCCTAAAACAGCAGCCAGTTGAAGAATTTTTTATTTATTTAAGGTTTTTCTTTATAACTTGCGGCATTGTAGGGAAACAGCACGGTCCAAATCGAGAGCAATCTTTTGATGATCACCCCGTACCACTTTTGGGGGTGGCAAGATATTTTTTTCTTTAATTTTCACTTTTATCAAATGATAGTGATATAATTGATTTCTGCTTTTTAAAACACTAATGAATGAAAGTGAAGTGAAGCGTAACAACAACGTGACTACTTTAACCGAGATCATATTTCCCATTAAAACAGCGCTAAGTCGTATTATTGTCAATAACCGTCTTCCCTATTACCGAAGTTAATTTCGAGCCGTTCTTGGTCATACTGCAACATTACTAAACTTATTGATTGGATTGGATTGGATTTGGGTTTGTTGTTTAAACAATTACACTTGGAACAAGTTGTTTCGAAAATAATAAAAAAACGATTTGTTATTTACAGTTGATCCCTGGTTGCACGCTGTTCGAGCTTTTATCATCATGATGGTGGTGTTCACGTTTCTCGCAAACTTGCTCAATATCGTCTCCCAGTGGAAACTTAACAAAAAAGCGCGAGAAGGTTCTGGCAGCATCTGGATGATGTCAGGTATGACGTATAAATATTTAGCATATTAACAGCAGAATTAGGTTTAAGTAGAAAAAATACTTTGATTTTCATGTCTAACCAAAAGAAAAACTAAAAAAATGGCTTTGAATTGTTACTTGGGAATTAAGTACGAGTACTTCACTGCATTTAAAATTGATTCCATCGTTATTCAGGGGATTAAGCTTTGATAGAAAACTGTACAGTAGCTTATTAATTTAAACTTTTTAAGAAGTGAATTTATTAAGCTCTTGAAACTTTAAAACCGCTTTTCTAAAATTCATTTTTATTATTGCATGTAAATTAAATGATTTTAATTTTCAGTATGCCCACATCTGATTTTATACGGTTTATTCAAATGATTCTGTTTTTATATTCAGCTTTCTTCGGAGTTATCGGAGCATCTGTTTACACATCTTTTGCTTCCCAACTTTATTCGTCAAGTGGCTTTGTGTATGGGCACGGATACATCTTTGCTTGGGTATCTGTTGGACTGTTGTTTATAGCAAATCCATGCAATTACTTTTCGGCTCGAAAAATGTCGGAAAACTGTCAGGTTTAAAGTTTCTTTCCAGAAACCTTATTTAATTATTTAAAGTGATTATTAGGTTTTTGTTCAATTGTGCAAGCTACATAGATTGTAAGTGCTTTGGCAACATTTGGAAAATTGTGTTTTTTAAGTTTTGTTTTTATCTGACTCTTTTATATAGTGTTGAGCAATTTTTTTCAACAAGTGGCCACAAATTTATTTTTTTACCAAAACAAGAGCCTGAAAACAAAAGGGGAAGCACCGTCAAGTCAAGCTTCTTTTAAAAACTAAAAAAATTCAGGCTTGTTTTTTGTTTACTTCATACCAAAAATGACATGTGTAGTTTCCGACTTTTTTCGACTACATTGAAATCTAACAGATATAATCGCATTCCTAAGTATGATATTGAACCCTTGGCAAACCGAATTCGGCCCGCGGTTCGTAGTTTGCCCACATTTGCTTTTATAAATACAAATCCAATCAAAAGTTGCATTGAACCCTTGTACTAACAATTTGATATGAATTAGATAAATTTTAAATATCAAAATGACTAAAAGCTTATCTTTATGCAGTACCATTTTGTCGCTAACTTGATGATGCTACGTTGTCTTTTTTTTAAGTTTACATCAAACTTGCTTTCAGATATTTTGTATTCGTTGCAAAGCACAAGATTGTAGTTGTTTTGAATTTTTTTTTTGATCTTATTCTTATTATTTTGTCACCCAGTAATTTTGAGCTAAAAGAAATTGTGTAACGGTAAATAGCTAATATAGAATAAAAGTTTTTGTTTTTGAATGGCTGCGATCATTGTGAGTCATGCGAATTGTATCTTAAAAGTTTTATTTTAAGTTTTTTATTCAAAAGTGAAAAGTTTTAAGTTTAAATCAATTAGTAAAAATTAATCAACTTTATCGGTTTAATACCAAACAAGTATTGGGCTACTTTGTATCTGGCTGGCATAGTCCAAAGTAACAATCACTTTAATATTGTTAGTATTCTAATATGATAACAGTATAAAATAATACGGTAGAATACTGCGTACGAGATAGCTTTCATAGTGTCTCAACTTACATCTTTGTGGCGATTTAATTTCAATTCATTGATAAATTATGAACTTACTAATGATTTGATTTTTTAAAGTGAAACTCCATATCTTGTTTTTACTTCTCATATTTTAAATAAAATCAATTTTAAAAGAAGTAAATTTCTTTTTTACATCTTAAACGACAGTGCTGTAGCATTGTGTTATCAAACTGCGGCAATGCTATTAGTGTTCCTATTATTAAGTAGAACATGCCAAACTCCCGGCCCGCGCAACTGTCATTTTTCTATGAGTGCTTTTCTTTGAAATATCTCATAAAATTTTGCCAGACAATAAAAGGTTTCAGCAAAATTATGCAATTTCGGTAGATATTTGCTTAGATTTGGTGGGGTCGGAGTCGCTTTTTAGGTGTATTCGAGTAAGAGTCGCTTTACGCTAAATCAAGCTTTTACGATTTTGAAGTCGGAGTCGTCGGAGTTACACGTTTTAGAATGGATTCTGGATCGAAAGTCGAAATCGTTTTTTTGAATGTTCTGAACTCGAAGTCGCAGTTGTAAAACTTTAAATAGCTGGAGTCGGAGTTGAAGTCGTAAATTAATAAAAGTTTAACCACTCAACCACACCATAGACTTATCAAAAAGATACGCGCACTAATTTGTTGTGACTTTAATTTTAAAAACCGGGAAGTTCGTCAAGTGGGAATTTTTTTCCCATTAAAGAAATTTTTTATCTGTAAACTTGAGTAAAGAACAAAAAAAGTGATATTTGAAGTTTAAAAATATTTAATACAGAGTAAAGGCCAAAAAATATTTGTCTGTAAAGTCTCAGGTTTCACGATTTTCTTATTTAGTTTATGTCGTTTTGGAAAAGTGAGCTACGTGTTGGACATCACGGCATTAAACTTTTCAATATATTCGTCAGGTTTCTTTGCAAAGACATTTATTTAATATAACATTGTCTGCAACCAGGGTTGCGGAGTCGGATGATTAAGATCCGACTCTGACTCCTGAAATTTCTAAAATGCCGACTCCGATTCGACTCCCGACTTTAACTTTGACTACGACTCCGACTCCGACTCCTGAAATTTCTAAAATGCCGACTCCGACTTCGACTCCCGACTTTAACTTTGACTACGACTCCGACTCCGACTCCTTAGTATGGGCAAAGTATTTATCTTAAATTAGATTTAACTAAGCAAAAATCATGGCAGTTGCACAAAATAAGTCAGGTTTTTTAAATATATAAAAAGATATTTACTTTAAAAAATTATGTATATGAGTATATATACTGTACATATGTAACTGCAACTTACTGGTGCTTTTCAGAAGAGTGCTCAATGGCTTCAATAGTCAGAACGATTATTCCTGATTGTCAAAACACAAATATTAAAAAAATTTTTTATTAAAATAGAGTCAACAGACTGTTTCACCTGTAAGGCTCATCAGGGGACACAGTTAAAATAAATTTTTACGCTTCAGATGAAAACTCGCATCTTAGAAAAATAACGCTACCAAAAGTTTGGGTTTAAACGATTCTTTTACTAAAGTAAGTGATTGATTAGCAAATAATTACTTTTGTTACAAGATATTAAAAGAAAACATGCTGTAATGTTGCGCGTAGATGTATTCTTAAACTTGTCCAAGCTGCCGAAAAGATTACCGGTAGAGCGTAAAAAAGTTTACGGATCATTAGTTAAAAGAAAGTGTTATAAAAGAATCTTTTTATAAAAAAATGTTTTTACCACACTCTCTCTTAACTAATGATCCATAAACTTTTCTACACTTTAATCTTTTCGGCAGCTTGGCCAAGTTTAATACATCTACGAGTATGCACAACATTACAGCATGTTTTCTTTTAATATCTTGTGACAAAAATAATTATTTAATAATAATCAATCACTAACTTGAGTAAAATAACTGTTTAAACCCAAACTTTTGGTAGCGTTATTTTTCTAAAATGCGAGTTTTCATCTGAAGCGTAAAAATTTATTTTAACTTTTAATTTTTGCGTATTTTATTTTTTTCAAAGTAAAAAATATTGCTTTTTTAATTGTTGTGTTCCCTGATGAGCCTCACAGGTGAAACAGTCTGTTGGGACTATTTTAATACAACATGCTTTTTTTGTTATATTTATGTTTTGATAAATACGTATGTACATATAATTATATTATATACAAAACCCATTAACTATAATTCTTAATGTGTTTGAACGAAACATTAATACCAATCACATTTAGAAAAGTAACTCGAAATGGCATACATAACTCGAAACTAAATATGTATTCTATACTTAATGCTTATTACATTTTCTGAACATCAAAGTATTTTATGGATAATGATGATGTTATCTTTAGTCTATTTTACAGTTATTATTTTTCCCATGGTAAATTGAACCCACGATAAAACTTAATGTTAATACAATTAATGACTTGGGTAGGGCCTGGTTGTAAGACTAGACCCTGAGTGTTGTCTCCTGCGTGTAGGACTACATCTAGTTGGTTCGAAACTCAATGAGGTATGCATCACTGACGAGCTTTAATAAGAGCAAAACTCGCGTCTGGTGCTTCTTGTTTTAGGTGGCTTTTCGTTTTTATCAGTAGGTAATGATGTTAAAACATAAATATAAATATTTTATAATTGTAAAAATTTTTACAAATGTTAATAATAATTATGGAATTTATTGACAATGAAAATTTGAAAACAAAAGTTTATAAAAGCAAAAGAAACAAAAAACCATATGTAAAAGAATTAAAAATTTAAAACCCACAATTATAGACTACAAGAAAAACAATAAAATGCGACTAATTTTAGAATTTTCCTGAATCACCCACTGCATGTAAAGAAACTCCAGAGAAAAATGTTGACAGAGAAAAATGTTGACACCAATAATAAGCTTATCCTTATTTCTCTCAAATAAACTTCAGCCATTAGTTTGATGACATGGATAAAAAATATTTCTTATTTCTCTCAAATAAACTTCAGCCATTAGTTTGATGACATGGAGTCCATCTTCTTTACAGTAATTCATGGTTATATATTGATAGTAAGAATATACGTACGTGTATATGTAAATTTTGTAGGATTTTGTAAGCAAAACAAAAGGGGTCTGTAGTTTCTATCTCATGAATATTTCAATTATTGTAATTTTGTACGCGAGTGAACATGCAGGTTCCCTGCCCTTTATTGACATTTATTGACATTCATATTAGCAGATTGTTAAAAAATTCACTTTGGTTCTAAACTTTTGGTTGATATTTTTTTGAAAGAATAGAGCAAGAAGAGTAAGTTTTAATTTTTGAAAATTTTAATTTAATAATTTGCTCGTAAAAATAAAATTGCTTCTGTGAGTTTCTCCTTCATTGCAGCCTATTGGTCTGTTCTGATGAGCCTTAGTAATGAAAACAGACGTTCAACACTTGCTTCTGTTGGAGAAGTACTTATTTAAAGACACATCAAAAATAAAAAATGGAGGGGCATTTTAAAGGCTGAAACGGATTAATGGCATTTACAATAATTTCAAGGGGAAAATTCGCTTTGTCATGCGAGCAAATTGAGGTACGAGCTCGGTCACGGAACAAATAAACTAGTAGGTCAAGGTACCACTATACTATAGAAAGAGGCTGCTTGGGGTAGTAATTGATTACGCACCTGGCATTTGCTTCCTGTCATTGGAATGAAGAAAGGGAAGCAACTAAATCGGCTGCCCGAGCATAGCATTAAGCAAAACACTATATGCTTACAAATTAAAATGTAAACTTTTTATGAGTCGCACGCTGTGTCGCGCTATACGCGGCAAGGTTCTCTTAATTAAAAAGATTACTGCACTGCACTCCATTGCCGTACATGGCCGCGAAAGTTGCGCGGTTAACATCACTAATATGTAAAGAAATTGGACATGGGGAGTCGGAGTTGGATAAAATATTCCGACTCCGACTCCGACTCCGACTCCTAGTCCTCTCAACAGTCCGACTCCGACTCCTTCCTAAAATCTACCGACTCCGACCGACTTCGACTCCAACTCCGACCGACTCCGACTCCGCAACCCTGTCTGCAACAATCTAACGCGATTGTTAATTCATATTTTTCTTTTATTGTAATTGCAAAGATAACAAATTTAAAACAATAAATATAAATAAGTTAATTGTAAGAATATAACAAAACAATGCCGACAACACCTTATCAAAAAAAGGGAAATTGTTTTTCAAAATCAATATGAACGAAAAATCTATTCGTGAAACGAATAATTTTTAGCATTATCCAAAAACTTATAAACTGTCTCATTAGCGGTTTCTTCATTTTCAAAAGACATCATTTCAACCGAAAAAAGTTTAAAAAATTTTCCAAAAAGAGAAAGCCCACGCAAACCCACGACACAATGAACCCATTTCCGTTGACACAAAATCCTTGATAAGTCAGACCAGCATATGCCGCAATAGCATTTGTATAAACGTTAACCAACTTTAAATTATGATTTTTTTTGTAAAAATTTTTGCAATAATTTTAAATCAAAAATAATTTTCACAAAATTTTCACAAATAATCCTCTCCAATACATTGCCACCGTAGCGTGGTGGTAGACGGCATTGCTCTTAGAATCGTTTTTTATGATTCTAAGAGCAATGCCGTCTAGAATTTTCATCTCTTCTCAGGGCTCACATGAGAGTAAGGTCGAAAGTGAGAAACAGACCAAAAGCAATCTAACAAATGTAGCAAAATAAATAGTCCAAATGACAATATTCATACTACATCGGGCGTCGCGCAAGATGAAAAGATCCCCTTTCGGGTTTTAGGCTGAAGGGCTTATTCAAAAATTAAGCTACATTCTCTCCCACAAGCTGACTGTAACTGGAAACCATCAATGCATTCGCTACACATTTGAAGAGGAAAATGGCGGTAGCGCACAGTATTTGTATTTGAGTTAGTCCCAATAGCGGGATCTTTGCATGGGCAACAGGAACGTCATTTCACTCAATGAAAAAGAACAGGAGCTGGTTTAAGAGGCAGAGCAATATCATCTTGAAATTGTTAAAGTTTTCTCTACCAAGTGTCGTGGCTCTAATACTGTTGAGTTGAATGAAAGCTGGATGCTGGTAGTTTAATTTGTTATTTGTAGTGTATTGTAGATTAATTGTAATTTAATTTGTAGTTTAATTAAGAGATTTGTAGTTTAAAGTTGATTTTCTTTTTTTAATTTGTTCTTTTCCCGCCATATACATTTGAAATGGTCTTATGACCCACGGCAGGATTTTTTTGGTGGGTTTTTTTGCCTATCTAACCCCCTTTTGGGTCTTGACCCTTTTGGTCACAGAGTTTATTGTTTCTCCCACCCATGATTATAGAACATTCTCTTCATATGGCTCTGATGTCTATACTAGTATTGAATTTAATTAAAATTGTTTTTAATTTGAATTTTTTTCTCCTTTTCTCTTTTGTTCTTTTGGTGATACAGCCATGCTCCGTAGCGTTTTTTTTTACTTTTTTTTGCGTCTTCTTCTTGCATGCTTTAACGTCTGACGTTTTCATATGTCTACCTTTTCTTGACTCTCGACTACTTTTTACTGTGTAAAATTTATTACGTTGGTGGTCAAGAATAAAATTAAAATCAATGAATAAATGAAAAGCTTTTCTACTAAGGTGTGGATGTAATTATGTCTGCTCAGGCAAGGGTAGGCATTTTTGTAAGCCTTCGCTTGGCCCACTGTGTCACTGATTAGATACCACTCGGAAGAAGGATTTGCGTCCTTAAGCTTAGGCTACAGGAGTGGTTGTTTCTCCTGGACTGGTGCTCCAATTCCCAGGAGGCGAGGAGTAGTTATACTCTTTATCCTATTCTCAAGAAACAAGCGAACTGGGCTAATAAGTATCGGGGAAATTCCCGAGACGCCTACGAGTTGGGTCTCTTGCAATAACTGTCTGCCAATCTATTCCCACAAGCAGCGTCAAATTTACAAATTTTACTTTTTAAAACCCTTTTTGGGTTTGCTGAAACACACAATATATTTACACATTATTTTACACATAAATCATTAAATTATTGTTAATTAAATTTTAAAATACATTTTGCCACGTTTTTACGAATTGAATTGTACTAAATTGTCTTCGCGGTCTTTTTCTTTGTTAAACAAATGTTGCCAAATGAAAATTTATAAAGTTCTAATTTTTTACTAATAAATTCTGTTTAGTAGCGCAAACACGGCCGACCCAAAAGATCATGAGTAACTAACGAATTAGCTTTTCAAAACTATACGCGCTAATTAAAAATGCAGCAAGACGATACACAAATACTGGATATACATATTCGTAATAATTTTGTCAGTGATGACGCCACATCCCTCAAGCAGGCCAATCGATGTCACCTTCAAGAAGAGAAATCTTCGCCACCTCGCGCTGGAAAAGCTTGCCATCTGCGTCGCGTACAGTGACGCGGCGCACTTGACCAAATTTATCTGGGTGAACATCGGTCACGACAACCTTCGCAAACTGATACCGAATAGCAGGTTCCCCGTGCAGTAAAACCAAACCGCCAACTCGAAGATTACACTGGGGAGTCAGCCACTTACTGCGTTTGTTTAGCGTAGGTACATATTCACTGATAAACCTCCTCCAGAATTCCTCGGCGTAAGCCTGACACAACCGATAGGAAGCCCTTAAACCATCAGAGCCGACGAAAACATCCGGAGGAAACGCAGCAACAACGCTTCCCGTTAAGATACTGCTAGGCGTTAATGCACACAAATCGTCCGGATCTGCACTGACTCTGGTCAGAGGTCTTCCGTTGAGAATGAATTGTATCTCCCTGAAAAGAGTTTCAAGTCCGTCATCAGTTAAATTATGAAGTTTCTTATCGTCCATCAATGCGGTCATAACCTTCCGTACAAGACGAATGATTGATTCAAATACGCCACCTTGATGGCTCGCAAGGGGCGGATTAAAACGAAATTCAACACCTCTGACGGCCAAATCATTAAAAGGCCACTTCTTTTGGAGTCTTTTTAACCCACGCTTCAATTCCGCTTCAGCTCCATGAAAATATGAGCCATTATCCGAGTAGATGACGCGAGTCGCAGCTCCTGTCAATGCGAGAAAGCGTCTAAAAGCCATAAGAAAGGCTTCCGTGGACAAATCAAAAACTATTTCAAGATGCGTGGCTCGAGTGGATAAACACGTGAAAACACAACCGTATCTCTTTAGTTCATTCCGTCCTTGCTTCACTTTCAAACCACACAGGTAATCAACTCCACAATGTTCGAAGGGGCGTCGCCGCACAAATACACGACCAGTGGGCAGCGGCGCCATCTGCTGACTGCAAGGTTTAACATTACGATTACGACACTCAATACACAATTTTTTAATATAATGTTTTATAGTCGCTCTCCCTCCCAAAATGTGATACTTTAACAATAATTCGTTTAGTACATAATTAACACTAAAATGACCACACTTTACGTGCGCATCAGCAATAATAACCCCCGTAATACAATGGCGTCGTGGTAACACCAAAGGATGTTTCGTGTCATAGGGCAGATCGGATTTTTGTAAACGCCCACCTATGCGTAAAACCCTGTCTTCTACAAAGGGGCAGTATGCTCGCAAAGGTTTTAACATTCCTTTTATACGATTGCCATACCTCCCAACTTCTATGTCATGACAATCACCCTTTTCTAATGCGTTAATAAGATCACCGAAAGCTTGCTTTTGCGCACATCGAATCGCAACCAACAAAGACTGATTATATTCGACCACCGTAACCGGTCCGGATTTAACCAATGATGCTGCATCAATCTTATTACGCTTTATACGATTATAAAACACACAGATTAATCTGCGCCACCACGAAATTGCGCGCAAGAGGCGAGGCAAAGTGCTGTAATGCATAACCGATAGCTCATACGTCATGTCGCCACAAATTTTTTCTTCCGTATTTGTCTTAAGATGTGAATTCGTAGAAGGGCACAATTCACTTCGCACTAAAGATGCAATATTTGACGAAGCAGAACAATTTTGCTCCAGACGACCGCAGGTCCATTTTTCTGCATGCTGCAACAAAAACGCTGGCCCACAAACCCACCTTTGAGCCACTGATGGTCTAGAGGGAGACACTCCTCGACTAAAGCAATCCGCCGGATTTTGTGCAGTGTCTATCCACCGCCACTGGCTGCTCAAAGAACTCGTTAAAATTCGTTTTACGCGGTTTGCTTCAAAAATAGGTAAACGTTTATTTTGATTCTTTAAATAACCAAGTACAGTTTGAGAATCAGACCAAAAAAATATTGATGATTGAGAATTTAACATATGTTCTCTGGCAACCGTGCGGGAGAATTCGACTAATTCCAAGGCAGCATGTAACTCCGCTCGCGGTGTAGTCATACATATCGCAGGAAGAACCTTTGCCTTTCCCACAAGAAACGACACATTGCATTTTTCAACATCATAAAAACGCAGGTAGTAGACAATGCCATAGCCAACCTTGCTTGCATCAGCGAAGCAATGCAGCTCAACAAACCTTGCATTACACAAAACCCGCATGACAACGTGACAACAATACCCTGTCTAGATGGTATAAATTATCAGCCCACGATTGCCAACGTTTTTTAATATCTGGTGGAATATCCCGTTCATCCCAGGCAAACCCTTCTTTTGTGAGTTGTTGCAAAATTAGTTTAGCGGGAAGCTTAAAAGGCGCAATAATTCCTAGTGGATCAAAAATCCCACTCTCAAAGGAAAGAAACCCGCGTCGTGTATAAGCATAGCCGTTATACGAAATTTTTACCCTAAGTTGGTCTTCCCCTGGGTCCCAAATTACCCCAAGACTTTTTTGTTCAGGTATGTCACACCTCTGCAAATCAACATCAACCAGTTGAGGAGTTAATCTTTCAGGATCAATATTTTTCAGAATTTCAGGTTTATTGCTAGAAAATTTCATTAGCCGAAAACCACCACATGCTAACAATTCATCTACTTCCTTAATTAGTGTTGTTGCTTGATTAATATCTTTCACGCTAGTGAGCCAGTCATCTACATAAAAGTTATTTTTGACATTGTGCACAGCCAATTCGGAAAACTTCTCACAATTGTCAACAGCTGTCCTCTTCAATGCATAGGTAGCCACGCAAGGACTACATGTAAGACCAAAGCAATGTACAGTTGACTGGTATATCTTAATTCTTTTTTCCGGGTCACCATCTTCCCAAAATAGAAACCTTAAAGCACTCCTATCAGCAGGGTCACATTTTACTTGGTGAAACATATTTTTAATATCTGCTACAATAGCAACAGGATAAAAACGAAATCGAAACAGTACCCCAAGAAGGGAGCTTAAATTGTCGGGTCCCTGCAAAAGAACAGAGTTCAATGAAACTCCTTGAAAAGGCGCTGCACAATCCATAACAATACGAAACTTTTTACTAGCTATGTTATGATGAGGGATGTAAAACGTTTTTCCTAACACTGCACTATCTGAAGGGTCCAACACTTCAGTCACATATCCTTCCTTTAACATTGTATCATCCTTTTGCCTGTAATTTTCCTTTACTTCAGGATTAGACTGCAAACGTTTTCCCAGGCTATTTAAACGAGCTTTTGCCATTGCAAAATTGTCAGGCAGCTTAGGATTGTCAGAAGCCCACAACAAATCAATTTGATAATGTCCCTCCACCAGTGTGCAGGTGCGATCTAATATCAACTGAGCCCGATCATCATTCACAGAAGAAGCACGCAAGTCTGGATCTGGGTAAGGCAATCTATTTCCAGTTCCTCCTTAATTTTGGCAGGTATCACAACCTAGAGAGAGATCTGTTTATTTGCATCAAATCTTTTCAATAAATTACCGCTTAAAACACAAAAAAAGAACAATAATTTTACATTTGAAATTAAAACAAACTGATAATAAGCCATATATATCAAATCAAAGAGCACTATTAAAGATGTGATGCAGGGGTAGGAAGGGACAAAAGCCATTTAATCACTACCCCCAGCTTATTTAAAAGTTTCATTACAAGCAATTTAATAAATTAAGTTTTTGGTATGTAAAATTGATTATTAACTTAGAAAAACATTAGCATAAGACATTTTACATCATAAATTAAAATAAAATTATAAATCACTTTACAAACATGATGAAAACAAAACAAACAACAAGAAAAACAAAGGCCGCATATATGTAGATAAAATTAAACGACAGAAAATAACTCGGCATAAATTCGATTTGAAATAAAGGCAAATAGTGTAAAAACGACAGCACGACGATGGAAAAAAAAAAAAAAAAACAATCAATAGACACACTAAACAGTCTTGGACCGTTTTGCTTGAAGTGGTCCCAATTTCTGATTCTTTTTCTGAAATATTTATGTCATTAACCTTTCTTGGTGAGACACTCAATGAAGAAACAAAACATGCATGGCTAGTTGAACCACTCTTTTGCTCTATTGTGTCATCATTTCCATACAAAAACCAGCCTAATAAACATCTACCAGCACAAAGTTTATCTGATCCTGCTTCCCTTTTTTCATGAATTTCATGCAAGATCCTGGCATTTAATCCAATGATTAAGTCAATGCGAGTCTTCCCAATCACAGGAATAGTAATACCAGCCAAATGGGGGTTTCTATCTATATCCTCAGGTATAGGAATACTTGAACTCACATCTGCCAAACTCTCCTTTACAATTACAGGAGACAATTCATAGAAGTCAGAATAACCCAAACCCCTAACCAGAAGTTTCGACATTAAAGTATCTTCTGTGGTGACTGACCCATTTGCTAAACCAATACAACTTTTCACAGGGTCACCAGAAAGACCTAATTCCTCAAAGAGCTGCTTTGTAATTAAATGACAATCGGCTCCTCCATCAAGAAAGGCATGCACTTCACAAGACGCCCCAGTTTCTAAATTTTTTACAAGCACAGGTAAAACCTTTAAGCGAGTGCAGGGGCGATTCTCATGCACTAATGTGGCCACCACATTACTGTTAATCTTTGATTTATTAGCAACGCCATTTGATGGAGCCTTCTCTTCTGCATGTGATTCTGAGGATTGAGATTTTTCTATATGCAATAATGTATTATGGGGTTGATTGCAATGCCTACAATGATATTTACTAGTGCAAACTTTAAAACGATGACCTTGTCTTAAACAGCAAAAACAAAGTTGAAGAGACTTGGCTGTCGCGCGGCGCTCTTGCATTGAAAGATTTAAAAATCTTTGACACTTCCATACACCATGCCTTTCTGAACAGAAGGGGCAAACTCTTTTGCTAGCTTCCAAATTTTTTTCTAATTTTACTTCCCTTTGTTTTTCTGGGACCTGAGAAACTATTTCATGCATATGCACAGCATTTGAACGTCCTGCCTTAATTTTATTTTTAAAGGAAATTTTTTTTCCATGACCAACCGTTTCTAAAATCCTTCCAAAGTTAGAATTGGCTTCATCTCTGCATGTTTTTATGAAATACAAAACCTCATCAAAAGGTATTCTTCGCATTTGATAACCCCGATCTACAGAAAATCTAACAAACCGTCTTTGCAAATCAGGGGGCAAACGTCGAAAAACTCCTTCTGTGGTTGCGGGAGCATCTAACTCTTCTGCCACTTTGGCCGAACAAAGAAGATTTCTACATGCAACAAGACTAACATAAAAATCCTGAAGACTATCAGCCGTGAGCTTTATTGAAGGTCCCTCTCTTATCTCCCTAAGCTTAGCATTAACTTGCAACTGTGGAGCCCTAAATGCTTCTCTTAGATCTTTTCTTAGATCTTGCTGCAGAGCTTGAGCTGAAGACTCCTCCATCTGACATGCTTCAACAATTTTTCTAGAACGTCCTCTTGTGGCTCCTACAAGTCTAACTAAAGCATGAGCAGGGTCAGATTTTTCGTAATGGTTTAACACTGTATCCTGAAATTGTACAATAAATTGATGATATTTTGAAGGGTCTCCATCAAACTTATCTTCATAAGCTATGTTAGGAGGCTCTCTACAACGAACAAATAACTTAGCCAACTCATCAACTGTCAATTGTGGATTAGCATCAGTAGGACCATATAAGTTAGAAGTAAATTTTGCCGACCCATACTTATCTGGGGAGTTAAACATAACATTTTGAGAGGCACTTGCATAGTCTGCCGACCCATTGTAATCTGGTACAAAAAAACAATTATTTTCCCTACATGCTTTCTTATGTATCTCTCCAAATTCAACTTTATTTTTAAAGTTTGGATTCCAACTGGGTGCATCATGCCTAAGACTTATGCCTTTTGCATTCACCATTTGAACGGAGTCACTATTTCTACTTATCCTTAAGTCTGTCTCTGATTTTTCAAGAAACCTGATCACTCGCTCATGTGCTGTCAAGGCCTTTGCATCTAGATCTGATAGATCTTATGATCTATCCTCAGATTGTTCTTCCTCCGCCAAAGCTTGTGCTTCAGCCAGCTCCAATTTTGCATTGAGAAGAGCTCTTTTTGCCTCAACCTCAACAGCCATTGCTTTCATCTTGGCCTCCTCTGCATTAAGAATTTGATCTTGTTGTACCTTTTCCAGTCTTAAAAGCTTAATTCGAACATTAGCCTCTTTTGACATTATCGATTCAGACTTAGTGGTAATAGTTTTCCTTTCAGATAAGCACCTTGACTTCCTAGATGATCTCACAGAGCTAGCAATCTCAACAGCTGCAATTAAAAATTTATCAATTTGCTCTTCTATATCATTAAATTGTGATTTTAATTCTTCAATTTGAGAGCAGTAAGATTCCCACTTTGGACTGCCCGATTCTAATGTGGTGCAAAAGACTTCTATAGCCCTTTTGAATTTTTCATGGGCTTTGTAGTGGCTTTTCCTAAGGGAAATTAGCTGCTTTACTGATTCATAATTTTTATTATTCAAGATTATTTCGATTTTATTTTTAATCTTTTTAAGGGAGCCTTTTAATCCCCCAATGTGCATTGTCCCAGAAATAATATTATCATTATTATAAATAATATTGTCATCACTGCCATGACAGGCTGCAGCAAAGCTGCCAGCAGCAGAGCCTTCACCAATATCATTTAAAGCACGGTCAAACATAGACAATGTCTTACCTTGTTCTGAGCAATTTTTTCGTTCAGACGTTTTTTCTTTTGAAGTTGACATGATCTTCGTTTTTACATAAACAATCAAAAGGGTTTTAACTTGTCTCTCCTGGACTGGTGCTCCAATTCCCAGGAGGCGAGGAGTAGTAATACTCCTTATCCTATTCTCAAGAAACAAGCGAACTGGGCTAATAAGTATCGGGGAAATTCCCGAGACGCCTACGAGTTGGGTTTCTTGCAATAACTGTCTGCCAATCTATTCCCACAAGCAGCGTCAAATTTACAAATTTTACTTTTTAAAACCCTTTTTGGGTTTGCTGAAACACACAACATATTTACACATTATTTTACACATAAATCATTAAATTATTGTTAATTAAATTTTAAAATACATTTTGTCACGTTTTTACGAATTGAATTGTACTAAATTGTCTTCGCGGTCTTTTTCTTTGTTAAACAAATGTTGCCAAATGAAAATTTATAAAGTTCTAATTTTTTACTAATAAATTCTGTTTAGTAGCGCAAACAGTGGTCACTGTGTATTTTGCAGGTGTACGCACCAAAAGCTGAAGCACAGTACCAGCCTTTCTTTGATGAAGTAGTTATTGTTTACAAAAAGTAACATCTGCAGATTCAATTGTCCTCTTGGGTGATTTCAATGCACATTTGGGTGCTGACAACAAGACATGGAAAGGTTTTATCGGAAGACAAGGAAACTCTGACATTAACAGAAATGGAAGGTTTTTGCTACAGTTCCGTGCCACAAATATACTGTGCATAATAAATACCTTTTTTTGGTACAAGGAGATTCACAAGTACACCTGGTATAGAAATTCGGTGGAACAACGTTCCATCATTGATTTCTGTTTTGTCTCATCGGACTTGTTTTTTTCTGTGGTCAATGTTCGTATTAAAAGAGGAGCTGTATTGTCTACCGACCATCATCTAGTTGTCTGCATTCTAAGAGACCTGAACCATTCAAGGACAAGAAAAGGATTCAGAGCACGAAAAGCATACAGAATAAAGTGGGAGTTACTAGCAAACAAAAGGGTGAAACACAATAGGGTTTAGGGTTAAAGTTATAGTTTCGTGTTTCCTTAATAAGACTTCTTTTCTTTGAAATTGGACCAAAAGTTGTTGGACAAAAAAATTGGACAAAAAGACGTGGACGAAGTATCGTTGGAGAAATTTGTCGTTGGACGAAAAAACCACCCACCACGTGTCGAGGTCAATGGGTTGTGAGAAAAGAACCGCTTAGTAGAACCAAGAAGTTAAAGAAGCTATCCGTGCAAAGAAAGCTGCGTTTAGAGCTTGGTTAACAAAAAGTCATCTGAGTAGCTTCAATTGTGGTACTCCACAGCACGTAAGACTGCCACCATTATTGTCAAACAATCTAAAGAAAAGTCATGGGAAGTATTTGGACAAAAGTTGGATACAGACTATAGATCGGCAAAGAAAGTATTTTCGCAAACCATACGTCGTTTGCGCGGTAGACGAACGCCAGTTGCCACCTTCATCAAAGATACTAATGGTGTGCTTCTAAAGCATCAAAAGAGCATCCCAAATTTTTGAAGAAAATACTCTTGTGAGTTCTTAAATTCAGTAACAGTCCAACATTTGGAAACATCCGAGGAACAAATTTGTAAAGAAATTCATCCAACGGAAACAGAGGTAAGCACAGCAATCAAATCTTTGAAAGCTGGTAAGGTCGCTGGTGAAGATGATATTCGACCATGTTAAAAGCCATGAATAACTTTGGGGTTTGTTGGCTCACTCGTGTGTTCCAAATATCTCGGAAAACTGGTGAGGTACCGAAGCAATGGCCGACCAGTGTGTTGATACCTATTCACAAAAATGAAGACAAGAATAAATGCATTAACTACAGGGGCATTTCTTTATTAAGTCGTCCTGGAAAAGTCTATGCAAAGTGCCTCAAAAAGAGATGTCGTGAAATAATTGAACCTCAACTTCAGAATGCACAATGCGGATTTCGTCCAGGCAGAATACCCATGAACCAGATCTTTGCCTTTCAGCAAGTTTTTGAGAAATCGTGGGAATATGCTAAAGAGGTATATACATGCTTTGTCGACCTTGAAAAAGCATATGACCATGTTCCAAGAGACAAATTGTTGGCAGTACTGCTGGAGTATTACGTGAGAGGTCAGCTATTAGCTTCTATCAAATTGTTGTACAAACAGTCAGAAGTCTGTGTTTGTGTCAATAGCATGGAAATTAAACCTTTTAGAGTCAATGTTGCTCTATGATGGAACTGTGTTTTTTCTCCTCTTCTTTTTATTAGATACATCGACAAGATAGACAAAGACAGTTCTGTTAGTAGTGACGTCACGTTTGAGGAGTGTAATGTGCGGTTCCTGCTGTTTGCAGATGACCTTGCATTGCTAAGCTCAAACAAAAGTGATGTCCAATATGCACTTGATCGTTTTTCTGATGCATGGTTGGATGCTGGGATGAAAATTAATATGGCTAAAACTGAAATTATGTGTTTGTCAAAGCACCGTGTTCACTGTTCTTTCCAAACAAATGAAGTAACTCTCCAGCAGACGGAGAAGTTTAAGTATCTGAGTCACATTTTCGAGTAATGGTCGACAGGAAAACAAACTGGACTCATGTATTGGAAAAGCAAGTGCAGTTATGCGCCGGATTTACCAATCAATTGTACTGAAACGAAAGCTGTGTAAAAAAGCAAAGCTTCTGTTTTCAGATCAGTTTTTGTTCCTATCCTTACTTATGGTTATGAGTGTTGGGTAATGACCGAAAGAGTGAGATCCCGAGTACAGGGGGCCGAAATGGGTTTCTTGCGAAAAGTCAGAGATTTATGACTTGACTTGACAAGATTAAAAGCACTGACTTTCCTCAATCACTCAACATCAAACCGCTGCTATTATACGTAGAACGACAACAACTGTGCTGGTATGGCCATGTGACACGAAGGTCCCACATACGAACAGCAAAGCAACTAATGGATGCTCTTCTAAGTGGCAAAAGATCTAGAGGGCGACCCAAAACTTGCTGGTAAAATTATGTTAAAGACCTGACCTGGTGACGTCTTGGAATTTCATCAGCGAAATTGCCGCTAGTTGCAGGAGATCGGGATGCTTGGAGATTTCAACTCGAGCTGTTGCCCCCACAACCCCAAAAGAACAAGTGGGCAAAGGGAAACACACTGAACTAATTCAATGTTTTCCCTAAAAATGATGATGATGATGATCAATTATTCGATCTACCTCATTATTTGCAAATATGTTTTACTTTTAAAGATTGTTGTTTTTTCTGACTTCAATAACGAATTGTGAAATAATTAGTATTAAAAAATTTTGTGGACCTGCAGTCAGGTTTGTTATTTCTTATAAACACGCTTAAATTGGTCAATTACGTACGTTGGGCTAATTGTTTCAATAAATATTCTTAGTAAAACTTGTATAAAATTATTCTTAACAAAACATCTCAGCTGAATACCACTCAGCTCTATAAGCTTTTGTTTATTCAACTTCCTCAGATAACTATGAATAAAAAAGAAACAGATGATGATCGAATGTAAAAAAAAAATTTTATTATAAAAAGATTAGAAGAGCAATAAAAACAATAAAATCTGTCCTTCTCAGCTGTTTAATCAGCTGATAAAAATGTATAGTAACTATCAAACATACCAAATCTATGACCTCTTATGATTCACAATAATAATGGAATGTAACAATTATCGTAATGTGTCAATAACTTCCAATAATAGATTAATTAACTAAACTGTTTTAAAATCTGACAACTAAATATTGCATAAAAAACGTAATGAGCAAAAATAAAGCAATAAAGTATAAAATTGATATTTGTGGGAAAGGGGCGCTAAAGAACAATATTCAATAATATCTTTTTTGTTGAGACCGTGTTTTAATGTTTGTAATCTATTAACCCTATTCAGACTGGGCTTTTTGGAAACTTTGTACGACTGGGGGGGCGGAAACTGCCCGCGCTCTTTGCTTGTTTATATCTCAACAATTACTGGCGCTAGAATTGTCATTTAAGTTTTTATAGAAAGGAAATTTTATACTCTTTTAATATACACATACTTAAATGTTGCATTTAAACATCATTTGGGATTGAAAAAGCAAGTTTTCAAAAGGTAGTCAATTTTCATAAATTGGCTAAAAACGAGAGAGTGATTTGAGAGAATTAACGACTTCGGCTGTTTGTCAAAGTCATTAATTCATAAAATTAGAAGTAAGAATGCTGACAGCTGAAATCCACTTGGCAAGATTATTACTGTTTACTGAGAAAAAAATTCTACACAAGCAAATCTGCTAAAAGCTGGTTTCATTAGTGCTTACAACGCTTCGATCTTTGCTATTGATCAAATAATTTTTTTAATTCACTCTTTTTTTTGTGAACAATTTAGGCAAGAAATTTTATAACATAATAAGAAAGCAAATGATTACACACAAAAATTGTGTTTGTAGTTCCACATCGCAGGGAACTCACCTTAATTTTTCTTCACTATAAAAAAATATTTCGACTTGACTAATTTATTTAGAGTTAATTGCTTTTGATCACATCGATTTTTTTAATTTTACGGAAATCCTTTTTTGCTTAGAATGTTTTCTTCATTTGGTTAAGTACGCTAATTCGTTAATAAAATATTTGTTTATTAAAATTTTGCTAACGTTTTCTGACGTAATTGTTTAACTTTTAATTTTTGTACACCTTGTTGAATTAGTTAGGTCTAGTTTTCGTAAGAGTTATAAAAAGTTAAAATTTTTCAAAAAAGTAGTTTAATTAACATCAACTTAAATTTAAACTATGACAAGTAATGTAACTTTGTTCAAAACTTATGAAACCGACATTTTTTTGGCGATAGAAATTATTCAATTGACAGTCCGAATTTCAATATTATTGTTTGAAAAACAAAAACACCAGTACAATCGTATAATAACATTGCACTCAAACACAGCTCAATGTATTTTTTTTTTGAATATTTTTTGAGTTTGTTTATGTAAATGTTTGAAAACTGTTACCAGGTTGAACAAAAGATCGGAAGCGTAATTTCAATGCCATTTCTTTTTTTTCATTCCGGACCTGATATTTCTGATATACATATTTCACACCCACGTTTTTTTTCTGATTAAGGAGGAAATGTCAATAACAAAGCGGTATAAATACTTGGTCCCACGACATTTTTGCTAAGTATCAACTTTATTTTTTGAAAAATTTCACTGGTTAGACCAGTGGTTCTCAAAACGGGTTGCCGCGGCACCCTAGAGTGCCATTTTCATTTAGCTAGGGTGCCGCAAGTTATTGCACATTATTCACTAGTCCAAGAAAAAAGTCGAGTGTTGTAATGTTATTTTGAATTATAAGCTTCAATGTTAATATATATATTTATGTTTCTCAACCTATGTGCCGCGAAAGATTTCGGAAAAAAAATATCTAGAGACGTCGAATATTGCGCTTTTTACACGTTAAGTATGTAATATTCGAAGAGAAGACCGTTTTTATTTAGAAAGAACTGATTTGGGAAAGGAAATTCATAAGATAGACCATGAATTCAGGTGAAGAGCTTTTTTTTAGAGATCACATAATTTTGGTGGCAGAAATCAAGGGCGTAGCTGAAGTGCGCCGCGAACTTTGAAAGATACCAATTATGTGGCGCGGCCAAAACAACAATATTTTTAGAATATAACTGATTTTAGCGACAAAAGCTAAAAATATGAGCCCAATTTTGGGTGAAAACTTTTTTTTTTTAGTGATCACCTGATTTTGGAAACACAATTTAATAAAAATAATCCAAAGGTGTCACGATTTTTGAAAAATCTCAAAAATGTGCCGCAATCGGAAAAAGGTTGAGAAACATTGGGTTAGACCTTGATTTGGATGAAATTTCAAAACAAGATTGAAGCCAACTTCAAACAAATTCTTTTTGCACGGCTCTGTGTGTTTATTCATTGCTAATACACTTGCTGCATTTATGCGACAAATATCAAGCAAATACGAAAATGCAATTGTGGTCCATTTTCGAGACTTGGTTTTACTCGAATAGAAAGTAACTTTTTGGTCTACAATGTCTGTACCTCCTTTCATATAATCACATAACTTGTATAAAGCGGGTTTCTTCTTTTAATTTTTTGAAATTTAAAAAATTGAGTGCATTGTTGATAAGATTGAAATATTTCGCTTTCCTGTGGTTTTAAAGTTTACAATAAAAGAATTGAGGTTGATATTTTTTTCAGGTTCGTTCCAAAAAACTTTTTAGAAACCAATATCTCTATTACACACTTGCTTTATTTCGTTTGATATTTCTTTGCGCTTAGCTTGAATAGTTCCGATGGTAGTAATATTTCGTTCCAATAGCCATTATACCAAATGTATTGAAGTGTATGATCGATTGTAAGATCAACTTTTGTAAAGCCAAATCAAGTGGTCGGGATTTTATCCAAATTTGTTAGAAAGTTTTATACGAAAAGAAATCTAAATCTACAGTTATTTCTTTTTCTACATAAACAACTTCCCTTGGAAAGTGAGATTGAAAGCGTTTTATTGCCTCATAAAGTGTTTGAGTAAACATAATTAATGCACGGTTCAGTCTCAATTGTTTTGATAAACAGATTACAATTTGCCTTTTTCTCGCTTTTGGCTACTTTTTTCTCACGTTTTGTGAAATAGTCAAAAAACTATTGACTAGGTGTCAAAAAACTATTAATAACTAAAAAAATAATTGAGCGATTTTTTCAAAAATTGCACCAACTTTTAGATGAATAAAAATCAGGAAAAGTTATGAAATTTGAAAAAATTAATGGAATTAAATAGTTTTTGAGCAGCACGCAGCATTTTAACACCGCGGACAATTTCCGCCCCCTCCCAGTCTTAATAGGGTTAATCCAAAATAGTTTTTTAACTTTCCGATAATTACTAGATTTATAGAGTTTTTTATGGCTATTCTTTACTTACATGTGTTCTATAATATGACCTGTAGTGTTGAAATGTAGACCGATGATAGTGTTTGTGTGTTGGCGAATGTTACGAAGATGTTCTATTATCCGTCTTTTTAATTTTTTATCAGTTTCGCCTACGTATTGCTTTTGACATTTATATAAGGTAATTATGTAAATCAAGTTAGTACTGTTGCAAGTAATGTGTCCGTGTATGTTAAATGTTTTGTTAATATGGTTAGAATGAAAGCTTGAATTTTCGGAATAGTGTTTGCATGTAGAACAATTATGTCTGTTGCAATGAAAAAATCCGTGAGGTAAAAAAGTCGTACATGTTGATTTTAATGTCGATGTAACTAAAACATCCCTAAGAGTTGGACATCTTCTATAAGTGGTTATGGGTTTTTTTGAAAAAATCGCTTTTAAACAAGAATCTTCTGATAGTAATTTGTTAAATTTGTTAAAAATTGAATTAAATTTAGGTAGTCCTGGTGAAAAGTGGTAATACTAAAAAATGTCTTTTCGCTAGCTGATTTTGGGGTAGATTTTAGTAAATGTTTTCTCGGTATAGTTCTGACTTCATCAATTATTTTCCGTATATGCTTTTTTTATAGGATCGTGAAACTAAGTATGAGGTAAGACAAGCGGCATGTTTTGCAAAATAAGCTGTAGTAGAGCATATGCGTTTGATAGGTAATGCTAGACTTTTTGGAATATTTTTGATTATGTGACGTGGGTGGCAAGAAATGGAAAAAAAGGTATTGGTAGGTGTCATTGGGTTTTGTGTAACGTTCAGTTTCGATGTGATTATTTATTAAATGTACCATTCTTTTCAGAAAGTTTACTGTCCCAGGGGAAAACGAGTAAGTGAATTTGATTGTAGGGTTGATATAAATACTTGTCTTTATTAAATACCACTAAATCTGTGGCTTTAACTAACAAGAACGATAACGCTCAAAACAAAGTTGCCCAAGATTAACTAAAAGAAAGATCATCACTAAACAAAAAGATTTTAACATTAAATGTTCGGCTACCAGCATAAAGCTTCAAACAAAAAATACCAATAATTATGATGATTAAATTAAGCGCTTTAAGACGAAACAATATCAATTAGATTTTAAGGTCGGCATTTCAAAACTTGGCGTAAACGATCAATAAATCATTATAAGGGTGTAAGCGATTATCAATAAATTCGAGATAAGTATCTTTTTCGTGTGTCCAAACCAACCAGATATTGTCTATATAACGTAAATAGTGAAAGAGTTTTTTTGAAAATTGTGACACTAGTTTAGTTTCCAGTTGGTGCATGAAGATGTTAGCGTATTTAGATGCCATTTTTGTTCCCATTGCTATGCCTTGTGTTTGTATATAATTTGATTCATTGAAAGTAAAGTTATTATTTTTTAGAATGCATTCAATGCAGTGTGAAATCCAGTAAATTAGTTTGGGTCCGTGTTGTATTTGTTTATTATTTGCTTTACTGCTTCAACGCCATCTTTATGAGGTATGTTAGTATATAAGCTTTTTATGTCCATCTGACTAAGAGGGTATTTTTAGGGAGTGTGGATAAGTCTAATAGATGGTTTAAAAGTTCTGTAGTGCCTTTGATGAATAAATAAAAATTGATAAATAAATAAATGTTTGTATGTGTTAGTGTCCTTGAGTTGTCGATTGGCGTTGTTAATGTAGTCTTCAGCGTAAAACACATAAAACACAGTAGCGATAAAACACAGGTGCCGCCGTCTTTTTAAAATAATTTTAAAATAATTTTTTTAATAACTTTCTCAGGTATGTATCTACGAAACGATACTTGATCAAAATGACACTTGATCGAAACGACGTTTGATCGAAAAGACACTTGATTGAAACGACGCTTGATCGAAATGAAAGTTGATAAAAAAAAAAAAAAAAAAGATTTTGATATTGTATTTTTCTGCAATTAAACAATCTCTTTGTTACTGCAAATTAGATTCATAAAAACAGAGGCCATCCGTAAGAAGACAGTTTGTTTGTATAATTTTTAGCCAATTTCAAATTTAGGGTTTCTTAACAAGGTCCCTACGAATACCATTTTTAGGGGGTAAAAAGTAGATCTCTTGTCAGGTGCCTATTGCTTTTATTTTTTCGCATTTTTTTACATTGTAGCCAGTAGCGTATTTACAGGTAAAATTGTGCCGTGGCCTTACCCTAGAAGACCCCTTGAAAAAATCAGAAACAGATTCAAAGAAAAGACCTTCTTTTATAAATCACAGTGTTTTTGGAACAAAAAATTGACAAAACCGGGATAGATTCAAAATTGCAAATTTTTTTCATTTTTCGATCAAGTGTCGTTTCGATTAAATGTCATTTCGATCAAGTGTCGTTCGATCAACTGTCGGGTTACGGTATCCGACAATGGATCTACCGCTCTTTGCAAGTTTGGAGCTGTTTTAGTTTTTGACAGTTTTGGATTATTTTTAAAACTTGTTTGTTTCACTTTTTTAGCCTTACTTTTAAACAAGAAAAGAAGCAAAAAAGTTCTTAAAACCGTGGCAACATTTACAAATTTTGAATTTTATTCAACTAAATCATAGTATTAAACAAGTGGTTCGTTGTACAGAATTTGAAAATAGCCAATAAAAAATTCATCTCGCCTATGGTTTTCGTCCGACACTCTTCAGGAGATAAACGTCGAAATGAAGGGAAAAAATTTAATTGATTTTCTAATAAAACTGAACGAAAGTAATTGAATGGTTGAGAAAGGCGTCAAAAACGTTAATTGAAAAAGGTGATCAATGCAAGATTTTCAAGTTGTAAACAAACTCTTTCTGGCGGCATAAATTTGGCTTGCATGAATTAATTAATGTAAATGGCTTCTAAAACAGATAAATGAATAACAAATGGCCAATTGAAAGAATAGTAAATTTTTTATTACTGTAATTTTCGGCGCACATAGGGTTATCTAAAAGGTGTTGACTGATTGCGGATTCACTGAACATGAATGGGGTTGAAGATTTTCCAAAACGAGTGGAGACATTGCAAAAGTTTTGAACTTGGCCAATTCGAATAAATTTTGACATGTGTTGACGAATTCTGTCCTGTAACCATATCCATAGAGGTGTGCGGTCTACAAACTATCATAGTGGCACGAAATATTATAAACTGTATTGTTTTAAAGCGAAGCAGGCAACACGTCCTTTTTGTTTGCAGGAAGAAGTGGGCGAGTTGTAAAAATAACACGTTGTTCTACTGCAAAAAAGCATTTTTCAACACTTGCTTTGATTTTACTTTCGTGTCTAACCGAAGAAGTTTCCAACCAACTTCACATGCGGTAAAAAAATGCCCTGTCTATCTTTATCTACACTGGTTGGGAACTCTTTAAGAGTTTTTTATCTCTATGCAGTTGAATAGGTTTTCTAAACTTATTGTCATAACTTTAAACCAACTTGTATGCATAACCACAATCTACGCGTTTTTGGTATTTTTCTGTACAGCCCTCGTTATCATCTAGTTGATAGCTGTCTATACGGAGTACTGTGAAATTGTTTCCCGGCTCCGTGCTTTTGTGCCTGAGACCGGTGCCAGGCCTGTTGGGATGGGCTTACCCCGAGTAGCTTGGGTTAAGCTCAACCGCCTGCGGACTGGTGTTGGGCGATTCCATTCCTCCATGCACAAATGGGGTCTCACTCCTTCACCGAATTGCGAGTGTGGCGCCTTTGAGCAAACCGCAGACCATGTACTAACAGCGTGCCCTATACATCGGGCACAACATGGAGCACGAGGTCTGACGGTTTTGGATGACGAAACTCGATGCTGGCTTAATAACATCACTGCCAGCATCTGATCCAGGCAGTGCAGCAGTCTGGGTTAGTAAAAGGATAAACCCTCGGCCCCAGTCCTGTTTGTGTCTGACCTGGAGTGGATACTCTTCAAACGACGAGTGCTTCTAAGGTGACATATATTAAAAAAAGCTAGTAGATGCTTATGAAAGTTTTTAAATTGTACCAAGCTACCTTTTTTTAGGCATTCATACGGCTCGTTTTCCATCAACAACAATGCAGTTCGATGTGTGTTAGTTAAGAATTTTTTCATTCGTAAAACATTCAAGACAGTATCTACAGAAACGTTGTCTGTGTTGATGCTTATTTTGATTAAACATAAATTTGTAAAGTCTTTTATCCAAACGTGATGTTGCTTTTCTTCTTCCGATATCGATAAAAGATCAATGGTTGTTTCAGCCACCTTTTAAGAAACATATAAAGGGAAGTTTCACACCCAAACACATTAATACTTATGTTATTTTGATCTTCAATTTTCAGTATTTGCTGAATTGAAACTGGAAATTCTATTCCACCATAATTCAGTGTGTCTACGTATTTTTTGTTATGAATTATTCTTTCACGATTACTCTTTATTGTGTCACTGTAAACTTTAGCTGGATGGCACCATCGAAACAGGGCTTCTCAAACTTTTTTGTTCTGCGACCTCATTTTAAACCTGCAGCAAATTTTGGGACTTTTTTGAAATTCGCGTTACATATGGACAATTTTGTTTTCTAAAAACAAAAAAAGGTCTTCAATCAGAATCAAGCTCCGATTTGTCCATTTTTGTCCCAAATTTTCTGATTTGTTAATTACATGTGCAATAATTTTTCAAAAAGTTTCATGGCACTGCTGTGATTTTAAAAGTTTTGCGGCACAAAGCACAAAAAGCCAATTTGTTTTGCAACCCCAAATTTTTTTTACCCAAATGAGGTTGCGACTCACAGTTTGAGAAGCCCTGATCTAAAACATTTATTGTCCTTATTTTTTATATTGATTAACCCTTTCTTAGCAATTCAAGTTATTGCATTTAGACGTTTATGTTTTACAACATTAAGATAGTGTGAGTCAGCTGAAAAAATCACCAATCCCAAGCTTTCTCTGAGCCATGTCCAATTCTATTTATTATTTGGTTGGTCGAATATTCTAACATGCTATCAACATCTTCTTATTTTAAGATAATAAATGTTTTACAGTTATAAAAAGCTTGTTTGGTTATTGTTTCGGATTCTCTTCGTTTTCAAAAGTGATTTTAATTGTTATTATTGATTTTAATCCTTTCATTTTTGCTCACTTTTATCCGTATTTATCTTCTATGATATCCTTTGTAGCAATTAACTGTTACTATGGATCATCATAATAAACAATTTCTACCTTGTAAGATTTCGCAAAGCGAGTAAGAGCCATCTTGAAAAATTTTGCCTTACCTGTTTTTTTAGGATAAAGATTCAGAATTTTCTAGATAGAATTAGAAACTGGTGCTTTAGTCTAGGTGGTACATAATTTATCAACCAATCAGCAAATTGATAAATACGCTTTTTTATTTTAGCAGATGCGTTACCAGCTATAATTTTTAAACTGGGTAGAAATTGTTTATACTGTATTAAGTCGGTTCCAATGCAGGAACAGCAATATCTGAAACCGGGTTACCAAAAATGTTTGAATAATTCAGTTTTATATATAATATAATAAAAGCTTAAGTAATTTCTATTCTTCAAAAAAATTTTTTCAAGGGATGGGCATCTGAAGTAACCTGATAGCGTGCCGAGCTCATTTTTGCTACGTTTGATAGCTTGTCATGCGTAACAAGCTGAAGAATTTTTTGACATTTAACATAACAAAGCTATTTCAGGCGAAATTTTTCATGCATAGCAAGCTAAAGAATTTTGCAAGTTTTTAAGGACAGTTTCGCAAAAGTTTTAATCAAAAGCAAGTTTGCATCAGACAAGATGAGTAGTACGGCTAAAGATAAAGTTTTTTTTGGACTAAAAGTGAACAAAATATTTTCAAGGAACGTAAGGAATATTATCAAAAAAAGATAGTTTTTATTGAGGTCTTGAAAAATAAGGGCCGAAGGTCCTATCCAAAAAACTACAAGCAAATTGCCAATATCTTCATTGGACACAGTAAATTCCCACATCTTAAAAATTGGAAAAAAAGTATATATTTTTTTATATACAGATTTCGATTTAGAATGCTCAGAGCTAAAGTGCATCGGACTCGACATTTCATATACTAGTCGTTAAAATTGGAAGAACTTTTTTTATGTGAATCGCGGATGTGGAGTCGGTCTAAATATATTCAACTTTGGCTCTATAAAAACTATTTGTCCGTCTTTTAAATAAATTGCTATTCGACCTTGACTTCAAAAAAATAATCATGTAGCTCTTCGTTTTTTTGAATAAAAAAGTGTTTCCTAATAAATTTATCAAAGGCTGAAAAGTTTACCACTGTTGCTTATTAGACAATACAATTTAATTATTAATCTAAAATCTATTTTTGACATGAAAAACTTTAATTGAAATATTTAAATTGTAATTCCCAAAAAACCAAAAACCAATTAATTTAAAAATTAAAGTATTTATCTCACAAACTCTCGGCTTTAACTCACTAAAACGATCCCGACTTTCGGACTCACAAAAATCTCCTGACTCCAGATTCCGCCTGCATCTCATTAAAAACACCCCTACTCACCACTTCCAATTTCCGATTCCGGACAATTAATGCGAATAAAAATTTCTACATACGTTTTGTATGAGATTGATGACTAACAGATCCTTAAAATATATTTGACTTCAATGACTTCAGCGGACTTAGTTATCACATACTGTAGCTGTAAAAATTTTTATTTTGTTTTTATTTTTATTTTGGAAACAACATTAAAAACGAACGTTTTTTAGTTTTTCTTAAACAAGTGATTTACGTTTGCGTGATTTATTTTAAGTAAAGCATTTGAAAGAGCACTTCGATGGATTCTTCAAATAAATGGAGAGCAATTTTGAACGTGATTGCCACAATCTTGAGTTGGACTGCCTACGGACTTGGAATAGCGTCGGTCACTTCAAATGGTTGGATTTACTTTAGCTCATCAAACATCATAAGCCAGGGGTTATGGCGTGAATGCTTCATCGGTAATATTTGCCTCAACGTTTCGACAGGTGAACTCGTATTTAAAACGTCACATTGGTTATTCTGTTGCTTTTCTTGTTTGTTTTTTATAAGATTGTTAAAAATATTACATTAAAATCTCAAATTTTTAAAATACGTTTCACATTTTTAACAAATTGTTTTTGGTTCAAATAATTTTAATCGTTTAAAGTAGTGAGTTTCAAAGTGGGATCAGCCGAACCCTAGGATTCCAATCAAATTCCTTAAGGATTCCATAAGCTTCAGCTCATTATGTAATGCATTTAAGCAAAAAAAACACAAGATTAAAGAAAAAAATTTTATGCAATCAAAAATTTTTTAACGGTATTCATGATCCAAAAGTAGAAACCTGATTAAAATGTGAGGTAAAGAACTTTTTTTTTGTGAAAAATAGTTTTGTAGGATGAAAACGGAGAAATTAAACACAGTTGCAAAGTAATAATCTTTTTTTAGTCTTCAACTGATTTTCATCGTATTAAGATTCTTTTTCAACTTTGAAACCCTTGCAGTGTTCCACAGACAAAAAAGTTTGGAAAACACTGGTTTAGTGCTCACTTTACAGTATATCAGGTTTGTTAACTGTTCAGCTTATATTGTCGGCAAATGAACCCGAGCATGAGCCTCATTCAAGTTACAACCTCAAAATAGACAGAGTTGAGCAAATCCATTGAAATCTATAAGCACATTTATGATGTCGATTGGATTTTTTCCAGTATTTTCCAACTAGACAATTTTTCCAACTAGACAATTCCAACAAGACAATTTTTTCAAATAGAAGGTTGGCGGGTTATTTATACAAACTTACAGGATATTCAAACACATCTTTGACTTCGGTATTTATAAGAAATATTTCTTAGAGTCTTTGAAAACGCAACTTAATTGCTTTATGAGTAGCTCATATTTTTTTATTTATATGAGGTCTATATGCAAATAAAATCTCACTTTTTCTTTTATATCTGTATGTTTCACAATCAAATAAACTCACTGATATTGTTACTTTTGTGCATATTCATTAGACACCCAGGGAAAGGCAAAGACAAAAAGTTCTATATGAGGATTTTGATACTAAGCAATGCGACCAAAAACAACAATTGATCCAAACAGAGCAGCGTCTTAAAACAGCAGCAAAATCAAACGTTGGCTCTAATTACGCTAATTTTCTTCTTTGGTCTTTAATTTGAAGCAAAAGTTTATTTGTCTTAAGCAAAGGCGGGCCTTCAAAGTATTATAATAAACTTTAATCTCAATGTTTGTTTCCCCAAAATCAGGTTGAGAAGCACTGCATTGTGGTAATTTAGCTGTGCTTTAAAAAAGTAAAGAAAATAGGAAGATATAAAATTCCGTCAAACAGTTAGAAAATTAAAATTAAAGTTTTTTTTGTTGTTTATTTTTGCTTCGAATTATCTTAGTTTAAATTAAAATTGGATAGCAACCTTAATTCTAAAATTGTTTGCACAGATGCCTAAGTTGCAAGAACGAATGCGACACTTTGAAAATACGATATTTCTAACCAATGCTGAGCATTCATAAGATTCCATTTCCTAAAACAGCAGCCAATTAAAGAATTTTTTATTTATTTAAGGTTTTTCTTTATAACTTGCGGCATTGTAGGGAAACAGCACGGTCCAAATCGAGAGCAATCTTTTGATGATCACCCCGTACCACTTTTGGGGGTGGCAAGATATTTTTTTCTTTAATTTTCACTTTTATCAAATGATAGTGATATAATTGATTTCTGCTTTTAAAACACTAATGAATGAAAGTGAAGTGAAGCGTAACAACAACGTGACTACTTTAACCGAGATCATATTTCCCATTAAAACAGCGCTAAGTCGTATTATTGTCAATAACCGTCTTCCCTATTACCGAAGTTAATTTCGAGCCGTTCTTGGTCATACTGCAACATTACTAAACTTATTGATTGGATTGGATTGGATTTGGGTTTGTTGTTTAAACAATTACACTTGGAACAAGTTGTTTCGAAAATAATAAAAAAACGATTTGTTATTTACAGTTGATCCCTGGTTGCACGCTGTTCGAGCTTTTATCATCATGATGGTGGTGTTCACGTTTCTCGCAAACTTGCTCAATATCGTCTCCCAGTGGAAACTTAACAAAAAAGCGCGAGAAGGTTCTGGCAGCATCTGGATGATGTCAGGTATGACGTATAAATATTTAGCATATTAACAGCAGAATTAGATTTCAGTAGAAAAATACTTTGATTTTCATGTCTAATAAAAAGAAAAAACCAAAAAAAATGGCTTTGAATTGTTACTTGGGAGGTAAGTACTGCATTTTTTAAAGTTGATTCCATCGTTATTCAGGGGATTAAGCTTTGATAGAAAACTGTAGTTTATCAACCAAAACTTTTTAAGAAGAGAATTTATTAAGCTTTTGAAACTTTAAAACCGTTTTTCTAAAAGTCGTTTTTATTAATGTATGAAAATTAAATGATTTTAATTTTCAGTATGCCCACATCTGATTTTATACGGTTTATTCAAATGATTCTGTTTTTATACTCAGCTTTCTTCGGAGTTATCGGAGCATCTGTTTACACATCTTTTGCTTCCCAACTTTATTCGTCAAGTGGCTTTGTGTATGGGCACGGATACATCTTTGCTTGGGTATCTGTTGGACTGTTGTTTATAGCAAATCCATGCAATTACTTTTCGGCTCGAAAAATGTCGGAAAACTGTCAGGTTTAAAGTTTCTTTCCAGAAACCTTATTTAATTATTTAAAGTGATTATTAGGTTTTTGTTCAATTGTGCAAGCTACATAGATTGTAAGTGCTTTGGCAACATTTGGAAAATTGTGTTTTTTAAGTTTTGTTTTTATCTGACTCTTTTATATAGTGTTGAGCAATTTTTTTCAACAAGTGGCCACAAATTTATTTTTTTACCAAAACAAGAGCCTGAAAACAAAAGGGGAAGCACCGTCAAGTCAAGCTTCTTTTAAAAACTAAAAAAATTCAGGCTTGTTTTTTGTTTACTTCATACCAAAAATGACATGTGTAGTTTCCGACTTTTTTCGACTACATTGAAATCTAACAGATATAATCGCATTTCTAGGTATGATATTGAACCCTTGGCAAACCGAATTCGGCCCGCGGTTCGTAGTTTGCCCACATTTGCTTTTATAAATACAAATCCAATCAAAAGTTGCATTGAACCCTTGTACTAACGATTTGATATGAATTAGATAAATTTTAAATATCAAAATGACTTGAAGCTTATCTTTATGCAGTATCATTTTGTCGCTAACTGGATGATGCTACGTTGTCTTTTTTTAAGTTTACATCAAACTTGCTTTCAGATATTTTGTATTCGTTGCAAAGCACAAGATTGTAGTTGTTTTGAATTTTTTTTTGATCTTATTCTTATTGTTTTGCCAACCAGTAATTTTGAGCTAAAAGAAATTGTGTAATACAGAATAAAAGTTTTTGTTTTTAAATGGCTGCGATCATTGTGAGTCATGCGAATTGTATCTTAAAAGTTTTATTTTAAGTTTTTTATTCAAAAGTGAAAAGTTTTAAGTTTAAATCAATTAGTAAAAATTAATCAACTTTATCGGTTTAATACCAAACAAGTATTGGGCTACTTTGTATCTGGCTGGCATAGTCCAAAGTAACAATCACTTTAATATTGTTAGTATTCTAATATGATAACAGTATAAAATAATACGGTAGGATGCTGCGTACGAGATAGCTTTCATAGTGTCTCAACTTAATCTTTGTGGCGATTTAATTTCAATTCATTGATAAATTATGAACTTACTAATGATTTGATTTTTTAAAGTGAAACTCCATATCTTGTTTTTACTTCTCATATTTTAAATAAAATCAATTTTAAAAGAAGTAAATTTCTTTTTTACATCTTAAACGACAGTGCTGTAGCATTGTGTTATCAAACTGCGGCAATGCTATTAGTGTTCCTATTATTAAGTAGAACATGCCAAACTCCCGGCCCGCGCAACTGTCATTTTTCTATGAGTGCTTTTCTTTGAAATATCTCATAAAATTTTGCCAGACAATAAAAGGTTTCAGCAAAATTATGCAATTTCGGTAGATATTTGCTTAGATTTGGTGGGGTCGGAGTCGCTTTTTAAGACTAGGCGGAGTCTGATTCGTTTTTTAGGTGTATTCGAGTCAGAGTCGCTTTACGCTAAATCAAGCAGTTGTAAAACTTTAAATAGCTGGAGTCGGAGTTGAAGTCGTAAATTAATAAAAGTTTAACCACTCAACCACACCATAGACTTATCAAAAAGATATGCGCACTAATTTGTTGTGACTTTAATTTTAAAAACCGGGAAGTTCGTCAAGTGGGAATTTTTTTCCCATTAAAGAAATTTTTTATCTGTAAACTTGAGTAAAGAACAAAAAAGTGATATTTGAAGTTTAAAAATATTTAATGCAGAGTAAAGACCAAAAAATATTTGTCTGTAAAGTCTCAGGTTTCACGATTTTCTTATTTAGTTTATGTCGTTTTGGAAAAGTGAACTACGTGTTGGACATCACGGCATTAAACTTTTTAATATATTCGTCAGGTTTCTTTGCAAAGACATTTATTTAATATAACATTGTCTGCAACCAGGGTTGCGGAGTCGGATGATTAAGATCCGACTCCGACTCCGACTCCTGAAATTTCTAAAATGCCGACTCCGACTTCGACTCCCGACTTTAACTTTGACTACGACTCCGACTCCGATTCCCGACTCCGACTCCTTAGTATGGGCAAAGTATTTATCTTAAATTAGATTTAACTAAGCAAAAATCATGGCAGTTGCACAAAATAAGTCAGGTTTTTTAAATATATAAAAAGATATTTACTTTAAAAAATTATGTATATGAGTATATATGTACGTACATATATAACTGCAAATTACTGGTGCTCTTCAGAAGAGTGCTCAATGGCTTCAATAGTCAGAACGATTATTCCTGATTGTCAAAACACAAATATTAAAAAAATTTTTTATTAAAATAGAGTCAACAGACTGTTTCACCTGTAAGGCTCATCAGGGGACACAGTTAAATTAAATTTTTACGCTTCAGATGAAAACTCGCATCTTAGAAAAATAACGCTACCAAAAGTTTGGGTTTAAACGATTCTTTTACTAAAGTAAGTAATTGATTAGCAAATAATTACTTTTGTTACAAGATATTAAAAGAAAATATGCTGTAATGTTGCGCGTAGATGTATTCTTAAACTTGTCCAAGCTGCCGAAAAGATTACCGGTAGAGCGTAAAAAAGTTTACGGATCATTAGTTAAAAGAAAGTGTTATAAAAGAATCTTTTTATAAAAAAATGTTTTTACCACACTCTCTCTTAACTAATGATCCATAAACTTTTCTACACTTTAATCTTTTCGGCAGCTTGGCCAAGTTTAATACATCTACGAGTATGCGCAACATTACAGCATGTTTTCTTTTAATATCTTGTGACAAAAATAATTATTTAATAATAAAAATAACTGTTTAAACCCAAACTTTTGGTAGCGTTATTTTTCTAAAATGCGAGTTTTCATCTGAAGCGTAAAAATTTATTTTAACTTTTAATTTTTGCGTATTTTATTTTTTTCAAAGTAAATAATATTGCTTTTTTAATTGTTGTGTTCCCTGATGAGCCTCACAGGTGAAACAGTCTGTTGGGACTATTTTAATACAACATGCTTTTTTTGTTATATTTATGTTTTGATAAATACGTATGTACATATATTATATTATATACAAAACCCATTAACTATAATTCTTACTGTGTTTGAACGAAACATTAATACCAATCACATTTGGAAAAGTAACTCGAAATGGCATACATAACTCGAAACTAAATATGTATTCTATACTTAATGCTTATTACATTTTCTAAACATCAAAGTATTTTATGGATAATGATGATGTTATCTTTAGTCTATTTTACAGTTATTATTTTTCCCATGGTAAATTGAACCCACGATAAAACTTAATGTTAATACAATTAATGACTTGGGTAGGGCCTGGTTGTAGGACTAGACCAGTGTTTCTCAACCCCGAGTCCGCGGACTCATTTGAGTCCTCGTAATGTTCTGGTGAGTCCGCGAGCGCATCAACTTTGTAAATTTTTGTTCATTATTTATCTGTACATGTTACGCCCATTCCCATTTGTTAGGTATTGTCCGTCATTGAGCTTCATTTTAATATTTACTTGAAGCTGGGATTTACTTCGGTTGAGGTAAATGGTGAAGTAAGGCCACAGCGTGTGTTGCGCTAAAAAGTCTTAGCTCACAGCTCTTTGAAAGAAGCAAAACTTTGTCAGCACCTGGAAGCAAACCATGAAAAATTCGTCAACAAAACTCTTGATGTGTTTAAAGAAAAAGAACATCAACTAAAGCGAAGTCGCATTGATTGCCCAGCTGCTCGGGAAGGAGTAGCTTACTCTCACAATAAAGCAGTGCGTGCTTCTTTCTTTGCTTCTTGGAAAATTGATCGAGAAAAAGTATCTCATACAGCGGGAGGGAACTTGATTAAACCAGTATCTGTGGAAATGGCCAGGATATTGTGCGGTGATGTTGTTGCTAATAAGTTAGCTATGCTTTCTTCGTCAAATGACACCATCAAGTGGCGTATTCAAGAAATATCAGAAGATGTTCTGCAACAAACTATTGCTCCTGTAAAGCGCAGTGGAAAATTTAATTTGCAATTGGATGAGACAACAGATATCGAAAATGATGCATAGCTCATGGTGTTCGTGCGATACCTTGACACAAACGACTATATAGAGCAGTTTTTGTTTTGCCGTCCACTTTCCAAAAATACCACAGGAGAGCAAATATTTAAGAAAGTGGATTTATTCTTTAAAAAACATCAGCTTCAATGGTCTGACTGTGTCTCTGTTTGCGCGTATGGCGCTCCGTCCATGATGGGATGTAAAAAGGGCTTCATGAGTTTTGTGAAAAAGGAAAATAAAAACATTTCAGTTGTTCATTGTTGTCACAGACTTTGTTCGGGAATCCCAAAGGACTAGTTGAGCTAGGTAACCCGAATACCTGCACTGAAACAAAGCTGTGTCTAAATTTTATTTTATTCCGGCTCAAGAAGTAGTCTTGCTATGAGCCTGAAGCTTTTATACAGTTGGTTTAACAAAAGCTCGGATTGGTTTCGTTAAACACTCTTCTTCACAACAAACAAAGACCACTGTCTCCAATAAGAACGAATGTATTACGAAAATTAAGACAGACAAAACTTCTATTCCACGCCTTGCCAAACTGCAAAGCGAACTCAACGCTATAACTTGATTCAATCAACAAAATGATTCTACCTCCGTAGAACACAACTCTCAACCACTAGTGCAAAATAAATTCAACAATCGTCAACCGATACAAAATCTAACGGGGCACCACCTGTACCCAAACACAATCACTTTCACTCGAGCCGTCCCTCGAGTCGCTTCAAATTACCTCACAATAATAATAATTTGTCTCGCTACGCATCGCCTTTATATAGAAAAAAGATCACGTGATGCAAATTCGCTCGTAAACGCTCGATAATTCCACAACTTCCTCGAGAATACGCTTGTGCTAGAACCACCTACTATATACGCGGACATTCTACTACAGTGACGTTGATCAAAAACATATTACGTCAATACGGTCGAGCAAAAAAGAAAAGAATATACACGTATCGAGCAATAAAAACGAATCGGACGTTATATGAGAGCAGCGCTCAAAGAGACGCGATTATTATCTTATAATAAAACTACGAATTACTTTTAACCGGGATAAATTATATCGTTACGATTAAAATTATTAGGAATGAAGCGTGACAATTGTCTTATCCGCAGAGAAAATCTGGCAGCGAAAGAAATACAAGGAGAGCTTGCCATAGTTTTCAAAGAAGTTGTATCTGTGGTCAATTTTATTAAATCTGGTCCCTTGCACACTCGTTTATTTCGTGTATTGTGTGATGAAATGGAGGCTGAACACAATGGGCTTCTGTTCCATTCCAACATCCGTTGGTTATCGCGAGAAAAGGTGCTGGAGAGAAATCAAATTAGCATCTTTTCAAAAGAACTATGAAGTCAAATTAGCACTAACCTATGAAATCAAATTAGCACCTTTTTAAAAGAACAGAAACATAAATTTTTTGATCGCTTTAGCGATGACGAATGGATTGCCAAGTTGTTTTTCTTAGCTGATTTTTTCAGCTATGTAAACCAACTTAATAGCTCTATTCAAGGAAAAGCGAAAAAATTTTTAGATGTGTCAGAAGGCATTGGTGCACTCAAAGATAAAATAAAACTATGAATGCATCAAATGAAAAGTAGAAGGTTGGCTGCTTTTCCAGCATTGAATTTATTTGTTTAGGAGAAAAATATTAATTTGCTCAGCATTTCACGAATCTTTTTTGAGCACCTTAATGCATTTGTTTCTGAGCTGGATCGATATATTCCTTCTCACAATTATAGCAAAATATTTAACTGGCTACAAGGTCCGTTTGAGGTGTCAGCGCTAGAGGTTCATTTAGAAATGATCTGCATTGCTGAACAGTTGATAGAACTGCAAAGCCGACAGATGTGGAGAGACAAATTCAAAATTTTTTCTCTGACTCAATTTTGGGCGAATGTTCAGTCGAAGGAACCTAATCTTTCTGATCTCTGCAAGCAAACAACAAGAGCTCTTCTGCCTTTTCCGACTACATACTTGTGTGAGGCTGGCTTTTCAACATTGGCGATGGTTAAAACTAAGTAGTACCAGAACCAACTTCAACCGGAAGACGATACCAAATGTGCATTAACGACCATAATTTCTGATTTTGACAAACTTGTAAAACAAGTTCAGGGACAAGGCTCTCACTGAGATTTTCAGTGCACGAGTTCCCAATAAATAAACCGCTTTTGCTTTTTAACTTACTGCTGAACTAAATTATTTTTATTCCTATTACTTGAGTCCGCAAATACTTATGCTAATGGGGAAATAGTCCGTGGGCTAAAAAGGTTGAGAACCACTGGACTAGACCCTGAGTGTTGTCTCCTGCGTGTAGGACTACATCTAGTTGGTTCGAAACTCAATGAGGTATGCATCACTGACGAGCTTTAATAAGAGCAAAACTCGCGTCTGGTGCTTCTTGTTTTAGGTGGCTTTTCGTTTTTATCAGTAGGTAATGATTTAAAACGTAAATATAAATATTTTATAATTGTAAAAATTTTTACAAATGTTAATAATAACTATGGAATTTATTGACAATGAAAATTTGAAAACAAAAGTTTATAAAAGCAAAAGAAACAAAAAACCATATGTAAAAGAATTAAAAATTGAAAACCCACAATTATAGACTACAAGAAAAACAATAAAATGCGACTAATTTTAGAATTTTTCTGAATCACCCACTGCATGTAAAGAAACTCCAGAGAAAAATGTTGACAGAGAAAAATGTTGACACCAATAATAAGCTTATCCTTATTTCTCTCAAATAAACTTCACCCATTAGTTTGATGATATGGATAAAAAATATTTCTTATTTCTCTCAAATAAACTTCAGCCATTAGTTTGATGACATGGAGTCCATCTTCTTCACAGTAATTCATGGTTATATATTGATAGTAAGAATATACGTACGTGTATATGTAAATTTTGTAGGATTTTGTAAACAAAACAAAAGGGGGTTTGTAGTTTCTATCTCATGAATATTTCAATTATTGTAATTTTGTACGCGAGTGAACATGCAGGTTCCCTGCCCTTTATTGACATTTATTGACATTCATATTAGCAGATTGTTAAAAAATTCACTTTGGTTCTAAACTTTTGGTTGATATTTTTTTGAAAGAATAGAGCAAGAAGAGTAAGTTTTAATTTTTGAAAATTTTAATTTAATAATTTGCTCGTAAAAATAAAATTGCTTCTGTGAGTTTCTCCTTCATTGCAGCCTATTGGTCTGTTCTGATGAGCCTTAGTAATAAAACAGACGTTCAACACTTGCTTCTGTTGGGGAAGTACTTATTTAAAGACACATCAAAAATAAAAAATGGAGGGGCATTTTGAAGGCTGAAACGGATTAATGGCATTTACAATAATTTCAAGGGGAAAATTCGCTTTGTCATGCGAGCAAATTGAGGTACGAGCTCGGTCACGGAACAAATAAACTAGTATGTCAAGGTACCACTGTACTATAGAAAGAGGCTGCTTAGGGTAGTAATTGATTACGCACCTGGCATTTGCTTCCTGTCATTGGAATGAAGAAAGGGAAGCAACTAAATCGGCTGCCCGAGCATAGCATTAAGCAAAACACTATATGCTTACAAATTAAAATGTAAACTTTTTATGAGTCGCACGCTGTGTCGCGCGATACGCGGCAAGGTTCTCTTAATTAAAAAGATTACTGCACTACACTCCACTGGCGTACATGGCCACGAAAGTTGCGCGGTTAACATCACTAATATGTAAAGAAATTGGACATGGGGAGTCGGAGTTGGATAAAATATTCCGACTCCGACTCCGACTCCTAGTTCTCTCAACAGTCCGACTCCGAATCCGACTCCGAATCCGACTCCTTCCTAAAACCTACCGACTCCGACCGACTTCGACTCCAACTCCGACCGACTCCGACTCCGCAACCCTGTCTGCAACAATCTAACGCGATTGCTAACTCATATTTTTCTTTTATTGTAATTGCAAAGATAACAAATTTAAAACAATAAATATAAATAAGTTAATTGTAAGAATATAACAAAAAAATGCCGACAACACCTTATCAAAAAAAGGGAAATTGTTTTTCAAAATCAATATGAACGAAAAATCTATTCGTGAAATGAATGATTTTTAGCATTATCCAAAAACTTATAAACTGTCTCATTAGCGGTTTCTTCATTTTCAAAAGACATCATTTCAACCGAAAAAAGTTTAAAAAATTTGCCAAAAAGAGAAAGCCCACGCAAACTCACGACACAATGAACCCATTTTTGTTGACACAAAATCCTTGATAAGTCAGACCAGCATATGCCGCAAGAATCGAACATCCAATTACCCAGATTATTGCTAAAAAAATATTTTAATAACTATTTGTATAAACGTTAACCAACTTCAAATTATGGTTTTTTTTGTAAAAATTTTTGCAATAATTTTAAATCAAAAATAATTTTCACAAAATTTTCACAAATATTTCTCTCCAATACATTGCCACCGTAGCGTGGTGGTAGACGGTATTGCTCTTAGAATCGTTTTTTATGATTCTAAGAGCAATGCCGTCTAGAATTTTCATCTCTTCTCAGGGCTCACATGAGAGTAAGGTCGAAAGTGAGAAACAGACCAAAAGCAATCTAACAAATGTAGCAAAATGAATAGTCCAAATGACAATATTCATACTGAGGGTCAGTCAAAAAGTAATGAGCCCTGTTAACTTTAACCGCTTTAACCTTCATATTTTTTCTAGAAATTTTAAGGGTGTTTAGTAAATTTACTGCTTTAAAGATAAATTGTAAAAAAAAATTGTTTCAACGTGTCCACTTTTGGTATTGTGTTTTGGAAATGACGTCATCACTGGATGTCCGTCAGAAGCAGAGAGCTGTGATTGAATTTCTTGTTTCGGAAGGGGAGCCACCAAAACAAATTTTCGAAAGATTGGTAAATGTTTATGGAGATGCTTCATTAGCCTACAGCACTGTGAAAAAGTGGGTATCCAGGATTAAACACGAAGAAGATGATCCAAGTTTGAGTAGCCTCCAGGACAGACCAAGAAGTGGAAGACCATCTTCTGCAGTCAATCCTGGAAACAATGATAAGGTTGAGAAATTGATTAGAGATGATCGCAGAATCACTATTGATGACATTGCTGAACGTGTTGGAGTTAGCCATGGAAGTGCTGTGAATATTGTTAATGAGCTAGGCTTTGCAAAGGTTTGCGCCAGATGGGTTCCGAGGCAACTTTTGGATTTTCACAAGCAAGCCCGTTTTGAAGCTTGTTCGGAGCTTATTGAGTGTCACAGAAGTGACAAAACTTTTCTCAGCCGTATAGTGACAGGAGATGAAACCTGGGTTCATCACTATGAACCTCTGTCGAAAAGATCATCCATGGAATGGCGTCACCCCACGTCCCCAAGAGCCAAGAAATTCAAAAGTCAACGTTCAGCTGGAAAAATTATGGCGACTGTGTTTTGGGACATTGAAGGAGTGATATTGGTAGATTTTATGCCTAAAGGTACTACCATCAACTCAGATGCTTACATTGACACTTTACGCAAACTGAAAGCGAAACTGAGAAGAGTACAACCTCACCTGGACATGTCTAAGGTCTTGCTGCAACACGATAACGCCAAGCCCCATACCAGTCTCAAAACTCGTGAAGTGATTGCTTCTTTTGGATGGACGACAGTAACCCATCCCCCATACCCACCCGACCTGGCACCATCTGACTATCATCTTTTTGGACCATTGAAAGAAGGAGTTAGGGGGCAGCACTTCACTAGTGATCAAGAAGTCAAGCACGCTGTAAGAAACTGGTTAAAAATGCAGCCTGCTGACTTTTACAAGGCTGGCATAGTGTCCCTTGTTCATCGATGGACAGTTGGAATTGAAAAGTGCAGAGATTACATTGAAAAGTAGAACTGAGATCTCCTATCCCTGGGCTTTCTTTTGATGTATGACTTTTGATTTTATTGCAACAAATATGGCCAGGAGAGACTTGGGCTCATTATTTTTTGACTGACCCTCGTACATCGGGCGTCGCGCAAGATGAAAAGATCCCTTTTCGGGTGTTGGGCTGAAGGGCTTATTCAAAAATTAAGCTACATTCTCTCCCACAAGCTGACTGTAACTGGAAACCATCAATGCATTCGCTACACATTTGAAGAGGAAAATGGCGGTAGCGCACAGTATTTGTACTTGAGTTGGTCCCAATAGCGGGATCTTTGCATGGGCAACAGGAACGTCATTTCACTCAATGAAAAAGAACAGGAACTGGTTTAAGAGGCAGAGCAATATCATCTTGAAATTGTTAAAGTTTTCTCTACCAAGTGTCGTGGCTCTAATACTGTTGAGTTGAATGAAAGCTGGATGCTGGTAGTTCAATTTGTTATTTGTAGTGTATTGTAGATTAATTGTAATTTAATTTGTAGTTTAATTAAGAAATTTGTAGTTTAAAGTTGATTTTCTTTTTTTAATTTGTTCTTTGCCCGCCATATACATTTGAAATGGTCTTATGACCCACGGCAGGATTTTTTTGATGGGTTTTTTGCCTATCTAACCCCCTTTGGGTCTTGACCCTTTTGGTCACAGAGTTTATTGTTTCTCCCACCCATGATTATAGTGCATTCTCTTCATATGGCTCTGATGTCTATACTTGTATTGAATTTAATTAAAATTGTTTTTAATTTGAATTTTTTTCTCCTTTTCTCTTTTGTTCTTTTGGTGATGCAGCCATGCTCCGTAGTGTTTTTTTTTTTACTTTTTTTTGCGTCTTCTTCTTGCATGCTTTAACGTCTGACGTTTTCATATGTCTACCTTTTCTTGACTCTCGACTACTTTTTACTGTGTAAAATTTACTACGTTGGTGGTCAAGAATAAAATTAAAAGCAATGAATGAATGAAAAGCTTTTCTACTCAGGTGTGGATGTAATTATGTCTGCTCAGGCAAGGGTAGGCATTTTTGTAAGCCTTCGCTTGGCCCACTGTGTCACTGATTAGATACCACTCGGGAGAAGGATTTGCGTCCTTAAGCTTAGGATACAAGAGTGGTCACTGTGTGTTTTGCAGGTGTACGCACCAAAAGCTGAAGCACAGTACCAGCCTTTCTTTGATGAAGTAGTTATTGTTTACAAAAAGTAACATCTGCAGATTCAATTGTCCTCCTGGGTGATTTCAATGCACATGTGGGTGCTGACAACAAGACATGGAAAGGTTTTACCAGAAGACAAGGAAACTCTGACATTAACAGAAATGGAAGGTTTTTGCTACAGTTCCGTGCCACAAACGTACTGCGCATAATAAATACCTTTTTTTGGTACAAGGAGATTCACAAGTACACCTGGTATAGAAATTCGGTGGAACAACGTTCCATCATTGATTTCTGTTTTGTCTCATCGGACTTGTTTTTTTCTGTGGTCAATGTTCGTATTAAAAGAGGAGCTGTATTGTCTACCGACCATCATCTAGTTGTCTGCATTCTAAGAGACCTGAACCATTCAAGGACAAGAAAAGGATTCAGAGCACGAAAAGCATACAGAATAAAGTGGGAGTTACTAGCAAACAAAAGGGTGAAACACAATAGGGTTTAGGGTTAAAGTTAGAGTTTCGTGTTTCCTTAATAAGACTTCTTTTCTTTGAAATTGGACCAAAAGTTGTTGGAAAAAAAAATTGGACAAAAAGACGTGGACGAAGTGTTGTTGGAGAAATTTGTCGTTGGACGAAAAAACCACCCACCACGTGTCGAGGTCAATGAGTTATGAGAAAAGAACCGCTTAGTAGAACCAAGAAGTAAAAGAAGCTATCCGTGCAAAGAAAGCTGCGTTTAGAGCTTGGTTAACAAAAAGTCATCTGAGTAGCTTCAATTGTGGTACTCCGCAGCACGTAAGACTGCCACCATTATTGTCAAACAATCTAAAGAAAAGTCATGGGAAGTATTTGGACAAAAGTCGGATACAGATTACAGATCGGCAAAGAAAGTATTTTTGCAAACCATATGTCATTTGCGCGGTAGACAAACGCCAGTTGCCACCTTCATCAAAGATACTAATGGTATGCTTCTGAAGCATCAAAAGAGCATCCCAAATTTTTGAAGAAAATACTCTTGTGAGTTCTTAAATTCAGTAACAGTCCAACATTTGGAAACATCCGAGGAACAAATTGGTAAAGAAATTCATCCAACGGAAGCAGAGGTAAGCACAGCAATCAAATCTTTGAAAGCTGGTAAGGTCGCTGGTGAAGATGATATTCGACCATGTTAAAAGCCATGAATAACTTTGGGGTTTGTTGGCTCACTCGTGTGTTCCAAATATCTCGGAAAACTGGTGAGGTACCGAAGCAATGGCCGACCAGTGTGTTGATACCTATTCACAAAAATGAAGACAAGAATAAATGCATTAACTACAGGGGCATTTCTTTATTAAGTCGTCCTGGAAAAGTCTATGCAAAGTGCCTCAAAAAGAGATGTCGTGAAATAATTGACCTCAACTTCAGAATGCACAATGCGGATTTCGTCCAGGCAGAATATCCATGAACCAGATCTTTGCCTTTCAGCAAGTTTTTGAGAAATCGTGGGAATATGCTAAAGAGGTATATACATGCTTTGTCAACCTTGAAAAAGCATATGACCGTGTTCCAAGAGACAAATTGTTGGCAGTACTGCTGGAGTATTACGTGAGAGGTCAGCTATTAGCTTCTATCAAATTGTTGTACAAACAGTCAGAAGTCTGTGATTGTGTCAATAGCATATGGAAATTAAACCTTTTAGAGTCAATGTTGCTCTATGATGGAACTGTGTTTTTTCTCCTCTTCTTTTTATTAGATACATCGACAAGATAGACAAAGACAGTTCTGTTAGTAGTGACGTCACGTTTGGGGAGTGTAATGTTCGGTCCCTGCTGTTTGCAGATGACCTTGCATTGCTAAGCTCAAACAAAAGTGATGTCCAATATGCACTTGATCGTTTTTCTGATGCATGGTTGGATGCTGGAATGAAAATTAATATGGCTAAAACTGAAATTATGTGTTTGTCAAAGCACCGTGTTTACTGTTCTTTCCAAACAAATGAAGTAACTCTCCAGCAGACAGAGAAGTTTAAGTATCTTGGAGTCACATTTTCGAGTAATGGTTGACAGGAAAACAAACTGGACTCATGTATTGGAAAAGCAAGTGCAGTTATGCGCCAGATTTACCAATCAATTGTACTGAAACGAAAGCTGTGTAAAAAAGCAAAGCTTCTGTTTTCAGATCAGTTTTTGTTCCTATCCTTACTTATGGTTATGAGTGTTGTGTAATGACCGAAAGAGTGAGATCCCGAGTACAGGGGGCCGAAATGGGTTTCTTGCGAAAAGTCAGAGATTTATGACTTGACTTGACAAGATTAAAAGCACTGACTTTCCTCAATCACTCAACATCAAACCGCTGCTATTATAGAACGACAACAACTGCGCTGGTATGGCCATGTGACACGAAGGTCCCACATACGAGCAGCAAAGCAACTAATGGATGCTCTTCCAAGTGGCAAAAGATCTAGAGGGCGACCCAGAATTTGCTGGTAAAATTATGTTAAAGACCTGACCTGGTGACGTCTTGGAATTTCATCAGCGAAATTGCCGCTAGTTGCAGGAGATCGGGATGCTTGGAGATCCCTACTCGAGCTGTTGCCCCCACAACCCCAAAAGGACAAGTGGGCAAAGGGAAACACACTGAACTAATTCAATGTTTTCCCTGAAAATGATGATGATGATGATCAATTATTCGATCTACCTCATTATTTGCAAATATGTTTTACTTTTAAAGATTGTTGTTTTTTCTGACTTCAATAACGAATTGTGAAATAATTAGTATTAAAAAATTTTGTGGACCTGCAGTCAGGTTTGTTATTTCTTATAAACACGCTTAAATTGGTCAATTAGGTACGTTGGGCTAATTGTTTCAATAAATATTCTTAGTAAAACTTGTATAAAATTATTCTTAACAAAACATCTCAGCTGAATACCACTCAGCTCTATAAGCTTTTGTTTATTCAACTTCCTCAGATAACTATAAATAAAAAAGAAACAGATGATGATCGAATGTAAAAAAAAATTTTTTATTATAAAAAGATTAGAAGAGCAATAAAAACAATAAAATCTGTCCTTCTCAGCTGTTTAATCAGCTGATAAAAATGTATAGTAACTATCATACATACCAAATCTATGACCTCTTATGATTCACAATAATAATGGAACGTAACAATTATCGTAATGTGTCAATAACTTCCAATAATAGATTAATTAACTAAACTGTTTTAAAATCTGACAACTAAATATTGCATAAAAAACGTAACGAGCAAAAATAAAGCAATAAAGTATAAAATTGATATTTGTAGGAAAGGGGCGCTAAAGAACAATATTCAATAATATCTTTTTTGTTGAGACCGTGTTTTAATGTTTGTAATCTATTAACTCTATTCAGACTGGGCTTTTTGGAAACTTTGTACGACTGGGGGGGTGGAAACTGCCCGCGCTCTTTGCTTGTTTATATCTCAACAATTACTGGCGCTAGAATTGTCATTTAAGTTTGTATGGAAAGGAAATTTTATACTCTTTTAATATACACATACTTAAATGTTGCATTTAAACATCATTTGGGATTGAAAAAGCAAGTTTTCAAAAGGTAGTCAATTTTCATAAATTGGCTAAAAACGAGAGAGTGATTTGAGAGAATTAACGACTTCGGCTGTTTGTCAAAGTCATTAATTCATAAAATTAGAAGTAAGAATGCTGACAGCTGAAATCCACTTGGCAAGATTATTACTGTTTACTGAGAAAAAAATTCTACACAAGCAAATCTGCTAAAAGCTGGTTTCTTAGTGCTTACAACGCTTCGATCTTTGCTATTGATCAAATTTCACTCTTTTTTGTGAACAATTTAGGCAAGAAATTTTATAACATAAAAAGAAAGCAAATCATTACACAAAAAAATTGTGTTTGTAGTTCCACATCGCAGGGAACTCACCTTAATTTTTCTTCACTATAAAAAAATATTTCGACTTGACTAATTTATTTAGAGTTGATTGCTTTTGATCACATCGATTTTTTTAATTTTACGGAAATCCTTTTTTGCTTAGAATGTTTTCTTCTTTTGGTTAAGTACGCTAATTCGTTAATAAAATATTTGTTTATTAAAATTTTGCTAACGTTTTCTGACGTAATTGTTTAACTTTTAATTTTTGTACACCTTGTTGAATTAGTTAGGTCTAGTTTTCGTAAGAGTTATAAAAAGTTAAAATTTTTCAAAAAAGTAGTTTAATTATCATCAACTTAAATTTAAACTATGACAAGTAATGTAACTTTGTTTAAAACTTATAAAACCGACATTTTTTTGGCGATAGAAATTATTCAATTGACAGTCCGAATTTCAATATTATTGTTTGAAAAACAAAAACACCAGTACAATCATAGAATAACATTGCACTCAAACACAGCTCAATGTATTTTTTTTTTGAATATTTTTTCAGTTTGTTTATGTAAATGTTTGAAAACTGTTACCAGGTTGAACAAAAGATCGGAAGCGTAATTTCAATGCCATTTCTTTTTTTTCATTCCGGACCTGATATTTCTGATATACATATTTCACACCCACGTTTTTTTTCTGATTAAGGAGGAAATGTCAATAACAAAGCGGTATAAATACTTGGTCCCACGACATTTTTGCTAAGTATCAACTTTATTTTTTGAAAAATTTCACTGGTTAGACCAGTGGTTCTCAAAACGGGGTGCCGCGGCACCCTAGAGTGCCATTTGCATTTAGCTAGGGTGCCGCAAGTTATTGCACATTATTCACTAGTCCAAGAAAAAAGTCGAGTGTTGTAATGTTATTTTGAATTATAAGCTTCAATGTTAATATATATATTTATGTTTCTCAACCTATCTGCCGCGAAAGATTTCGGAAAAAAATTATCTAGGGACGTCGAATATTGCGCTTTTTACACGTGAAGTATGTAATATTCGAAGAGAAGACCGTTTTTATTTAGAAAAAACTGATTTGGGAAAGGAAATTCATAAGATAGACCATGAATTCAGGTGAAGAGCTTTTTTTTTAGAGATCACATAATTTTGGTGGCTGAAATCAAGGATCGTAGCTGAAGTGCGCCGCGAACTTTGAAAGATACCAATTATGTGGCGCGGCCAAAACAACGATATTTTTAGAATATAACTGATTTTAGCGACAAAAGCTAAAAATATGAGCCCAATTTTGGGTGAAAACTTTTTTTTTTTTAGTGATCACCTGATTTTGGAAACACAATTTAATAAAAATGGTCCAAAGGTGTTACGATTTTTGAAAAATCTCAAAAATGTGCCGCAATCGGATAAAGGTTGAGAAACACTGGGTTAAACCTTGATTTGGATGAAATTTCAAAACAAGATTGAAGCCAACTTCAAACAAATTCTGTTTGCACGGCTCTGTGTGTTTATTCATTGCTAATACACTTGCTGCATTTATGCGACAAATATCAAGCAAATACGAAAATGCAATTGTGGTCCATTTTCAAGACTTGGTTTTACTCGAATAGAAAGTAACTTTTTGGTCTACAATATCTGTACCTCCTTTCATATAATCACATAACTTGTATAAAGCGGGTTTCTTCTTTTAATTTTTTGAAATTTAAAAAATTGAGTGCATTGTTGATAAGATTGAAATATTTTGCTTTCCTGTGGTTTTAAAGTTTACAATAAAAGAATTGAGGTTGATATTTTTTTCAGGTTCGTTCCAAAAAACTTTTTAGAAACCAATATCTCTATTACACACTTGCTTTATTTCGTTTGATATTTCTTTGCGCTAAGCTTGAATAGTTCCGATGGTAGTAATATTTCGTTCCAATAGCCATTATACCAAATGTATTGAAGTGTATGATCGATTCTAAGATCAACTTTTGTAAAGCCAAATCAAGTAGTCGGGATTTTATCCAAATTTGTTAGAAAATTTTATACGAAAAGAAATCTAAATCTACAGTTATTTCTTTTTCTACATAAACAACTTCCCTTGGAAAGTGAGATTGAAAGCGTTTTATGCCTCGTAAAGTGTTTGAGTAAACATAATTAATGAACAGTTCAGTCTCAATTGTTTTGATAAACAGATTACAATTTGCCTTTTTCTCGCTTTTGGCTACTTGTTTCTCACGTTTTATGAAATAGTCAAAAAACTAGTGACTAGGTGTCAAAAAACTATTAATAACTAAAAAAATTATTGAGCGATTTTTTCAAAAATTGCACCAACTTTTAGATGAATAAAAATCAGGAAAAGTTATGAAATTTGAAAAAATTAATGGAATTAAATAGTTTTTGAGCAGCACACAGCATTTTAACACCGCGGGCAGTTTCAGCCCCCCAGTCTTAATAGGGTTAAGCCTTTTTTACCTGAGATGTTTTTTTTTTGTTGACTACCTGAAGGGTCCTCCGAGGACCCTAAGTTTACATGTCCAATACTCTTAACAGCTATGCGGTTGATTTTTTGATATGTTGGAAAAAATTTATTCTTGTTTAGTCAAATGTTTTTACTTTTAATTTATTTGCTATAAGTCTCTTCTTATTTTGCATAAAGTTGACGGTGCTCAAATTTTTGTTGATTGCTTTTTTTTGCGACATAATCGGATTAGTCACGGTCTGTTGCAAAAGCAAATAACTACTTTGTGATGCAGTAATTTTGACAAACACAGCAAGACATTTAAAACGTTTTTTGACTTACCTCATGATTTTTGTACACCTTTTGTGTACAAAAATCATGAGGTAAGTCAGAAAAATAGACTGCTACACTGAAACTACCCATCAGATTTGCTCCAATAAAATACAAAAATATTCAGGAATAAATTTTAGGAAAAGCCATAAAATTATTTTTTTAATAACCGAACTTTACGAGTTATAACGTTTTTATATAAGGGGGTACCTTGAGGGCCCCCTTAGGTAAATTAAGGTTAACTACGTGGTTACAGAGAGAGAGACAACTCTTAGTAAAGTAGCTTTATGTATTGTTTTACTTTTATGAAAACAATCAATTGAATGGTTTTTAAACACTAAAAAAAGTTTTGTTTTCTTGAAAAGAATTATATTGCAATTGATACATATGGTAATAAACTACAGAAAAAAAAATAATGTAAAATATTGGGAGGTTTGTATAGATAACAACCTAACACGGAAAGCACACATTGAATATCTATACACAAAATTGTCAGCAACCAGTTTATCTTCTTATGAAATTGTCACATTAGGTGGACATAAAAACTTAAATAAATGTATATAATGGTCTTGCATATTAAATTTGGATTTTTCTATTATTAACTGGGGTAAGGAAAACTTTACAACATTGAAGCCACTGAATAACCTACGCAAAAGAATACACAGAATAATAATTTCTCTGACTATACAGTAAAGCTCCATTCTACTCCTTTAGAATATAAATGCAGCACTTTAAAAATTGTTGATATTTACAGTAAAATTACAAATAACTAATTTACTAGTTCATAATCACTTGGATAAAAAACTACCCGATTCTTTTATCAATTACTTTGCAAAATCAAATTTATCAACATAACACGAGATCTTCTGCAATCAAAAATTAATTTATAATTAAGATTAAGTTTAAGGCTGGCTCAACATTGCTTAAAAAATAAAAGAGCACTAATATGGTCTGAAGTACCAATTTCAATAAAATCTTTGAAATTTTGCTTGTTTAAAAAAACTATAAGATTTTTAATGAATAAATATAACTTTTAATGAGACTTGAAAATCCACTTCTCATTAAATGTTTTTTCTTCAATTGTATTTTATTAACTTTTAACTCTGTATTTAACCACTTGTTTGTTAAAATAAACATTATTTTGCTTGTTAATTATGGTTATTATTTTAAGTTTGATTGTTAGTTAGATTTATTATTGTTTTGCTCCATTTAAGTACTTGTTAGTTAGACTTGCAACTATTAGCTGTTAGTTAGATTTATCATTACTTTCTTTTATTTAAACATTTATTATTTAGAATTGTTATTATTTGCTCGTCAGATTGTTTAAGCCAGGAATTCTTTAACTTTTTGAGACGCGCCTCCCTTTTTTTATGCAAACAAAACTCGCATTCGGACACCAACAGAACCTAAGCCTTATCATCATAGCCGCACCAGCCGAAAATGTTTTGGGGGCGATACAATTTTGCCCGAATTTTGTGACAATTTCCCGAGTCATGATCTTCTAACAATTTACGGTGATAACAAAATGTCACACATTTTTGCTTTAAAAAATATTGAAGACTAAAAGAAAAAAAGTTTTCCATTTCAATTAGTGTCCAAATACTACATTTCATCCAAAATTAAAGGTGAAGCTTAAAAAAGAAGTCTTCACTTTGACCTGAATCATTTTAGTTACGTATGATTTATCGTACTCTCCCTGCTCGTACTGTTATATTTATCAAAAAAAAGATTAAAAAATCTAAAAGCATTGAACAGAACAATTATCTATAAATCCATACTTTAAATCAGGGGTGTGCAACCTTTTTCACTGGGGGGCCACTTTCGAAAATTTTAACAACGTCGAGGGCCAGTCACCGTCAAATATGTATAAAATTATAAAATGCAAAACACAACCCGTGTATTGTGTTAAAAATTATTATATAGTATCACATACAGTTAATGTTGGTTTTATTAATGGGATTCTTGGTACTGTTTAAGCATATTTGATTCAACAACAACAAAAACAATTAATGCTGGTTTTATTAATGAGACACTTGATATTGCCTGTTTTTGCACATTTCATCTATGTCTGCTCTGACTGATGTACTGGCAACTCGAAGCTGACTAGTCATGTGCTCATTTGTGAGCTGACTTCTGTTTTTGCATTTTGTTAATTTCATTCTAGAGAAAAACTGCTCACAAGAATATGTGCTGCCAAAAAGTGATATCATTTTCTTGGCATGTTTCTCTAAATTGGGATGCTTTCCACACACATGTTTTTTGTAGAAAGTCACCACATCATTACTGTCATATGCTCTATTCAAGTCCATGTCAGACTGCAAATCAATTACTTCCATTTGATAGCAGTCTGGAACATCATCAGGTGTCACATCAAATGGCTGAGAAAAGAGCTTGAACTCCATTTCACACTTCCTTAAATCATTGAATCTGTTTCCAAACTCATCACACAACTTGCTAATGTTTTCAGCATATTTGGAACACTCTAAGTCTGGTATGTGTTCTTTTCTCTCAGCTAGACATGGAAAATGGGTGAGTGCTCCTCTACAAAGCTGACTGTGAAAAAGTTTTAGTTTTTTTTCAAAGGAACAAATATGTTCATACATCTTGTTCACCAGCTGACTTTTGCCTTGAAGTTTAACATTTAAATCTGACAGATGTTGTGTGATGTCTGTTAGAAAAGCAATGTCATTTAGCCAATCATCATTACTCAAAAATCCAACATCTTGTTGCTTGCTTGTCATGAATGACTGAATTTCTGTTCTTAGATTCCAAAATCTTTTCAAAGTAGCAGCTCTACTGAGCCAACGCACTGCTGAGAAGTACACAACATCAGGATAATCAGAGTGAAGTCCTTCTAAAAACGCCTTAAATTGCCGATGATTTAGGCCTCGAGAACGGATGTAATTCACACATGTGACCACATCTTTCATTACATCAGCAAACCCGAGTACTTTAGCACACAAGTTTTGTTGGTGAATAATACAGTGATTCACAACAACTCCCTGTGAGCCAATGCTGTCCAACAATTTCTTAGTAAACCCATTTCTTTTGCCAGTCATTGATGGGGCCCCATCAGTGGTTAAGCCACACAGTTTACCAGGGTCAAGTTCAAACTTATTCATTAACTGTAACACTTGATCACTAATGTCTTGCCCAGTTGTTGTTGAAGACATGCTGGCCATATCCAAAAATTCTTCAGTGATTTCAAAAGTGTCTGTGACTCCTCTTACAAACACAGCCAATTGTGCAGTGTCACTAATATCTGTGCATTCATCAAGAGCCAAACTGTATGTTGCACAGTTATTAATCCTCTCTTTTAAAGTCTCTTGGATATTCTCTGCAAGTTGATCTATTCTGCGCGACACAGTAAAACGGGAAAGACTAGTTTGCTGAATTAAATGTTTCTTTTCAGGACATACAAAATCAGAAAATATGCCCAAGCAACTTTTTATAAATTCCCCATCACTGAAAGATTTCCCTTTTTCTGCAATTGCTTCACAGATTTTAAAGCTCAGCTTTGTAACAAGTTCAGGGTCTTTCTTATGACTAGTAAAATGAGTTAATATTCCTTGTTGTTTCTTAAGTGCCTTGATCATCTCTTCTAGCTTGTTCATACGATCCTGACCTTCCACTGCATCATATATGGTTGAATGTTTTGTTGTATAATGACGTTTAATGTTATATTCCTTCATTACAGCTATTGTAGTTTGGCAGATTACACATACAGTCCCTTGGTTGTGCTGAATAACGAAATATTTGCTGCTCCAATCCTTGTTGAATATTCTTCTCTCATCATCAATTTTCCGTTTTTTAGTTGCAGACATGATTACCAGCATACAACTGAAAAAATAAAATTGTTAAAAGATAATTAAGTTTAAAACAGCTTGTTCTTGCCACTGGATGGCTGAACAATAACCACATGGTAGCTATTGTCCGACAAGCACTGGTATTATTGCCCAGAGTGCTATTAATTTTAAATGCCTACAAGTACACTTTGCAATTCAAATACAATTCAAAATATCCAGTGCCGTGAAATATTACAATTGAGCTACTGAATGTTACTAAAAAACTTACCTGTAATCCTCAATGGATATACCGTATTTATTCAACTTTAACGCGCAAAATTTTGAACTGATTTTTAGGCAAAAATCAATGCTGCGAGTTATACACGAGGTCTGAGAAATGCGGTATTGAAAATGTGGTTTTAAATATCTGAAACGTGCGTGCGCTCGCGCATGCACATTCCAATGCGAGACGATTTCGTGCAAGCACACGCGCATGCGACAGCTCAGCGTGCGTTTGACATTCGTGATAGAGGCTAGAAAGTTACAACACAAACGTCCTTGACCCCTTGTGTGGTTGATTCGGCTATGAAAAGAATCGGATTTTTACGTAAAGCCATATAGACGGTACAAATAGCTAAATAAATCGATTTTAAAAAAAAAAATTTTTTTGTCCTGCCATCGTCGAGGGCCACATTGACTGGCCTGGAGGGCCGGATTGTGGCCCGCGGGCCGTGGGTTGCACACCCCTGCTTTAAATAATCATTGTCATACTTTCTCCTTTTTCCATTTATTTTATCTCTATGCAGCTATATATTATAATCGAAACTTAAATTCAGAAATTCTATCCCCCCTATGAACCTTTCACGCCAGTCTTGTAAACGGGCCCAATTTTTATGCCCGAACCTTACCCCAGGCCGAAAAGACAAGCCCGAACCCGGCCCGAAGATAACCATAAAATTTATTTCAAGCCCGAATCGGGCCCGATTATTTTAGATCTGAGGGTTTGATTTGGCGAATATATTAGCTAAAAGGCAGCCTAGATTTCTATTTTCCTAGAGTTTGTAAAACTAAGCCTAAAGAGCATGATTTTACAAACACTCAAAAAACAAAAGAAAATTACATAATTCAACTTAATCTTTGTTTATTGAAGAATTAATTATTTCAATAGCTTCAACACTAGAAGGGGACAACAAAGCTCATCTTTGAGATATCGTAATTCCACATCCACACGAAGAAAAGTCTCTTTCCGACTGAGCGCTTGTACATTGAGTTGCAAGCAACTTTCTTGCAACTTTTGAAAGAATCGGTTATGCATACAAGTTGGTTTACAGTTATAACAATAATTTTAGAAAACCTATTCAACTGCATAGAGATAAAAAACTCTTAAAGAGTTCCCAACCAGTGTAGATGAAGATAGACAGGGCATTTTTTTACCGAATGTGAAGTTGGTTGGAAACTTCTTCGGTTAGACACGAAAGTAAAATCAAAGCAAGTGTGTAAAAATGCTTTTTTGCAGTAGAACAACGTGTTATTTTTACAACTCGCCCACTTCTTCCTGCAAACAAAAAGGACGTGTTGCCTGCTTCGCTTTAAAACAATACAGTTTATAATATTTCGTGCCACTATGATAGTTTGTAGACCGCACACCTCTATGGATATGGTTACAGGACAGAATTCGTCAACACATGTCAAAATTTATTCGAAGTGGCCAAGTTCAAAACTTTTGCAACGTCTCCACTCGTTTTGGAAAATCTTCAAACCCATTCATGTTCAGTGAATCCGCAATCAGTCAACACCTTTTAGATAACCCTATGTGCGCCGAAAATTACAGTAATAAAAAATTTACTATTCTTTCAATTGGCCATTTGTTATTCATTTATCTGTTTTAGAAGCCATTTACATTAATTAATTCATGCAAGCCAAATTTATGCCGCCAGAAAGAGTTTGTTTACAACTTGAAAATCTTGCATTGATCACCTTTTTCAATTAACGTTTTTGACGCCTTTCTCAACCATTCAATTACTTTCGTTCAGTTTTATTAGAAAATCAATTAAATTTTTTCCCTTCATTTCGACGTTTATCTCCTGAAGAGTGTCGGACGAAAACCATAGGCGAGATGAATTTTTTATTGGCTATTTTCAAATTCTGTACAACGAACCACTTGTTTAATATTATGATTTAGTTGAATAAAATTCAAAATTTGTAAATGTTGCCACGGTTTTAAGAACTTTTTTGCTTCTTTTCTTGTTTAAAAGTAAGGCTAAAAAAGTGAAACAAACAAGTTTAAAAATAATCCAAAACTGTCAAAAACTAAAACAGGTCCAAACTTGCAAAGAGCGGTAGATCCATTGTCGGATACCGTAACCCGACAGTTGATCAAACGACACTTGATCGAAGTGACATTTAATCGAAACGACACTTGATCGAAAAATGAAAAAAATTTGCAATTTTGAATCTATCCCGGTTTTGTCAATTTTTTGTTCCAAAAACACTGTGATTTATAAAAGAAGGTCTTTTCTTTGAATCTGTTTCTGATTTTTTCAAGGGGTCTCAAGGGTAAGGCCACGGCACAATTTTACCTGTAAATACGCTACTGGCTACAATGTAAAAAAATGCGAAAAAATAAAAGCAATAGGCACCTGACAAGAGATTTACTTTTTACCCCCTAAAAATGGTATTTTCAGGAACCTTTTTAAGAAACCCTAAATTTGAAATTGGCTAAAAATTATACAAACAAACTGTCTTCTTACGGATGGCCTCTGTTTTTATGAATCTAATTTGCAGTAACAAAGAGATTGTTTAATTGCAGAAAAATACAAAATATCTTTTTTTTTTTTTTTTTTTTATCAACTTTCATTTCGATCAAGCGTCGTTTCAATCAAGCGTCTTTTCGATCAAACGTCGTTTCGATCAAGTGTCATTTTGATCAAGTATCGTTTCGTAGATACATACCTGAGAAAATTATTAAAAAAATTATTTTAAAATTATTTTAAAAAGACGGCGGCACCTGTGTTTTATCGCGTAAAGACTACATTAACAACGCCAATCGACAACTCAAGGACACTAACACATACAAACATTTATTTATTTATCAATTTTTATTTATTCATCAAAGGCACTACAGAACTTTTAAACCATCTGTTAAACTTATCCACACTCCTTAAAAATACCCTCTTAGTCAGATGGACATAAAAAGCTTATATACTAACATACCTCATAAAGATGGCGTTGAAGCAGTAAAGCAAATAATAAACAAATACAACACGGACCTAAACTAATTTACTGGATTTCACACTGCATTGAATGCATTCTAAAAAATAATAACTTTACTTTCAATGAATCAAATTATATACAAACACAAGGCATAGCAATGGGAACAAAAATGGCATCTAAGTACGCTAACATCTTCATGCACCAACTGGAAACTAAACTAGTGTCACAATTTTCAAAAAAACTCTTTCACTATTTACTTTATATAGACAATATCTGGTTGGTTTGGACACACGGAAAAGATACCTTTCTCGAATTTATTGATAATCGTTTACACCCTTATAATGATTTATTGATCGTTTACGCCAAGTTTTGAAATGCCGACCTTAAAATCTAATTGATATTGTTTCGTCTTAAAGCGCTTAATTTAATCATTATAATTATTAGTTTTTTTTGTTTGAAGCTTTATGCTGGTAGCCGGACATTTATTGTTAAAATCTCTTTGTTTAGTGATGATCTTTCTTTTAGTTAATCTTGGGCAACTTTGTTTTGAGCGTTATCGTTCTTGTTAGTTAAAGCCACAGATTTTGTGGTATTTAATAAAGACAAGTATTTATATCAACCCTACAATCAAATTCACTTACTCGTTTTCCCCTGGGACAGTAAACTTTCTGGAAAGAATGGTACATTTAATAAATAATCGCATCGAAACTGAACGTTACACAAAACCCAATGACACCTACCAATACCTTTTTTCCATTTCTTGCCACCCACGTCACATAATCAAAAATATTCCAAAAAGTCTAGCATTACCTATCAAACGCATTTGCTCTACTACAGCTTATTTTGCAAAACATGCCGCTTGTCTTACCTCATACTTAGTTTCACGATCCTATAAAAAAAGCATATACGGAAAATAATTGATGAAGTCAGAACTATACCGAGAAAACATTTACTAAAATCTACCCCAAAATCAGCTAGCGAAAAGACATTTTTTGTTACCACTTTTCACCAGAACTACCTAAATTTAATTCAATTTTTAACAAATTTAACAAATTACTATCAGAAGATTCTTGTTTAAAAGCGATTTTTCCAAAAAAAACCGTAACCACTTATAGAATATGTCCAACTCTTAGGGATGTTTTAGTTACATCGACATTAAAATCAACATGTACGACTTTTTTACCTCACGGATTTTTTCATTGCAACAGACATAATTGTTCCACATGCAAACACTATTCCGAAAATTCAAGCTTTCATTCTAACCATATTAACAAAACATTTAACATACACGGACACATTACTTGCAACAGTACTAACTTGATTTACATAATTACCTTATATAAATGTCAAAAGCAATACGTAGGCGAAACTGATAAAAAATTAAAAAGACGGATAATAGAACATCTTCGTAACATTCGCCAACACACAAACACTATCATCGGTCTACATTTCAACACTACAGGTCATATTATAGAACACATGCAAGTCAAGAATAGCCTTAGAAAAACTCTATAAATCTAGTAATTATTGGAAAGCTAAAAAAACTATTTTGGACTAACCCTGTTACAACTGGGAGGGGGCGGAAACTGTCCGCGGTGTTAAAATGCTGTGTGCTGCTCAAAAACTATTTAATTGCATTAATTTTTTCAAATTTCATAACTTTTCCTGATTTTTATTCATCTAAAAGTTGGTGCAATTTTTGAAAAAATCGCTCAATAATTTTTTTAGTTATTAATAGTTTTTTGACACCTAGTCACTAGTTTTTTGACTATTTCATAAAACGTGAGAAACAAGTAGCCAAAAGCGAGAAAAAGGCAAATTGTAATCTGTTTATCAAAACAATTGAGACTGAACTGTTCATTAATTATGTTTACTCAAACACTTTACGAGGCATAAAACGCTTTCAATCTCACTTTCCAAGGGAAGTTGTTTATGTAGAAAAAGAAATAACTGTAGATTTAGATTTCTTTTCGTATAAAATTTTCTAACAAATTTGGATAAAATCCCGACTACTTGATTTGGCTTTACAAAAGTTGATCTTAGAATCGATCATACACTTCAATACATTTGGTATAATGGCTATTGGAACGAAATATTACTACCATCGGAACTATTCAAGCTTAGCGCAAAGAAATATCAAACGAAATAAAGCAAGTGTGTAATAGAGATATTGGTTTCTAAAAAGTTTTTTGGAACGAACCTGAAAAAAATATCAACCTCAATTCTTTTATTGTAAACTTTAAAACCACAGGAAAGCAAAATATTTCAATCTTATCAACAATGCACTCAATTTTTTAAATTTCAAAAAATTAAAAGAAGAAACCCGCTTTATGCAAGTTATGTGATTATATGAAAGGAGGTACAGATATTGTAGACCAAAAAGTTACTTTCTATTCGAGTAAAACCAAGTCTTGAAAATGGACCACAATTGCATTTTCGTATTTGCTTGATATTTGTCGCATAAATGCAGCAAGTGTATTAGCAATGAATAAACACACAGAGCCGTGCAAACAGAATTTGTTTGAAGTTGGCTTCAATCTTGTTTTGAAATTTCATCCAAATCAAGGTCTAACCCAGTGTTTCTCAACCTTTATCCGATTGCGGCACATTTTTGAGATTTTTCAAAAATCGTAACACCTTTGGACCATTTTTATTAAATTGTGTTTCCAAAATCAGGTGATCACTAAAAAAAAAAAAGTTTTCACCCAAAATTGGGCTCATATTTTTAGCTTTTGTCGCTAAAATCAGTTATATTCTAAAAATATCGTTGTTTTGGCCGCGCCACATAATTGGTATCTTTCAAAGTTCGCGGCGCACTTCAGCTACGATCCTTGATTTCAGCCACCAAAATTATGTGATCTCTAAAAAAAAAGCTCTTCACCTGAATTCATGGTCTATCTTATGAATTTCCTTTCCCAAATCAGTTTTTTCTAAATAAAAACGGTCTTCTCTTCGAATATTACATACTTCACGTGTAAAAAGCGCAATATTCGACGTCCCTAGATAATTTTTTTCCGAAATCTTTCGCGGCAGATAGGTTGAGAAACATAAATATATATATTAACATTGAAGCTTATAATTCAAAATAACATTACAACACTCGACTTTTTTCTTGGACTAGTGAATAATGTGCAATAACTTGCGGCACCCTAGCTAAATGCAAATGGCACTCTAGGGTGCCGCGGCACCCCGTTTTGAGAACCACTGGTCTAACCAGTGAAATTTTTCAAAAAATAAAGTTGATACTTAGCAAAAATGTCGTGGGACCAAGTATTTATACCGCTTTGTTATTGACATTTCCTCCTTAATCAGAAAAAAAACGTGGGTGTGAAATATGTATATCAGAAATATCAGGTCCGGAATGAAAAAAAAGAAATGGCATTGAAATTACGCTTCCGATCTTTTGTTCAACCTGGTAACAGTTTTCAAACATTTACATAAACAAACTGAAAAAATATTCAAAAAAAAAAATACATTGAGCTGTGTTTGAGTGCAATGCTATTCTATGATTGTACTGGTGTTTTTGCTTTTCAAACAATAATATTGAAATTCGGACTGTCAATTGAATAATTTCTATCGCCAAAAAAATGTCGGTTTCATAAGTTTTGAACAAAGTTACATTACTTGTCATAGTTTAAATTTAAGTTGATGTTAATTAAACTACTTTTTTGAAAAATTTTAACTTTTTATAACTCTTACGAAAACTAGACCTAACTAATTCAACAAGGTGTACAAAAATTAAAAGTTAAACAATTACGTCAGAAAACGTTAGCAAAATTTTAATAAACAAATATTTTATCAACGAATTAGCGTACTTAACCAAAAGAAGAAAACATTCTAAGCAAAAAAGGATTTCCGTAAAATTAAAAAAATCGATGTGATCAAAAGCAATCAACTCTAAATAAATTAGTCAAGTCGAAATATTTTTTTATAGTGAAGAAAAATTGAGGTGAGTTCCCTGCGATGTGGAACTACAAACACAATTTTTGTGTGCAATGATTTGCTTTCTTTTTATGTTATAAAATTTCTTGCCTAAATTGTTCACTAAAAAGAGTGAATTAAAAAAATTATTTGATCAATAGCAAAGATCGAAGCGTTGTAAGCACTAAGAAACCAGCTTTTAGCAGATTTGCTTGTGTAGAATTTTTTTCTCAGTAAACAGTAATAATCTTGCCAAGTGGATTTCAGCTGTCAGCATTCTTACTTCTAATTTTATGAATTAATGACTTTGACAAACAGCCGAAGTCGTTAATTCTCTCAAATCACTCTCTCGTTTTTAGCCAATTTATGAAAATTGACTACCTTTTGAAAACTTGCTTTTTCAATCCCAAATGATGTTTAAATGCAACATTTAAGTATGTGTATATTAAAAGAGTATAAAATTTCCTTTCCATACAAACTTAAATGACAATTCTAGCGCCAGTAATTGTTGAGATATAAACAAGCAAAGAGCGCGGGCAGTTTCCACCCCCCCCCCAGTCGTACAAACTTTCCAAAAAGCCCAGTCTGAATAGGGTTAATAGATTACAAACATTAAAACACGGTCTCAACAAAAAAGATATTATTGAATATTGTTCTTTAGCGCCCCTTTCCTACAAATATCAATTTTATACTTTATTGCTTTATTTTTGCTCGTTACGTTTTTTATGCAATATTTAGTTGTCAGATTTTAAAACAGTTTAGTTAATTAATCTATTATTGGAAGTTATTGACACATTACGATAATTGTTACGTTCCATTATTATTGTGAATCATAAGAGGTCATAGATTTGGTATGTATGATAGTTACTATACATTTTTATCAGCTGATTAAACAGCTGAGAAGGACAGATTTTATTGTTTTTATTGCTCTTCTAATCTTTTTATAATAAAATTTTTTTTTTACATTCGATCATCATCTGTTTCTTTTTTATTTATAGTTATCTGAGGAAGTTGAATAAACAAAAGCTTATAGAGCTGAGTGGTATTCAGCTGAGATGTTTTGTTAAGAATAATTTTATACAAGTTTTACTAAGAATATTTATTGAAACAATTAGCCCAACGTACGTAATTGACCAATTTAAGCGTGTTTATAAGAAATAACAAGCCTGACTGCAGGTCCACAAAATTTTTTAATACTAATTATTTCACAATTCGTTAGTGAAGTCAGAAAAAACAACAATTTTTAAAAGTAAAACATATTTGTAAATAATGAGGTAGATCGAATAATTGATCATCATCATCATCATTTTCAGGATCATCATCATTATCATTTTTAAAATGACAGACCGAAACTGAACCTACCAAAACAGAAGGGTATCCACCCATCCCGATGTTCAGTGTGGGTCTGCTAATCGGCAAACGTCCTTTTCAGGACGGGGCAATGCCAGGATAAAACTGCCCTTTTCAGGGCACATTGCCAACAAGTTCCGAAGACCCACTATTCTTCAACTGAACATCGAAGGCCTCACTGCAAGCAAGATGAATGTTCTTCATCATCTCGCTATGCAGTCTGAGGCACTCGTCATCCTACTGCAGGAGACCCACTGCACTGATGCAGAGAAGTTGGTGCTACCAAACTACCAAATAGCTGGGTCTTCTTTAAGCAGGAAGCATGGCCCTGCCACGTTTGTCCACGAGCGACTGAAATATACGCTTTTGGACCAATCTCCACTGACATCGGAGATCGAGTGGTTGTGTGTGGACGTTGATGGCTATAAAATACATGTAGTCAACGTCTACAAACCACCGCCAACGCGATTGCGAACCCGGGATCTCCCAGTGTTTCCTCACCCCTGTCTGTACGCTGGCGATTTTAACTGTCGTCATGCTGACTGGGGTTACGACGACAACAGTCCGGACGGTGAGTGCTTGGCTGGCTGGGCAAGTATTAATTGTCTTGCCCTCCTATATAATGCCAAGGACGCTGCCAGTTTTTATTCCGGCCGCTGGAACACTGGTACCAATCTAGATCTAGCTTTCGCTAGCGTAGGTCCAAACAGTCGCTTACCGGATAGACGTGTTTTTGACAAGTTCCCCAGGTCACAACATCGACCTTCGCTTATTACACCGCCAAGGTTTGCTATGGCAGTGCCAAGCATGCCTGTTAAGCGATGGAACTTCCGCAAGGCCAAATGGAGTCACTACATTGCTTTGACGAATAAATTCGCAAAGACTTTGTTGCCGCCTGATTCACTTGATGTGGATGCGGCTTACCAGGACTTCTGTAACACCATTAAGAAAGCAGCCAAAAAGACTATCCCACGCGGGTATCGAAATAACTATATTCCGTGTTGGGATGCAGAGTGTGAATTCCTCTATAAAACCTTTCTGCAGTCTCCTCAGGGAGACGACTCAAGTTTGGCTGCTACAGCTCTGCTTGCCAAGCTTGACAGAAAGCGGAGGGATCGATGGTCCGAAGCAGTTCGGAGCATTGATTTCTCACACTCTAGTCGAAAAGCGTGGAGTATTTTGAACAACCTTACTGGTAGGTCACGACACTCTCCTCGTCACTGTCTCGTTTCAGTCGATGCCATTGCATCTCAGCTGGTTAGAATTGGGAAATACGATCTCGATAGCGCAAGTCATCTCGACTTGTCTATCAAGAAGTGTCTGACCTTTGGAGGGCCACAACACCAGACGCAGTAAATATTTCTGACAATTTTTTCACAGAGAGAATTTGCTGCTGCCCTTCAACATTTAAAACCAGGTAAAGCTCCGGGACCTGATTCTATCTGCCCCGAGCTTATACTCCATGCCGGAGCTGCTTTGAAGTCCTGGTTACGTGAGTTCCTTTCTTCCTGTTTGCGCCGACTCAAAATTCCCAAGATCTGGAGAAGAGCGCTTGTGGTCGCGATCCCAAAACCAGAAAAGCCCGTGGGGGATCCAAAGAGTTATCGACCGATATCTCTGCTCTGTGTCTCCTACAAGATCCTCGAGAGGCTTATCTACGCCCGCGTTGAACCATTAATCGATCCACTGCTCCCTAAAGAGCAGGCTGGGTTCCGACGCGGGAAGTCAACCGTAGATCAAGTTGTTCTGCTAACCCAGAACATCGAGGATTCTTTCGAGGCTAAAAAGAAGGCCGGTGCCGTATTTATCGATCTGACAGCTGCTTATGACACTGTCTGGCACCGTGGCCTTACCTGCAACCTGCTGAGACTACTTCCGAATAAGCACATGGTCAAAATGATCATGGAGCTTGTCCGAAATCGAAGTTTCACCCTTACCACCGGTGACAGCAAGCAAAGCAGGCTACGCCGTCTTAAAAATGGCGTTCCTCAGGGATCGGTCTTGGCTCCCCTCCTATTTAACATCTATACGTACGATCTTCCTTTCATGATTTCCAGAAAGTTTACTTATGCTGATGATCTAGCATTGTTGCATTCCTCTGGAGACTGGAAGGACTTGGAGAGGACCTTAAGCCAAGACATGTCCACACTGTCAGCGTATCTCCAGACTTGGAGGTTGAAGCTCAGTCACACTAAGACGGTGACGGCAGCCTTTCAATTAAATAACCGAGAGGCCAAACGTGAGCTAAAGGTCTACAACAATAGTAGACTTTTACCGTTCTGTCAAACCCCTACATACCTTGGGGTAAAACTGGACAGATCGCTCACGTTTTGTCACCATTTAGTGGCATTGCGCAAAAAATTATCCTCGCGCGTCACACTGCTGAAGCGACTCGTGGGCTCGGGATGGGGTGCTGGTGCTAAAACACTACGCATACGCACCTTGTCTCTAGTCTACTCAGCAGCTGAGTACTGTGCGCCAGTCTGGTGTCGCAGTGCTCACACTCGCCTCATTGACAGTGTCTTGAATGACGCCTTGCGCATAGTTACTGGATGCCTGCGTCCCACTCCAACAGACCACCTACCTGTACTTTCAGGCATCCAGCCAGCTGAGCTTCGTCGAATGGGAGCGACACTCTTCTTGGCTCACCGTGGATCTCTGGACCCCGATCATATCTTGCATGGTGTTTTAAGTGGGTCCTCAGATACTCGCCAAGCGAGACTAAGATCCAGACGCCCGTTTGTGCCAGGTGCGCGGAATCTCTTGGACAACCTTGCCAGACTTGGCATCCGCGCCTCTGAATGGACGAATCACAAATGGAACGCGGAGTACTGTAAAAGTGCTTCCAGGCTCCGTGCTTTTGTGCCCGGGACCAGTGCCAGGCCTGTTGGGATGGGCTTACCCCGAGCACATTGGGTTAAGCTCAACCGCCTGCGAACTGGTGTTGGGCGATTCCATTTGTCCATGCACAAATGGGGTCTCGCTCCTTCACCGAATTGCGATTGTGGCGCCTCTGAGCAAACCGCAGACGATGTACTAACAGTGTGCCCTATACATCGAGCACTGCATGGAGCACGAGGTCTGACGGTTTTGGATGACAAAACTCGATGCTGGCTTAATGACATCACTGCCAGCATCTGATCCAGGCAGTGCAGCAGTCTGGGGTAGTAAAAGGATAAACCCTCGGCCCCAGTCCTGTTTGTGTCTGGCCTGAAGTGAATACCTCTTCAAACGACGACGACGACGACGATCATTTTCAGGGAAAACATTGAATTAGTTCAGTGTGTTTCCCTTTGCCCACTTGTCCTTTTGGGGTTGTGGGGGCAACAGCTCGAGTAGGGATCTCCAAGCATCCCGATCTCCTGCAACTAGCGGCAATTTCGCTGATGGAATTCCAAGACGTCACCAGGCCAGGTCTTTAACATAATTTTACCAGCAAATTCTGGGTCGCCCTCTAGATCTTTTGCCACTTAGAAGAGCATCCATTAGTTGCTTTGCTGCTCGTATGTGGGACCTTCGTGTCACATGGCCATACCAGCGCAGTTGTTGTCGTTCTATAATAGCAGCGGTTTGATGTTGAGTGATTGAGGAAAGTCAGTGCTTTTAATCTTGTCAAGTCAAGTCATAAATCTCTGACTTTTCGCAAGAAACCCATTTCGGCCCCCTGTACTCGGGATCTCACTCTTTCGGTCATTACACAACACTCATAACCATAAGTAAGGATAGGAACAAAAACTGATCTGAAAACAGAAGCTTTGCTTTTTTACACAGCTTTCGTTTCAGTACAATTGATTGGTAAATCTGGCGCATAACTGCACTTGCTTTTCCAATACATGAGTCCAGTTTGTTTTCCTGTCGACCATTACTTGAAAATGTGACTCCAAGATACTTAAACTTCTCCGTCTGCTGGAGAGTTACTTTATTTATTTGGAAAGAACAGTGAACACGGTGCCTTGAAAAACGCATAATTTCAGTTTTAGCCATATTAATTTTCATTCCAGCATCCAACCATGCATCAGAAAAACGATCAAGTGCATATTGGACATCACTTTTGTTTGAGCTTAACAATGCAAGGTCATCTGCAAACAGCAGGGACCGCACATTACACTCCCCAAACGTGACGTCACTACTAACAGAACTGTCTTTGTCTATCTTGTCGATGTATCTAATAAAAAGAAGAGGAGAAAAAACACAGTTCCATCATAGAGCAACATTGACTCTAAAAGGTTTAATTTCCATATGCTATTGACACAAACACAGACTTCTGACTGTTTGTACAACAATTTGATAGAAGCTAATAGCTGACCTCTCACGTAATACTCCAGCAGTACTGCCAACAATTTGTCTCTTGGAACATGGTCATATGCTTTTTCAAGGTCGACAAAGCATGTATATACCTCTTTAGCATATTCCCACGATTTCTCAAAAACTTGCTGAAAGGCAAAGATCTGGTTCATGGGTATTCTGCCTGGACGAAATCCGCATTGTGCATTCTGAAGTTGAGGTTCGATTATTTCACGACATCTCTTTTTGAGGCACTTTGCATAGACTTTTCCAGGACGACTTAATAAAGAAATGCCCCTGTATTTAGTGCATTTATTGTTGTCTTCATTTTTGTGAATAGGTATCAACACACTGGTCGGCCATTGCTTCGGTACCTCACCAGTTTTCCGAGATAGTAGCTGTGCTGATAAGGGTTAAGGAGCTCAAATCTAACTTTTCACATAGCGCCCATGAAACTTATGCTCTTCTGATGACTGTTATGGAATAAAACATATCCAGTATTGGTCGGAATGGATGACTCCCACGTATTTTATCGTAATTTGCAATAACTTTGTATTGCGATTTAATAATCATTATTACTAGAATGGATAACTTGCATACTTTTTTATTTTCTCATTACGCAGCGTTCATTCATTTCACACCAGCGAGATTAATTTAATTGATGAAATACATGTTTTTTCAAAAATAAAATTTTTTTATAAGAGGTTACGTGACAGCGTTTATTTGCAAAATACTGATCAAATTTGACAAACAATTAATTGTTTAATTAGAGCTTTTAGAGTCTACAATTAAATTTTTTTCTTTTTTATTTGAAATTAAGTTAATTTGCTTGCAAGTGGATATTTAAATACTGTAGTGCGTACTAAAAAAACATCGAGACTAAAACGACGTGTATTATTTTACGGACAACATCAATTGTGCATGGTCGTTGTACCTTCAAACTAGTCAAGGTCATAAAATAACTTAGATAAATTAAAAAAATAGTTTAGTGTTCTACGTTCTTGGTCGTTTTTTCTCATTTTCTTGCACAATTTTTTTCGTAAAGAACAGATAATTTAAAAAAATCTCAATTCGATATTTTCGTTTTTTTTTTTTTTTTTTAACAACGTAATTGTTAAAGCAAGTTTGCAGATTATTAGGCCTTCAAAAATTTTGCTGTTCAGCTTTTGAATTAGTAAAATAATAAAAGGATTTCTATTATTTTCAACCGTTAAAAATTTCCTCTTTTGAAACAAAGTTGTGCAATGCTCATTTACATTCTTAAATTATTATTTCATTTAATTTGTGATTACTAAAACTTCTTATGTTGATCTGCAGGTATCAATAAATTATAACAAATCATGGATGATAGAATGCAGACCTATAAAAACATGTAAAATTTTACAATGAGATTCTAGTGTCACAGTTTTTTGCACTTGACAGAGGCACATTAAGCGGCATATCAATAAAAGACAGAATAATCGCATCTCATGCTGAAAAATACTGAAAACATTATGGCTGAACATGTTCCTTTTAAACCGGAGCTCAGCAACCTTTTCACGCTTTCGGCACACCTCGGCACACTTGCACCAGGTTGAAGACATTTGTGGCTCTAAAATTAAAAGTAAAGATATTTTTTGTCTTTCTCAAGATTTTAAAATGTTTAGTTAGCCTGGTCTCATATGTTATGCAGAGAACTAACCGGGAAGATAAGTAAAGAGCAAAAAAAACGTCTTTACGCATTTTCAGTTGTTTAAATTAAAGCTTAAGGCTTTTTTGTCCACTAATTGAAGCTTCAGGCAAAGAAAGCCCTTGGAAACTCTTAGCTTTTTGGTCGCTACTTTCTAAAAAGATATATTTTTGTCATTTCCAATAGTGTGCCGTTTTTTCGGAGGCATACTTGTGTTTGTCTTACGGCGCACGGGTCGTGGAACACAATTTTAAACAAAGATGTGACTTTTGGTTTTATTTTTGAGGGGCATTTTGATTGATCTGTTTACTTTTAATATTTTGAAAGAAAAGCTGCTTAGATTTTTTGAAATTAATTGTTATACCTATTTATAATGTTTAGTAATCACGTCTCAATGGCCGAAATGTATTTTTTTATAGAAAATAAATAAACTTGATCAAAGGTTTGATTATGCATTTATGAAATAAAAAACCCATTAAGTAAAAAAAAAACATCATCAAACTTATCAATTTTTTTGGCAAATAGAGCGTTATAACAAAATATCGAAAAAATTTGTCAACTTTAATAAATAGAAGTGCATATAGTATAGCCCAGAAATGGAGGATCTTTTTGTCAATAAAGGTTACAATTATATCGGGTAATATAAAAGGAGGCCACACAGGAAAATTCAAAACTTTCGTAAAGCGGCAGCGTGGTCGAGTGGCTAGAGCGCCGTGCATATGATCAACATGGCCTTGGTTCAAAACTCACTCGCGCCATTCCGCTGTGTCCTTGGGAAAGACACTTTCCGGCACATTCCCCTGCTTAGTGTTCTTGGCAAGCGATTCTAATTTACAGTCATATCTCTATTAAATTACTAGCGGACAGCAATATCTTGTCATCTCCGGAAGCAGGTCGGGAAATTGCTTACGCTATGTATTAGCGCCTCCATCGCTTTCCTGTCGGTCAGGAGGATAAATATAAAGATAAAACAAAAAAAATAATAATAGTAAAGGCTGCACAAAAAAACCATGGAGCTCTCATGGTTTCTCACCTATAGCTTAACCAACAACGAAACACCTTCTTGTTAGTCTTTAATTCCCTAAAGCTTATTTTAATTTTGTGATAACCTTATGTTATCTTGCAACCAGCGTATATTGCCAGAAGTAAATTTTGTTTAGTAAACAACAAGACTTTCTAAAAAAACTTGAAAAACAAACTATATGGTTGAAAATGTATTGTCTTTTACATTAATTAAATATGGTTTAAATTAATCAGGGTTTTTCAAATTGTGTGTCGTGACCCATTTGTTTTAATTTTGAATGAAATCACAAACTTTGCGTTTAATGCAGGAGTTGAAACAAGTTACCATTTTTTGCCACTTTACGAGACATATGACGCCAAAACTATCAGTACTTTTGGACATCTAATTTAAAGTGAAGATTTTTTGGCCGTTTATCAATTTGACCCGATTAAACCGGACGTAATTTGTTTGCCAACATTGCCAAATTATTTTCAATCAATCGCCCAAAATCAATCAATCAAAGAATCTATATAAATATACTTTAAAAAACAGAAGTTTAAAAAATAAAAGGCAATTGCTATGAAAACATAAGTTTTTTTCAATATACGTATCTAACAAGTTACTTTAAAAACAAAAATCTTACACAAAACGATCGCAAACACAAAAAATTTAACAAACGATAAATTCCATCTCAGTTGGTGTAGAAAATCGCACAAGATGCAGTTTAGTTTCCACAAAATTGCAAAATGATAAAATTGTAAATAAAATTATAACATTTTTGCTTGGTTATTTATAGAAAATAAATGAATTGTGATGAACAGCTAGTGTAACTGTGAAAAATGCGCTATTTGAAGGACAGCCAACAAACGAAGTACAAACATTACGCTCGAAGTCTTTTGTTCAAACGTAGGAAAATTCAATCGTCAGCAGGCAAACAAAGGTGCGACTCGAAGTGAGGTTGCTTATCGACGCTTCAGGAGTTGACTGATCAGCAATCGAATTCGATATTTTAAATGAATATAGCTTTAAGTCCATATTTACGAATTTAATTTCGGAATATTAGCTACGTTACAATTTCGAAATCGAAACAATAAATCTAATTGGGTGCTAAAAATAAAAATAACTGTTGTTTATTTTATTTTTAATGATTGTTTTGTTTCTTTTTATGCTTATACATATCAAAAACAGAGAAAAATTTTATGATGAGTAGATGAACAAATCTTTATTTTATCGATTGTGCATTGTGCAATATAAAACAAAACTACTCAAATTAATCTATCACTACTTCGTAGCGGCCAAATTGGATAGCTTACAACAGCCTATTACCTTTATAACCTCAAAATCATTTATATGTATGAAATATACTGTATAAAAATACTTTCAATTTCTTAAAATTTAGCCAAAAAAAACAACTGCCTAGGATGACCATTTCTACTAAAGCTATACTTATTTTCATTCAATTTTTTTGTGTGTAGCAAAAATAAAATTGCTTGTAACAACTCTGACGGAACTATTTGTAAGTTACATAAAAACTACTTAACCTTTGAGATATAAAATAGATGCAGGGTTTTTTGCCTGTATAAGGCCGAGAAGTCATGTTTAATTGCGGGAAGAACAAAACTATTTTATGGAGAAAACTTTCTTTTAAGGATTCCACTGTCGGTATGCTTGCTTGAACTCACTGATTTGGCTTGTTATTAATAGATCAAGAAAAATAAATACGCAATTGTGTTTCTACAAAGCCATTTTATCACTTTGTAGTAAACACCGCCCAAGCGAATTTTGTCACTATAGTGGGTGCATCATAACAGGAACACTAGACCCAATAGAGAAAAACTGACTGCATTTTTGAAATTAGCGCCCAAAATTAGATAAAAAACAGTTGAAACATGTTTGGCACCAAGAAAAAAAATTTTTTTACATCGAATGATTATTTATTTCTTGTCGGCAGTGTGGTGAAATTGTTAAGAACGCCAAATTGGTTGCCAACCTGATCGACACAATCTTGATTTAAAACCTACTCGAACCATTCTGATGTGTTCTTCAGAGAAATACTTTACGGCACTTTTCTCTGCTTGGTTTTCTTAGCAAACAGTTCTAAATTGCAGTCACATCTTTAAATGAACATTAAAACTTGACAGCAATATCTTGGCATGTCTGGAAGCAGGTTGGGGTAATCGCTTAACGGTCGCTCTATGTATAATGCCTCCGACGTTTTTCTTTGCGTAAGAAAGATAAGTATAAAGACAAAAGAAAGTTCTTCTGCGGTGCCATTTTCGTGAATTTTCAAAAACGTCTTTAATAAAAAAATTTGTTTGATCATAAAAAGTTTGGACCACACAAGCATGTCAACGTACATATCTTGCAAAACAAATACCTCGAGTAAGTAGCAAACTTCCAGCAGTTCGAAGCAAAAACCCAGCAAAACAGTGTTCTGATGCAAAACAATAGGTACGACACTTTAGAGTTGACAGATAGGCTAGATCACACTCTATACAGTTATTAAAGCTTTCATGACCCTAAAGTTTTGTTCTACAAAATCTTTTTTTACAATTAGCAATAGTTTTATAAATATATTTATTTTATTTTATAAATATAATAGAAGTTAAAAAATGATAAAAATCCCACAAGAAAAAAAGAAAAATTTATTTCAAAAAAAGAGTATGTTGAGTTACAAAAGAAACACAATTTACAACACCAATTTTACTTATAGTGGCGAAAAAAATAACAGCAGATGTCGATGTCATTGCTTTAGATTTGATAAATATCTATATTTTGAACACTCTGGCATTGTCTGCGTGATTTTTGTTTAATTTATTAATAGTCATAATCATTTATTATCTACTGGCTGTATTATTTTGACTCGCAGAACAAATTCGAAGGTTTTGATTTAAAGAAACGTCGTTTTCATACAATTATTTCCGCCTGCTTTGAAAAATGCCAAGATATTGTCGGCTAGTTGAAAGTTATTTTCTTTAGTTTTTATTTATTGTAGTGATAATTCTAATTTAGGTAGCTTGCAAGCTTCTTTAAACTTTTTTTAAGGGCCGTAAAGTTTCATTTCCAAGCACAGAATAGAATCCCAAAAGTAGGTGTTGAATTGAAACCATGTTGATCGCGGTCACTATAAAACGGCGCTTCTATCAACTTGTACACTATCTGGTGCCCGATGTATAGGGCACGCTGTTGTAACGTGATTCACCATTTATTTAATGACGCCGCATCAGCGATTTGGTAAGGAAGCAAGATCCCGGACAATGGTGTGTGTGGACAAATGGAAGGTCCAAACACTAGTCCGCAGATAATTAAGCTTAATGCAAGCTGTTCTAGGCAAAATCATTCCTGGTATTAGTCCTGGATATAAAAGCATGAAGCCTCGATGTACTTTCATAGTACTCCGTGTTCCATTTATGATTCGGCCACGCGGGGGTGCCTAATTCGGCAAGATTGTTTAACTGTTTCCGCGCAGAGGACACAAATGGGCGTCTAGATCTTAGGCTTACTTGGTAGGCATCTGAAACTCCAAGTGAAAAATCATGCAATATATGATCAGGGTCCACAGTGCCGCGGTTAGCCACAAAAAAGGTTGCGCCAAGTCGGCGAAATTTAGTTGGCTGGATGCCTGAAAGTATTAGTAAGTGATCCATTTGAGTAGACGCAAGCATCTAGTGACAATGCACAATAGGTCATTTAATACATTTTCCATATGCAGTAATGGATATTGAATGAGGCAAGTAAAGCAGTCACCTTGGCCCCTTTTCTACAGTTATCGAGGGGCCCTTTTTTTAAATTGCTGCATATAGTTCTATTTTGGAATATTTTATATGGTTTTCTAAACCTCAAAACTTTTCAAAAGTTTGGAGTTTTCATAAAGTAATTTATGTCACATAATATGGCACATGGGTAATATTGGCAGAAAACTAAAGTTTGAAATAATATTGCATAAAATCTATTTAACTTTTAGATATATTGTTTACCAACTGTGTAATATAAAATATTCTTAATAGTCAAATTCTTACAAAAATTATCTAAATAGAAATTTAGCAGCAACAACTCTACAGCTAAAAATAAGCTTAACATAAAGAAAAATTCTGTTTTCAATTAAAATTTTTTAATTGATAAAAAACTACTAGTAATTATTAGTATTTATGATATAATATTAATTATTTAAAGAATTTTTTTTTTTCTTATATTAGCAAATGTTAAAAGCCTTTTAACAGAAATCAATTGCCCCTTTCAGGAAAGTCAAATTGACAATTTTATTTAACTTATCAAATTGCGATATAAAAATATATTAATAAAATCGGTCAAATTTCAATGAGCCGAATGTTTAATGTATAAATTAGAAATTAAAACAAACTAATTCATCACGAAAAATCGATTTCCACCTGCCTGACTCAAAGACACAAAGTGAAGCCTCAGTATAAGCTACAAGGCAAACGCTACAACAGCTGACGTCATGATTATCAATCACGTAACGAAGATGCAAAAATGCACACTGTAAAACTTGAAAAATAAAAAACCGCAAACTCCCGCTAAGATTGATAGCGTTGATTGAAAAGATCAACAAAGCCGCTGTAGTTTTCTCACAGTGTGTGTAATTTGAACGATAGTGAACAAATAAACGAGTTTAACCCTATTCTTCTCAACCTTTTTCGAGTTATTGACTCTTCAACGACCGGCTTCACAAGCCCACCAAAGATGATGATTCATAACTCAAAAACCACTTTAGCTGTTGTTTCAAAATTTAAACGGAGTAAAAATCATTTATTTAACTTTTGTTAGAGCAAAAAAGTTTTTGAAAATTTATTGAAAGAAATATACAAAACTAGATTTTAGCAAGGTCGCTTCAGTTTTTACGCTTATACACTTATTTAACAAAATGCAAATGTAACAAATTCGCTGTTGTAATAGACGTAAACTTAAATAAAATTTGGACGTAAATTAATGTCAACGCGCACGGTAATTACAAACAATGAAGAAGCCAAGGGAAGCTTGCTTTGTCTGATTTATCAAATTAAACCCTTTATGACCCAATTTATTTTATCGTTGCAACCGAATCAGGCACTTTCTTGTTGTCATCTAAATTAAATAACACGTGACAGGTGATTGAGCGAATATCATCCAAATCTATGATCATACAGCATTAAATAGGATATTTACTGTATACTTTTACTCAAAAATTAAGCGAATCTTTTTGGATATAATAATTTGAACCCATTTATTTCTAATGTCCTTTATGAAGGACAATGGGTCATATAGGGTTAATGAAAATCCATTGGTAGGCTTAATAATAGCAATCGAGAGCCATTATTTTATCATTTAGTTTACAAAGTTTTATTAAAAAACAAAAAAGCTCAACGCTTTTTGTGGTAAGAATTTCAAAATCACATTTTGAACTAGAGCTGGCGGCTGCATTTGAAGAAACTGTTTTAGTTAATGATGGTGTTGCAATTACTTCCGATTCGGTTTTATTGTTTCCATCTTGTTGGGTTGATGTTGGTTTTCTAATTATAAATTTATCCATGCTTTTTTAAAAATGCTATTTAAAAATTTATCAGTGCAGTCTTGCATTTGGTAGAAGCCACAAATCTATTTAAAAAATCTGTAAATTAAAAACATGTACATCTAATTCACAGCAATTTTTTTTCAAAATTTTAATTTACCGTTAGGTTCAAACGTTTCTTCAAGAAGCATAAATTAACAATTTTCAACGAAAATTACCCGTTTTATAACAATTCTTGCAAACTAAGAAATAACTTTTTGTTATTCTGTACCGAAATTAACACGTGAAAAATAATATCAATTCTCGCATTCCATAGAAATACCGCTATATTATCGATATTCTCAAAATCATGAAATAAAAATGAGAGTAAAATTATGCTGAATATAACGAGTTGATTATCTTTAGAATTTACACTCATTTGGTGAGAAGCGAAGAAAAGCGTGTCTATGAAATGGACGTTGTTGTGGACAAAATGATAATCTCTTCGCATCAAGCAATTAGTTTATTAACCTCATTGCATTTGAGATAGTTTTGATTTCATATTTGAACTCTTTCCGAATTTACTCGTTATGTCATTTTTAATTTGTTAAAGTATAAAGAATTAACACAATATTTTTGCGACACAGTAAAGTGTTGCGCAGACCCTTTAAAAAACACTGTTTTAGACCATAGATTTTGCAATTCTTATTACAGTGGAAATCATTATTATTTCCATTATAATAAATCAATTATAATAGTGTAACATAGTGGAATCTGCATGATTTTTGAGATTTAACCTTATTTACCTAAGAGGGGGCCCTCAAAGGAACCCCTCCTATATAAAAACGTTATAACTCGTAAAGTTCGGATAATAAAAAAACTAAAATTTTATGACTTTTCCTAAAAATTATTCCTGAATATTTCTGTATTTAACATGAGCAAATCCGATGGGTAGTTTTAGTGTAGAAGGCTATTTTTTTGACTTACCTCATGATTTTCGTATGTTTTTTGTGTACAAAAATTATGAGATAAGTCAAAAAAACGTTTTAAACGTCTTGATGTTTTTGTCAAGATTACTGCGTCACGTAGTAGTTATTTGTTTTTGCAGCAGACCGTGACCAATTATGTCGCAAAACAAAGCAATCAACGAAAATTTGAGGACCTTCAGCTTTATACAAAATAAGAAGAAACTAATAGCAAGTATATTAAAAGTAAAGACATTTGACTAAACTAGAATAAATTTTTTCCAACATATCAAAAAATCAACTGCGTAGCTACTGTCTGTTAAGAGTATTGGACATGTAAACTTAGGGTCCTCTGAGGATTCCCTTAGGTAGTCAACAGAAAAAAACATCCTAGGTAAATAAGGTTTAATTGTGTTTTTAAGCATTCGGTGTTATTGTTTTATGTAAGTCCAATCATAAAAATTGTTTTGTTGTTGTGGTATGTAATCAGTGTTGGTTCGTTTTTATGCTGCTTAAAAAAATCAATTTTTTTCTGTGATAGTAGCCTATCTATAAAGTCAATTCACTTTTTAGTTACCTTGAAATATATTTTGACAAATCTATTGTGTTAATCAGTATTTTTTGAGACTGTCAAAATTTGGCTAGAATATCTTTTGTGAAGAAGTAGGTGGTAGAAAAACTACTTATAAATTTAATTTTGGTTCAAAGACCAAATTATAAATTCAAATTTTGGTGATGAAGAGAATAAATTCTTGTTAATGAAGAAAAGACTCAATCCGCTCCCCGAGGAAAGGCGCCGGCGTGTCCAACGATAAAAACGGAATTCAATAACTAGAACCGACCTTGAAATGCTGAACTTGTCTGAATAAGGTCAGCGAAATCCCTGCAAGTTACAATTACCCTTATTTAAATATGTGTAACTCTATGACGCCCGATAATGAAAATTATAGTTGCACGAGAGGAAGGATTGAATTTATTTTTTATTTGCGGTTTGCACGCACGCAATCAACGCTATACAGCAAAAATTAATAATACAATGGTCACCTGACCATTCAGCAAACACGGTCACCGTTCTCTGAGCCAAATTCTAGTTACTGTATCATAAGAGCGATCTCTCACTCTATTTATAATAAATCCGAATTGGGCCACGTGGCCGACGACAAAATTAACAGTAAAATTCGCTTTTATGCTCTTATACAGGTTACTGCCAAAACGAGGTCACATAGGGATTAATTAAATTAGGACGATGTATTTAGGTTATTTTAGAAGGTGCAGTTAATTTAAAATCTCTAAATTGATTGATCTGTTAAAGGCGTCAATTTTATCACATTTTCTCGCTGTTGGCAGCTGCGACTTATTGCATTTCTAATAGGTCAAAAAAAAATTAATCTAATTTTCAAATAGGTCACAAAAATTCACAAAAAAGCGATTTGCATTACGTAACAGTAGGAGAGTTTTAAAAATATACTACTGATAGTTTGTGTGCATGTTGTCAGCAGTCCAACAACTTACAACTTTCAAATTCGATCTGTGAGTCCCATTTCAAGAAGCTCGAACTCATTCCGAGACAAAATTTTCAAATAATTATGAATTTTTAATAAAAGTTCAGAAAAAAATTGAATCTATGGCAACGAATTTCGAATTTTCAAAATTATTTGCCTAAGTCGTTTCTATGCATTGCTTATATAGCCTATGAAGCACACAAAAACAACTCCAAGTCAACAACTGTTAATTTGAATATTTGGGTTGAGTTCTTGTTCTTTGCAAAGTAGACTCAAATCGAGTTCTGGCCTGTCCAAGAATTGAAAAAATAGTATTTTGAATCATAGGTATATGCACGGGGAAGAGGGGTTTGGAAGTCACTGACCTTGTATAAAGAATGTATGCAGACCACCATTCAAAAGAAATTAGAGGAGGAAAAAAGCTTATGCAAAAAAAGGTCTTCACTTGTTTTAACTACTAAAGTAATTGTTTTTCTTCTCGGAAACCCTTCCCACCTATGACAAATTTTTGCATTTTCTACTAATTTGTGTTATTTAAGTTTTGTATTAGCATAATTTTTTCCAATATTTCGTACCCTCTATTTCTAGATGGCATTGGTAAATTGGTAATCGAGTTTTTATAACGTTATTTGTTGGGGGTTCCTGATTAGAATTTTGTCTCAGGCCCCTAATTTTAAATATCCACCACTGTTTATATGAGGCAAGTGTGATTGCTGCGATACAACACAGACACGCAGGCACTCACTTGCCGAGTAGGCGAAAGATAGGGAAGCTGTACACAACGTTTTGACTTTAGCATCCTGAACCTGTAAGTCACCTCGGCAGTGAGACGCGCGAGAATAGTTTTTTGCGTAAAGCCATGAGATAGTGACAGAACGTGGATTATCTGTCCGGTTTTACCTGAATATAAGTCTAAAGGGTAATAACGACAAAAATTTATTGTTGTTGAAAGCTTTTATTGTTGAAAGATAAAAGGCTTTCGTAACGATCTCAATATGCCGAGCTTCAACTTATAAGTCTGGAGATACGCCGAAAGTGTAGTAATGTCTTGACTTGAAGTTTACTTCAAGGCCTTTCAGTCTACATAAAAATGCAACGATGCTAGATCATTAGCATAAGCAAAATATCTGAAAATTGTTGCGTATAGAGGTTAGAGAGAAAGGGAACCAAAACCCATCCCTAAAGAACGTCGTTTCTCAGACAGTAGAGCCTGCTTCAATTGCGATCACCGATAATAAAGATAAAACTTCGGTTTCAAAAACCTTCCATGATCATTCTGATCATGTCCTTATCCGGAAGAAATTTCAGCAGCTTCTGGGTAAGGCCACAGTGTCAGACAGTGCCAGACAATGTCATGCTGCTTTCAGATAGACAAATACATCACCAGCCTTTTTCTTAGCCTCAAAAGAATTCTTGATGTTCTGATTTAACAGAAGAACTTGATCTGAACTTTATTTTCCACTTCAAAAATCAGCCTACTATTAGGGAGCAATAGATCAATAATTGGCTTTATGCGGGCATAGATAAGCTTTTTGAAAATTTTTTAGGGGACACAGACCAGAGGTTTTGGTTGATAACTTTTTGTTTCTTCTACAAGCTTCATTTACTTTAGAATAGGAACTTACAGAGTTTCTCCAGACTTGAAAATTTTGATTTGGCACAAGCAGAAAAAGTAATTCACAAGGACTTCAAAGCAACTCTAGCAAAAATTAAAAGCTCTGAGCAGATAAAATTAGGGATTGCTTTACTGGTTCTTGTATTGTGGCCGCCCAAAGGTCAGACACTATTTGAGAGACAAGTCAAAATGACTTAAAATTAGGGATTGATTTACTGGTTCTTGTATTGTGGCCCCCCAAAGGTCAGACACTATTTGAGAGACAAGTCAAAATCACTTGAGGTTAACGTCTAGCTGACTAGCTGAGGTGCAATATCATCAACTGAACCGGGACCATGACGAGGGAATGTTGTAACCTACCAGTAAAGTTGTTTAAAATGTTCCACGCTTTTCACCTAATAAGTGAAAAGTCGATGCTCCGAACTGCTTCAGACCATTGATTCCTTTGTTTTTTCAAGTCTTACCTAAAAAGCCGTAGCAGCTAAACTCGAGTCGTGCCCATCAGGGGATTATTGCAAGAACATTTGATAAAAGGATTCACACTATGTATCCAAACACGGAATAAAGTTGTTTCAGTGACCGCGTAGTATGATCTTTGATGCTGTGACATACAGTGTAAGAAAAGAACCATTTGTTTAGACCGTAATGGCAGTATGTTTAGGAGATTGAAGGCCTTGTATAGGCCGATTGTGACATATTTGCTGTTGGGTAGCTTCGTACTCAGTAAGACGGTCAGTTTGGTAAAATGTTTAGCGGATTATATGTAGAAAATGAAAGCATAAGAGATTTTCTTTTTGGGTGCACTGATGAAGTTTATGAGGTGATGGTGTTGACACAAAGATCTGCACGATCGGCGCTTGAGATTGTTTTTCAATTGATCTTTTTTGTTATTTAGCTTTAATATTGTTATCGTAATATTTATATTAATACAACAATTTTAACCTTTAACATACCAAGGCTATACCTCACCAACGTCGTTTACCAAGGTGCTTTTCAATACTTTTCAATACTTCAACGGGATTGCTAAATGTGATAAATCAGTTTAAACTATAAAATTGTGTGTTACTGAAAATTATTTCAATGATACAACCATTTTTTGGACATGAAAAATATTTATGGTACCGATATTTGTATATTTTTTATTTTCTATAGAAAAATACAGCCAGCCCGAAACATAATATACTGAAGCACCAAAACACTAGCAAAATCGTTACCTACACTCTTCATCATTATTTAGAATACAATTTTTACAATCAATATAAGAAAGCAAGTTCGCAGTAGGTTAAACAGATGGCTCTTTTAAATGTGACATTGTAACAAACCCCGATTTTTACCCCAAATGTTCTTTGAGCTTTTTTTTGTAGAAAGGCCCAGAATATAAAAATTAAAATGATATTTAAAATTTGTTTCATGAATTTGATCACATTATATTTATCTTATACAAATTTAGGACACATACAAAGATTAAGAGAAAAATTGCAACTATAGTTAAAGGCGGAAGCCAAAAAAATTGACTTCTGGGATCCCTGAGAGACCACCTTTGGTATGTCAAGGATTAAACTTAAAAAATAGAAAAGTGACCACACAATTTTAAAGAAAAATTATTTTCGTGAATTTAAAAAATTTTTTTCGAGGGAAGCATTTTTTCCCTCTTGGAACCAATAGTTTAAAACAACGGCAAACCGTTAAATCTCTAACAAAATGTCTAGGAGGTTGGAAAATTGTATACTGATTGCTTGTGCTTCTTTTTTCGCTCATTGTCTCAATTATGATTAGGCTTGTGCTTATTGCTGATTTTCTTGTTATAGCAAATTCCTAATTCCTACTTGGAAGCATGTTCTTTCTTTGTTTAAATTCTATCGTACAAAAAATAATAATGCTTTTCTGTTGTATAATTCAATGGTCAAAAGTTACACAACATAGTCCAGCATTTTATGCATGCAAACTGTCAGTTGGCTATCAGCTTGCAGGTTACTGTGTTGACTACCTAAAACAAAACGCCCGTAAGTACAGCGAAAGTAACATAAATATACTAAAATTAAAAAGAACAAATTTTACAGTAAAGTTATTAACAGTCGCAAAAATGCTTTTTAAAAGGTTAAAACACGATGAAAACGACAGTCGAAGCTGGCAATCACAAACACAATTGTTTAACAAAGCCTTCTGAAGTTCATTTTTAAACCTCCGCTTTCTATAAGTTTTATAGAGTAATAGAAAATCGTTTTTTTCAAGTGATGAACCAGAGAAAAAAAGTAAGAGCACTTTTAGTTTGTTGCCTATTGATTTTTTTGCATTCTTTGGTTTTAATTAATAAAAAATGACAAAATTTAACTTGTCTTTATACCGGACTTGAAAAAAGTTAACATCATTTTTATTGATCCACCAAAACAAAAAGGTTGAGAGCTATAATGTTCAAACTTTAAACCTCTTATTACATCACCAACTAAAGTAATTCGTAGTTGATAAATATTTGAGTTTGTAAAAAAAGCATTAATTGTGAATTTTCAGTAATTTTTTAAAAAACTTCCTTTGTTATGCACGGATTGAAATAAAAATTTAAAACACAACTAAAAACATGTTGTAGAAATTTATATATGTGGGCCTTTCAACAAAAATTTTTGCTGATAATTAATCGGAGGTAACTTTGATTTAGTCGTTTCTCACAAAGACCGATAAGTGGATGCAAGCAAGATATGTCATTTGTTCCGCATAAGCTTCATTTCCTCCGCTCGGTTCTCCTTGAGACCACAGAATTGCTGCCGGGGTTGCCCAAACATCATTGACCCATGTTCACATGTACTTTCTTGTAGGCCAATATAAATTTTTTTTTTCACCGACAAAGCGTTAAAGAAAATTCTAGAAAAAGTCATAAAATATTTTAAATTTTGCCCCCAAAAGAGACTTTTGATAGTTAGTTACATTCTTGATTCCATATCCTGAATTCCATGTACTGCAAGATATCTTCCCCACGAACGACAAGTTCGCCTAGTTTTTAGATACGATCGACTTATTGTTGTTTTCTTGTATTGATATCCATTAAACGGTGTCACCCAACCATCAGATAAAAGCTTATAAGATAAATCGCTAAAAGTAAAATTGTTATAATTAATAACGATGATTAAATTCAGATTCTTCATTATATAGAAGACTTTCTGTATAATACAGAATTATACAGAAAATCTTCTGAATAATTCATAAAAATACTTTACATAAAAACAAATCGTTTAAAATCTAGTAAAGACCAATAATAACAAAGTCTCCGCCTTATCTATAAAAACTACAAATAAATTTAGCACATTTAAGTGAATAAATCAAAATTTGTGTTTTCTGTAAACTTGTTTTGTGCACATTAAATGCTTATTTTTTACTTTTCTGGTGACAAAACGAGATTTTTTCAATATCTTTTTGTGAGGTTCGCGTTCAAGTTCTCACAGAACCCATCAAGAGAGAAGTTACTTGTATCGCGAATATAAAATGTTTCTGTTAATTTTTTCAAATTTTCGATCTTGAAGATATTTGAAGGTAGGAAAATGATCAGAAATATCACTTAAAGCGATGCCACTAATAGCGACGAATGACAACAGTTGGTGTAGATATGATCTAGAAGTGTTTTGAAGTTATTAAAGATTCTTGTTGGTTTGTTAATTGTACACATAATTGAATATCCTACAAGGTTATCAATATAGTTTTATATTACGCCATTATTAGTCACTTGTAAGAGGGCAATATTAAAATCACCCAGAATATAAATTCAGATTTATTATTACTTAAATTACAAAAGTTCTCTTCTATGGTCCTTCTGAAAAGTTCTAGTTGATTAACAATGTTTACAGGATGACAATAAATAACACCAATTAATATAGAATTTTTGTCAGTGTCAACTTGTACCAGATATTTTCGACAAAGTTGAAATTTAGATCATATTCCGGTTTAACTACAGTCATTTGCAAAAGTATTGAACCACCTGCAATTTCTAAGTAAACACCATTTTGTGAAAACCAAAAATCAATTTAATGTTACCAAATCATGCCTATCATACATAAACGTAAAGAGTACTTTATAAACTATACAAAACAGTCACAAAGAAGAGATTTCAGTATTTTGTGTGTCCTCCTTTCACTTTCATGAGGGCTTGCAGTCAGCGAGGCATATCAGCTATAAGTGAATTACAATAGTCTGCTGAAATTTCTTGCACCCATGGTTTGGATTTATGCTTTTCCGCCTGATGGCTGTTTCTCTGCTACTAAATCCTTCATTTTAGCCCAAAATTTTTGATGGAGTTCAAATCTGGACTATTGCCAGGCCAATCCAGCGCAGTCACATAATTCTCCCTTAGAAATTTCTTTACAATTTGGATCGATGGCAGGGAACACCATCGTGCATAAAAATAGTGGTACTGCGAACTGTCATATGCAATAAAAGCTTATTTTTCAGTAATTCCACGTATTTGGGTCTATTCATAGTGGTGCCAGGTGCCAAAAAATACAATCCAGCTGTTCCGTTTTTGTTCATGGCACCGCATATCATCTGGCTGGGGGGTGTTTCATGGTCGCAGTGGTGTATTTTTGATCAAATCTCTTTCCTAATGGTCTGCAAACATGCTTATGGCAAACAACAAATTGCTGGAAAGTGGATTCATTGCTAAACAAGACTTTGCCCCTGTCATCAAAAGTGCAGTAAAGATGATTACGGGCAAACTCCAGCCTCTTCCTTTTCATTAGGGGTGTCAGCTTTGGTTTTTTTGCAGGCTTACCAGATTTTAATCCAAATTCTTTGCTTAGTCTTTGAGAAATGGTGCTGACACTAACATCAGTTCCTTTTTTGAGCAGATTTGCACGCACTTTTTAGCAGGAACTTGTGGGAGAACGCGCTACGATCCTCTTGATAGTATTGTCATCTCGTGTTGTTGTTTTTCGTGGCCTACCACTCTTTTTCCGATTTCCATAAATTTCTTCCGAGGTGAATTCTTTTATTTTTCTTTGAACGGATGACCTGTTGACACCAATTGGCAATTTGCTTCAAAATTTGGCGTTGAGACAACCCAATTTTGTAAAGCACGACAATCTGAGCAAGTTCTACATCTGTGTGGTACCGATTTTTGCCAATTTTTGAATAGTTAAAAATCAAAGAAAATAACTCAAATGCAACAGAATACTCAGCAATTTTCGCCTAAAACTAAGTTAAAACACTTCTAAGCCCATAAACCTGCAATAGAAAAAGATGATGCAATATTAACCAAAGAATGATGCAATAACTATTAAAAGTTGCAAATTTTGAATTTTTTTGTCGGTGGTTCGATATTTTTGCAAATGACTGTATATACACAACGAATTTTTTATGTAAAAGCCAACCCCTCCTGCTTACTATCGGCATAAATAAAATTGTACCCTGCAATGTCAATGTTATTATATATTGTGTCATTTTGTAATTTAGTTTCAGTTATAGGGATGACATCTGGTAATTTATGAAACTGGGAAATGTAATGTGTAAGTTTATTGATATTTTTTTGCAAGCTACGGATATTAAAGTGTATGAAAACTAAGTCATTTGTATTCGAGCGATTGAGGATTTGACCGTTGAGAGAAATTGTGTCATAATAATTACAATTTAAAAATAAGGAGCTTTGATCAAAGACTTTATCAGCATTGTCAGATAGGGATTCAATACCATCAACTACTGAGCTCGACGTGGAAACTTGATTACCAAACTGTTCATTGCAATCGCAAAGCATGAGCACTTGTGCATGTCCCGCAGATCACGTAGTTACTAGCATGTTGATAAAGATTACTACAGAAATTGCATAAAAAACTAACATTCGAATGTTTATGTGAGGTAGCCATTATAAACAATCAAAAAAGAACGCATTATTAAAATTTATACAAAAAAAAAAAATCAGTGAGAAGGAAGATTGACATCTTTGCTTGAGCACGCATCATTTAAATCATCGGTATTGAACAATAACCGTTGGTAATTTAATTTAAAAAAGTTAATATCGACATTGTGTTTGAATAAATCATCAGGTGTACTTACAACCAACCATGGACTGGTTCCAAGATCTTTTTCATTGACACCAATTAAACTTTCTTTTTTAACTGATTTCTTCATTCTTATATTCCTATTATTAGTGTGACACAAAACAAATTTATTGTTGCATTCTTTCTTTACATATTGCAGAAGCTTAGATCTCAAAGGAGTTAAATCTTTCGAAGTGAAGGCATTTGAAAATTCTTGACTGATCTTGAGTTTTGATTTCGCTAACGAAATTTCATTTCTTTTATTGTATGACACAAAGCGCACAATTATAGATCTTGGTTTCTCTTAGTTAAATCTTTTTTTACACAGTCTGTTTGCTCTCTGAATATCACTACTTTGCAAATTGACATTGAGACATTTAGCTACTTTCAAAATTATTTCTTCTCCATCGTCAATGGTTTCCTTATTTTCTGGAACATTATGAATTCTTAAATTTTCACGGCGGCCATATTGTTCTAAAGAATCTAATTTATACTATAATAAATTAGCTGTTTGCTTTAGTTGAGCATTTTCAATTTTGAGGCGCTTTACTTGAGAGTTGCTTCTTTCCAATTGTGTCTTTAGCATTTTAATTTCTTCTATCATTGTTTTTACTATATCATTAATCTCATACAATTGTTTTCTATCATCTTCATTAAAACTTTTTTCATGATCGTCACTACTAGTTCTACTTGACTTGCTACTTTATTTTGACACGTCATACTTTATGTTGCAGAGGCGAAAAAAAAACACGTCCGCTCAATTTGACTGTGACTGATGACTGTACTAAATCAGTTGCATAGATGAATGTTGTCTTTTCATCAATATGATTTTAACTTTCCTCGTACAACAAGTTCATTGAAATGATTTTTTAAAATTAAAAAAATTAAAGGCAAAAAAAACACAAGATGAAGGAGTATAAATTAATATGTGCAATTTTGAACTTTGTTGCCAGCAGTTTTAGCTGGTCGCCTTCGGCTTGGGCATTTCTTCAGTTACTTCGAACTTTTGGTTTTATTTTGGGTTGAACGTAAACGTTGGTTTGTGGCAATTTTGCATCAATGGCTTCTGTAGACGACAGGGCTTGACCGGTAAAAAGTTGTTAAAGATAGATTAATCAATATTTCATTTCGTAAAAGATAAAATTTTAAATTTAAATTTTTTTTTTACCAATCAAAAAATTGGTAAAAAATGAAATTTAAAAAATTCGAAAATAAAATTGCAGCTAACTACGTTATAATTGTCTCTTTTTGAAACTAAACTAATTTCTGTTTCAATAGATCCTGCTCTCCAAGCCACTCGGTTCTTCATCATCTCAATGATATACAATTTATGGAAAGAGTATACTTTTTTAAGCTTATTACGAGTACAGCAATACACATACACTCACGTTAAAATAAAACAAAAAGAAACCATAAACGTTTTCCTCTTAATTAGCCCTCTTCAGATGAAGATAAAATGTTTAGTAATTTCGTCATGTAATTTAAAGATAGAGGTCAATGACCTGATTACGTAGAGTGGTTTGGCAATTTGTCGCATGAAATTTTCAGAAAAGAAATTGTTGAGAATTGATTTAAAAATGATACTTTTCACATTCGCTAGAAACATTGCTGACATCATTTCACAGAGGAAAAACAACAGGCAAGCGCGTGAATCGTCGGAAACTGTATGTATTTGTTTCATTAGCGGTGAGAGGTTAATTTCTTTTATAAAAATCCATTGACAAGGACATACTTTTATGCGGTAAATCTCTAGAGTTTTCTTTATTTTTTTAATGTTATTTAGATGTTATATTTTTCTCATGTTACTATTACTTTCGTGGCTTATTGTTATTTGATATACGATAACCTTTCTTTTTGACAATTTTTTTTTAATTGCGGTAATGTCATGAATTCAGCCCTATTCGGCCTCGTCGAAGCATCGATTTACAATTCGTCGCTGTCTTGGCGGCTGCGGAAAACTAGCCATATCTTTGGATTTGAATACATTGCTGCTTGGGTTTGCATGGGATTGCTCTTCTTAGGCAATATTTTCAACTACAGGTATTTCTCCGGACGAACTATGACTGAACAATGTGATAACGTCGCTTCAAGTTAAAAGTCACAAAAAAACTTCTCAAGTGCCCACAAAAAGTCTTCTTTTGTAATTAAAGAAAAAATGTTAATTAAAAAACTTAAATTTTACTTAAAAATTTTCAAACAAAAAAGCTATTTATGAAATTCTTACTTGATGTTATTTATTTATGCTTTCGAAAGAGAACAAAAACTATTGTTTTGTATTTTTTATTTTAATAAGCATTCATTAAGTAAAAAGCCCGCAACATCGATTAATTACAGTTTTGAAAGTTTCATAAAAATTTAGCTTTTTGCTTAATGTGAGTCATAGTTGTTGGAAATCATATTACACGGGCGTAAAATTTACATATGTGGGACTTTCAACAAAAATTTTTGCTGATAATCGGATTTAATTTTGATTAAATCGCTTTTCACAAAGACCAATAAGTGAAACGGAGCAATGTATGTCATTTGTTCCCCAACCCTGATTAATATGATGAGCTTCAATTCGCATCTCGGCGCAAGTTTCACCTCCTCCGCTCGGTTCTCCTTGAGACCACAAAATTGCTGTCGGGGTTGCCCGAACACCATTGGCCCCTGTCCACTCTCTATACGCAGTTGCGCTTCTCTGTAGGCCAATATAAATATTTTTTTGTACCGACAAAGCGTTAAGGAGAATTCTAGAAAAAAAATCAAAGAATATTATTGGTTTTGCCCCCAAAAGAGATTTTTGATAATTACTTACGTTCTTGATTCCATATCCTGAATTCCATAAACTGCAAGGTCTCCTCCCCATGACTTACAAGTTTGCCTGGTTTCTCGGTATGGTTGATTTATTGTTGTTTTCTTGTATTGATATCCATTAAACAGAGTCACCCAATCATCAGGTAAAAGCTTATAACGATGGTAAATCGCTAAAAGTAGAATTTTTATAATTGATAACGTTGATCAACTATAGATTCTTTATTATACAGAAGATTTTCTGTTTGCATTAGAAATAAAAAAAACTTTAATTTTGTTTAAGTTCTTGGTATTAATCCAAAGTTATTGCTTTGTAATTATTAATCTAAGTAAAGCATTTACACCAGTGACTCTTAAACTTTGTGCCGCGAGAGATTTCCAAGTATGGCGCGAAACGTTTTAAAAAATGTCAGTTCATTGCTCAGCAACGGTAACGCAAACATACTCTTCAAAAAGAAAAAAAATTATGTTTTTTGAAGCAGCTACCAAAAAACTCAAAAAATTCAATGTAATTTCAGTTGCGTAAAGTTTCTAATGATCAGTTGTCTTGCAAATTTGTATCGTACATGACATGGATACTTGGATACTTTACTTAAAAAGAAATCGTTTAAAATCTAGTCAAGACAAATAAAAAAAAGTCTTCGCTTTATTCATGGAAAGTTATATTGAAAGTCGAATCTTTTATATAATACCCTATGATGTCTCAGGTAAAAGAAAGCGTTGGAAACTTATTGAAGAGCAAACAAGATCTGCACTCTGGTCTAAGTGTGCCGCGAAATTTGGAAAGGTAGGAAAATGTGCCGCAGGAGCGAAAAGTTTGAGAACCACTGATTTAGCCTATCCTCTGTTAAATATTCAACTCTATCTACCTATACGTTATATAAATTTAAACACTGCTTGTTTGGATTTACAACTGAGGTTTTACTTAATTAGCAAAATATTCTACATAATTATATTTAGTTTTTAGTTTATGTTTATTTCAAATTACCGTAAACAAAAAAATATGTAATCTTCTATTTGAAAATTCTATATTGCCATATTTTTGTAAAATACAAACAATTTTCTAATCTTGATGCTTTGCTTTTTAAATTAAAAAAAAATTCAACAAATTTCATAGGAATTAGGCAACGTCATTCTTTTATAAAACACTAAAGCAGATAATAGAGTTTGAGAAAACCAAATTGATTTCTTGTACTTGTTCAACTATTTAAGTTTATTTGTTCTAATCGTTCAGATTGTGTTTCTTTAAAGCTCTTGGTACATGCTTTTTTAAAATAAGACAGGAACAGAGACTTACTACTTGAAAAGTCGACCAACACTTGTTTTAGCCTCCATGGTAAAGTTATACCTGACTCCGTAAACGTAATTTAATCATTAAGAAGGTGTAAAAAAACTGACAAAAAACATTTTATCAAGGGAAGAAAAAACTCTTAGTTCCATCGTTGTAGTTTATGGGAATACAACAAGAAAGTGATTAATGAATTTTTCTACTTTTGTTAAGGTTGTCAATTCTACAAAACCAATGGTAAATCTTCAAACTAAAAAAAGCTTACCATTTTTATTATTTGTAATCTGAATGCTGAGATGATTCGTTTCTGTTAAAAATAACAAAAACATTGAAGTAAGAACAACAAGTATGATATACTGTAACTAAATAGATAAAGAAAAAATTTCGTTTTACGACATTAACCGATACAACTTTAGGTTTTTGTAATTACTTTAGCTTAACTTCTAACCACTTGCTTTAAAACCATTGCCCATTTTTTATCAGGCTAGACTATTTTTTAACTGTTTATAGTTTTTGCAAAGAGTTTAAGAAAACAACTTAGTGAACCCAATTGTTAAATGGTACAAGATCAACAGCTTATTTCAATTGTAAAATTAATTCTTGGAAAAATAAATTTAATGCAAAAGCTAAAAAAATTTATTAATTAAAAAGTGCATCCCTAAATTACCAAAGAAATTAGCATTTCTCTTGTTGACGCAAGAAGCCTAGATTTAATTTCTGAGCAATTGAAATTTGACGCAGTGTTGCCAACTTTTACAAAATTGTAAAAAAATCCTGTTTAATAAAATCTGTAAATTTGATATTATTTATTGCAACATTACTTAAAAGTTGTAATTATCACATCGGCAATATTTTAAGTAAATTGAAAAACAAAGTTCATTCATGTAGATACCAGCTTTTTGATTGTTTGATAAGTACCTTTTCTTTGACAAGAACTTTCATTATTTGGGTGAAATAAATGTTCAGTTTATTTTAACTATTTTTTATAAACTCGTCAACTATTTTATAAATTTTTTTCACTTTTTGACAGGCATGTAAACTGAGAACATGGTTAGTGGATCTTGGCCGTAGGCGTATCAGACCAAAGAGTTTGAAGAAGAGGGGAAAAATAACTCTCATGTTTCTTGAAGGGGTATAGTACACAGTTGTATGCTCCGAAATTTCAAATTCAAAGCCATTTTTGGTACAGGTTTAGAAAATTAAATACTAAATCTATTCACCCAAATTCTATTCAGGTCTCGATTGTAAAACCAACTATGTATATTTCAAGTTGAATGAATGTATATGATTTTGCTGCAGAGTTGTAAACGGGCCAACAAGTTCATGCCGGAACACAGCCCACACCTGAAAATATAAGTCCGAGCCCTGCCTCAACCCGAATTTGATTTGAAGCCCTAAACAGGCCCGAAAAAGCCCGAAAGTTAAATTTGGTTTAAATTATTTGGTGCTGAAAAAAGGTGGTCGTTTATCTGTAACCTCGTACTGGGCCCAAATTGGGCCCGAAATCTTTTCAAAACTAGGCCCGAACCCGGCCCGGATTCACACCCGACTCAAAAACCTCGGCCCTACTTACAGCTCTATTTGCCAACCCCAAAAGTGCAAGCAAAAGTTTTTTGTAATTTTATTTTTGATATCAAGTTTTGCAGCTATTTTACACTTGTGACAAGTTCATAGAACTTTTTTATAAACCTTCTGTTTTTATTGCGTATGGATTTATTGATTCCTTTAATTGCACTGGCAGCTTACGCGGAAATATATTCAAATAAAATGTAGAAAACATGCAAGTCTTTTTAGCAAATATATTTCTTTTATTTTATCTGTACGCTATAATGTTAATAGTTTTGTTGTTTCTTTTTTTTCTGTTCTGCTCATATTTCACCTATATTTATATATTTATTCTCAATGATTGCTCTGACGAAGCCGAAATAAAAAAATTAAATTGAGTTTTTGTGTTAAGACGAAAAATTTGAATAAGCCTTTTTCCAGCCATCTAGTGGACACGGCAATTGTTGCTAACCGTTCCAAGCTTTGGTTTTATGCAGTTTGTTTTAACAGCCAAGTCATGAAGCGTATAGCATATTTCGGTGATTCGAAGTTGAGTTGGGATTTTAAAATTAGTTTACATTTTTCAGTCTGTTAGCAGTATAATGAAAATTAAGTTTTTGCACTTATTTTTTGAACATCTTTCATACTGTAACTCGCAGTAATTTTGCTTTTAAAATTTAAATAAGTCCAATGTTACATCGGTTAAATTCAAAACCGAAATTAAGTCGACGACCAAACTACTTTGTAACTGTATTATGATAAGCAAATACTGTTAATTTAATTTACAAATATTAACCATTTATCTGTCTGTGTTAACATTTTTTGTAAAAATAATCAGAATAATTACAAATCTTGTTTTAAATTTTAAACCTAGTTTGTTTCTAGTGTGTATATGTAATTTTATAAGTTTTGCTATTTCCTTTGTTATTGCAGTCAAGTTGCATGACATAATGAATATTAGTAAATTTTTGTTAATTCGTCTTGATAGTTTCATGCATTTAATTGCCTGGGAAAAATAAAGATAATTTATCATAAAGATTTACCTATTGCTTTTTGATAACGTATAGCTTCTTGTAGCCTTTATCTTATGGAGTTGTTTGTAAAAATCAATCATAAAAATAATAAAAATACTCGTATGTCAACATTTTTTTGTAAAAATGAGGAAAATAATTACATTCTTGTTTTAAATAATATAGTAGTATGTGTTTTGTTTCTGGTGCTTATGTGTATTCTTGTAACTATTTTTATCTCCAATCTTATTGTAGTCAATTTGCATAACTACATGCATGTTGACTACAACATGCAGTCAACATGCATGTAGTCATGCAATGATGACTGCAACATGTTTTTCTGTTCAATGATGTTAGATTTGTTAATATGATAAGACTGGAGTTTTGTTGGTATCATCAAGAAGGAAGCGGGTTTTGTTTGCATGATGGAAAGGGGCGCTCTCAAAAGGTTTAAGAACCCCTGTCATAAGCATTCAAATTCTTATATGGTACTTAATGCAAAAACCAAATTATTCAAAAACAGAAAACTATAGTACCAAAAACAATTATTACAGTATTAAATTATTATTATTTTTTGATTAAGTTTAAATAATAAAATAGAAGATGAAAACTAGATGAAGCAATATTTATCAAAAGGCAATAAGCAAATACCGGTATTTGTTATAAGCCATTTTAATTTTCCCCAAGTAGTTGAATGAAAAAAACCATCAGAACATATTATCAAAATTAGCTGAAATTCATTATGTTGTGATGTTTATATAATTACGAAGACTAAGCACTGGAAACAAACCACAATCTATTATATTATTTGAAACAAGAATGTTAGCCTATTATTCTCCTCATTTCTACAAAAAAATGTTGACATAGACACGTAATTGTTAATATTTGATAATTAAATTTAAAAAATCTACTTACTATGATAACCTACAGTTACAAAATAGTTTGGTCGTTTACTTAATTTTGGTTTTAATTTAAACTATGTAACATTGGACCTAAATTTTAAAAGCGGAATTACCGCGAGCTACAATGTAAAAAATGTTTAGAAAAATTTCTTTAAAAAAATAACTACAGTTTTGACTACAAGCAAAGTCTAGCTTAATAATTGCAAGAAAGTATTTTTCATTACTTAGCGAACAGATTATAAAATTTAAATTAATTTTATAATCCGAAATGAAATTCAAATTACCGAAATAAGCTATCCGCGTCATGACTTGTTGTTAAAACAAACTAAACAAATCCAAAGCTTGCTCGGCTTACCAACGGTTGCAATGTCGACTGGGTGGCTGGAAAGAGGTCTATTAAATCGTCAATTAAAAGGATTTTCTTTAATCCACAAAACAACAGTGTACAACAGGCGGCTGTTCAACCGCATACGGCCTTGTACTGTATAAGAATATGGCTGTGCAATATGTCACGCGCTTAATTCGTTACAAATTTAACTTACTGTACTTACATTTCTCTTTTTTTCTAAGCAATTATAACCGTACTGCTTTGGTTAACCTTTTGTACGAATTGTCGTCTATACCGTATAATCTTTTTAGCAGTGTCAATAACATCCTAGCTTGATGATTTTGCAAGTTTATCTGCGACTACGCAAGATTGACATAAACATTCCAATATTTTACAAATTGTGTTTGAAGAAATTTGATCTTTAAAAAATTGTCTCATTTCGTTTTATTGCAATCGGTAGGAATAAAAAACACATTATAGATGAAATATAATGTAAAATTGTAATTCATCTAAGCCTGATGAATGCAGTAGACTCTAATAAATAAATCCACGGATAATAAATCAAGTCGCATATTAAATTTAAAATTGTTTGGAACAAAAATTTAGTAGGATGAAAACGCCCCATTAAAAATCCAATATTTCTTTATACAATTTAATTTATTTTAGCAAATAGGTCGCCGAACTGCTTTAAAATATAGACTAGTTTATTCTTTTTTGTGTTCGGAAGATTCTTAATAAATGTGCTACATGTTCTGCTTAACGCTTTCACTTTTTTTGACTTATGAATGAATTTTAATAAATGTGCTATACTTTGCATTTAGTTTTAACTATAATTCGCGGCGCCGGTTAGAAAAGCCGCCGCTTGTTAAATCCAATAATACTTGGATTAATGCTTGGAATAAATTATATTAGGTCATCGCATAAGTAATGTCGTTTTTTCAGCGAGTTTTGAAGAAATAAAAAACACACTCAAAATATTAATTTAATCAATTATGTAGTGTCCATCTGAATGAATGACATTCTCCCAACGCTCCACGAGTTTATTTATGCCACTCTTATAAAAGTCAGCATGCTTACTAGAGAAATAATGTTGCAGATCCGTTTCGAGTGCCTCGACCAAAGCAAGATCTGCATCCTCACAAAGTGCTGTGAAGTTTTTGGTGTCACACACTTTGAAACATTGCCACCGATCAAACCATTACAGCTCAATTATACTGTGATCAGCTCGATAAACTGAATGAAATGCTTAAAGAAAAAAGGAGCTCCTTAGTCAATCGTAAGGGTGTCATTTTTCATCATGATTACGCTAGACCCAATAGTGCAAGGATCACGTGCAATAAGATTCAGGAGCTTGGTTGGGAAAAAATTTCGCATCCTGCGTATTCTCCCGATATAGCTCCTTCAGATTGTCATCTATTCCAAGGTCTGCAACATTTCACTGATAGAAAAGAATACCCTTCACGTGAGGCACTTGAAACGGACCTGCAACGTTTTTTCTCTAGAAAGCATGCTGACTTTTATAAGAGTGGCATAAAGAAGCTTATAGAGCGTCGGAAGAATGTAATTCATTTAGATGGACACTAAATAATTGATTAAATTAATATTTTGTGTGTGTTTTTTATTTCTTCGAAATCCGCTGATAAAACGACATTAATTATGGGATCACCTGATATTAAAAATATATTAGAGAAACGGACTTTAAAACAGGGGTGAGGAAACTACGACCCGCCACGACTTTGTGTGCAACCCGCAAAGGCCTCAAGTAAATAACTTTACTCCTTCCACGCTTTCAATCGTGATGTTCTCTAAAAAAATATATATATATATACAAAATTTGGGTTCACTACGTTATTGTGATAAAAAAGGAGATTTTGGAGATTTATTGAATGTGATGACTTTTTTATTAAATATCACTACATGTTGGGCACGAAAATCAAGAAACCGGAAAAAGATTTAAAGCGGTAACCTTATTTTTTAGAGATCAGTAAGTTTTTGAGACGAATATGGAGATTTTGAACATTGATTAAAAGTGATGTTCTTATTTTTTTAGAGATCACTATAGTCCGACCCTCAAACAAAATCAACTTGTAAATGCCGCCCGGGAGCAAAAATTTTGCGCCCCTCTGATTTAAAATAACGTTTCTGTTCAAGTTTAGTTTCAGCAAATTTTATTTTTTCGGATTCAGTTCTGGTTCAAGTTTAAAGAATAATAACAGTTAATATGGGTTTACAAATTCGGTTCGGGTTTGGTTCGACGCCTGGGTTAAAACAACCTGAAATGAACATAAAATTTGCAAGCTTTTTGATAGTTCAATTAGTTGTCTTGTAAAACGGACTGCGTGAAATTTAAAATTATATTGATAAAATTAAAAATCAATTAAATTTCTAAAAGCTTACCATTTTGTATTTCTTTATACTTTTGACGTAAGAAATTTAAACCTAAATAAAATGTTTATAATAGTACAAAAGTGTGTATGATAAATAATTATAGCAAAAATCCTAAAATAGTTTCAGACAAAAATCATTTTCTGATGAAATTTTTATCATCAAAATATTTTCTTGGTACTAATTTATATCATAGACGAAATATTATTTTGATTAATTTATTTTTTTAAATATTCTTTGCAAACTATCTTCACAAAATTAACTCAATATGGTCGCAAAATTAGTAGTAGGATTTAAAAAGCGGGATACTGGTTTGGAAGTTCCCGGGATTTAGTCACGTTTTGCATTTCCCGATTCCCGGTTTAACAAAAAAATTTACGGTTTTTTTATTGATGGTAAATAATACACTGGCTTAACAAAAATAAGCATACTTTTATGTATATATATTTTTTGTTTACGATTTGTCCAAATTATTATTGATACAGTCAAACCATGATCAAAAAATGATATTACTGATAAATTTTACTTTTATTTGCCAAATTGTTGTGTCACACTTCATTCACAACTTAATCTTAATTTTACAAATCTCTAGTTAATTTTCTGTCTTTTTTTAGTAGTTTTAAATTTTATTGTGATGTTGCTTTTTCATATTATTAAGTAATGATTGCATAGTCGGTAAACTGCCGCTTAATTTAATTTCATTTATTTGCTTGTTTATGTTAAACTTAATTTAATATTTAATTGGTTAATTGCCCACAATAATCTCGAAGTTTTTATTATAATCTGGTATCACGTGACGTGGTGCGCACTTTGTTTTCATTTTATTCCAATTGTGTTATTCCAGTTGATTGCTCAATAGTTGAAATCGTTTTGCGTTGTTTAGCCTTTTTGGCTGTATTTGTTTATGGGTCAGTGTTGACGCCTTGAAAATTAATTCTAACGAGAGATAGAATTAATTTGCTTGTGGCGGACGAACTACTAAATTTAACATTAGCTTTCGGGGCGCTACTTCATTCTTAAAGTTAATCAGTACGAAGATGTAAGCGATTATTCGCAGTTGTTGGCGCTGGAATTGTTTTGAAGCTTGATAAAGCTTGGGGACCTAGTTTTAAATGAATTAATTAGGTTTTTCTGAACTATGTGAATAATATATTTTATATACCGGTAGTTAGAAACAGTGGTTTCTTTCTATCGGCAAAGAGAAGTTTTCCAGCGACTCAATTTGTACTTAGCTAGAACTTTCTGCAAAGAACACTTCAGTCTTGCGGAAAATTATTTCTCGAGCCGGAATACATAAAAATAAGCACATCTTTACTTCAACGCAGGTATTTGAGTTACTTAGTCAAACTGATTCTTTCGAATTTCCGAATAAAGTTGTAACATGTTGCATCAGTCATTTTTGCGAATTCGGCTTTAAATATAAAAAATCACTGTTTTAGTTATGTTAAGCAATGAGACGTGGTAAAAACTATTATTTTTAACTGGCTTATTGTTATAATTTGTTTAAAGTTAGTAAATCAAGTCTAAATGCATTTTTACCTTATTGATTTTACATGTTTTATGTTTAAAGTTTTCAGTTTTTTCAGGGACCCCGGGATTTGGTTACATTTTTTCCAGAAATTTTAATCCCTGCTTAGTAGGCTTAATATCACAAATTTAAAACTATATTTATTTTCTTTTTACCTTTTTTCGAAGAATCATTTTGACGTTGTGCCTCACTTGTGCTGTTTAAAGCAGACCAGGTTTTTTCAGAATTGTTGTTGCGATTATCCAACGCCATCTTAATATGTAGGGTTTAGTTTTTACAATTTTACATGTAATTCTAGAAAAGTAAAGAAAGTGAAAATCGGTCAAAACTTAAACAAATCAACTTACTCGAGCATACAATCCAATTGTGAGTCCTAACAATACAATGCAGAAAATCAAAGAAAAAATCTAAACAAAGAGAGCGATTTTAGAATTTTTTGTTTCCAAAAGTTTTGATTGCTCTGTACAAAAAATCAAAAAAATGTAAAATAAAAACTGTTTTTGTGCTTAAATTTTTATTCAAAAGCCTCTTTTGACCAAATTTTTTTTGTTAGCCGGAAGGTCTGTGAGGCTTTTTTAAATTGAAATAATGCTACGCTTTTTTCTTCAAGAGTCAGTTTTTAATTTATAACATTAAAGTCGAGATCTACTGCAGTTGTTCTATTTTGATTTCGCTTAATAAAAACCAGAACTTGACCAAAGTTTTAGAAATGAATGTTGTTGTTTTTGTTGTTGTTTCTCCTTTAAGGATATCTTAAAGGAGCCATCTCTTAAGTTCTCAAAAAGGCCAATCTACTGTAGATTTCCACATTTGGATAACCTCTGCTGCTTCTAAAGGCTTTTTCCACAGAATAGTGGTGTTGTGTTGCGCTGGTACTTTCTACAGTTAAAGTGGTGATCAGTGTCAGTTGTGTGTGAAAAACGTAATGGACATTGTGGCATGTAGGCCTATGTATCAGGGTTCGGTCTCTGTAGGTAACTTTGCAAGAGTGGTGATTCGTTGACTCTGAGCTGTGCCAGTTTTGTACGCATATAACGTGATAATGTTTGTTCTGATGAGTCAATGTCATAAGGTGTGGTGTTAGTAACTTTGTTGATTTTTCTAGAACTGAGGTATTGCCAAGTGATGGTAGCATGAATGTGTTTGAGGTTTTTTCTACATTACTCAGGTGTTATGTCTACTTTTGAAATGGTAATGTTAGTGTGCTCATTGTTATGAAAGATTGTGGCTTTTCATATTTCTGGATGGATCTGAGTATGCGTTTTGCTCATTCCAATATGTAACGATTCGATATAAATATAGGTCGACTCATTTATATATATACCCTATTTCACAGTAGTTGGAGTTTATTTTCGAATAATTTTTAAAGAAATATCTAATTTTAATAAAGCAATCAAAGTTGTTGCATACGATAACAAAATTCTTAAAAAACTGACTACAAAAAGTTTTTTGTTGCAAGTAGTTTTTTCAAGCGATCTACTAAACTCAATGTTTTCATTTAATTGCTTAGGCCAGTGTTTATCAAAGTGGTCTATTGATACATGCAAGGAGTGGAGAAATAGCAAGGGATCGAATGGCAGTCAATAAATGCCGAAAAAGTTGATAAATAACTGATGGGGTTCACACTTCATTCACAATGTACTCTTAATCTTAACTTCATAAATTAATATATTTTAATGTCTTCATAAATTAAAATATCTTAATTTTATAAGTTCATCTTCTGTTTTTTTCAGTAATTTTAAATTTTATTAAACATAATCTTTTTCATATTAAGTTATGATTGTATAATCGGTATACCACCCTCCATTTAAACTAATTAATTTATTTGCAAGCTCTCTTGTAAGTGTTATAATTGTTTGTTTTGTTGTTTTTAATTCTAAGCACATGTCAAGTGAATTAAGAGCATGTGACGTCTGAACTTCTAGGATTTTTTTCTTTAAAACTTTTAAAAACGGTGAATGAATTTTTTTTAAATAGAAAGTAACGCCAATATATTTGGAAACATAATTATTCAGGACGTTTTGAAATTAGTTAAGCGTTCCAAATTTTATGCTCCACAACTTGGGAACCAAGTTTTACATAAATCAATCAAGTTTTGTAAACTTTGTAAATACTATATTCTATATAGTTAAAAACAGTGGTTTCTTTCTATCGGCAAAGAGAAGTTCTCTAGCGATTCAATTTGTACTTAGCCAGAACTTTCTGCAAAGAGCACTTCAGTCTCGCGGAAAATTATTTCTCGAGTCGGAATAAATAAAAATAAGCACATCTTTACTTCAACGCAGGTATTTGGGTTACCTAGTCAAACTGATTCTCTCGAATTTCCAGTAAAGTTGTAATGGGGAGCTACAGCAGCAATAAAACAAAGCCGAAATAAAAATTTTTTTAGTCTTTGCTTTGATGAAAACGTGAAATTTTTGAATTTATCTCTTGGTAACAAAATTTTGAACCTCCAATTTTTTCAAGACCAAAATAAGTTTATCACTTTACTTTCTAGCCTAAATATCTCCCAAAATAGCTGCTATATTAGCCAAAGATGAAGATCTTTTTTTGGTCTCAAACTATATAGGTCCGAAATTTAGTTGCCAGGGCCGTGAGTTAGAAATTTGACTTTGTAGTCAAAGTAAAGACTGAAAAACTACGATCTTTACTTTAGTTGAACGGATTGGTTAAAACTGTGTACTGGATTAGGGAGTCGATAGAAAACTTTTTTCTCGAATTTGGGTCGACGTGCAAAAAATTTGAAAACCACTGACTTGGCCCCAGTTTAAGTAAAAAAAGTTTAAATTGACTAAAGAAAGTTTTAAAACAAAATATCAGCATAACTAACAAACAGATAAGTAAAGTTTTTGACTTTTCCTGTAGTTTATTTATCCATCTGTTGGTCAACTATAATATTCTATCTTTAATTAATTTTACCAAAAATAGTTAAGCATTTTCTTAAAAAATAAATTTTATACAATTTAACGATAATTTGTTTTATTATGATGTAATTATTGACTGAGCCTACTAACGTCCTAAGCAGTAAACGAAACTTTAGATAAAGGGTTTTCAACCGGTGGGCCACAGCGAGTTTTTTAAGTGAGCCACGCAAAGATGTAAAAAAGGTTAAAATCATATCATCTAGGGCTGTTTTTTATTGTCAAGAAACGATTTGGTGTAATTAAGTGCAAAATAAACGTGAAGATAGACACATGGACGGCAAAAATTGCGTTTCAAATTTTTTGGGCAGCGGTGTTAAAAAGGTTGAGGACCCTATTTACATGTAAATGATAGACAGAAAAATACAACAATTTTATAAAAATGGCGGTAAACATTTTTATAAAAATGTCATCGCCATATTCCAAATTTTGTGCAAATTAATTTTTTTTAAACTACAGATTAATTCTGTAATGTTTGTAATGAATGTTGCATTCGGGATTCTTTCAAAATCCCGAATGACAAAATCCCGAAAGGTAAAGATCGGAATGTTCTAACAAAAAATTTAGAAAAAACGAAGAAAAAATTTTTATTAATGTGTTTATTTGCACATACGAAGTGCTGAGTGGTTTGATAAGCTGAATAAAGTGTAAACACAAAGAAGGCTGGAGCAAAACTACATAAAAATATTAAACTAAAATGTTCATTATTTTTTCTATTTTAAATAAACCTATCCTATTGGCCCAATGAGGTCCAAGTGCAAGAATATTTTAAAGTCGTTACATATACGTAAATATCAATCTTATAATGCATTTATTTGTCACTTAAAATTATAAATCTCAATTCGGGATTATGAACGTTTGGGATTTCGTCATTCGGGATTGTGACCTAAACCCGTTGCAATCACCTGTTGTAGTTCATAAAATTTTCGAGAGAGAAGCGTATAAAGTTTGTTTTTTTAGACTCCCAAACTTAAACGTTGGGTTCAAATAAGATTACAAAATAAACCTTTATACCAAATTTGTTCTTTGCGATGTGCATACTGAAATTATTTTAATTGATACTTTCAAAATGGTTATTGAGTAATGAGTAAAAAGATTAAACACTTCACTCCACTTACGGTCACTTGTATTCAAACTCCAGTAGCGTTCTTCATTTTGTGTTTGATCAAGTTTGCTAGGAGATTCTTTCAAAAAACGTTTGCATTAAAGATTTGAAAAACGTTCAAACTTTTGTTTTATTGCAGTTTTAGGAGATTGTAAATGTTGACTAGGTTTTATAATAATGGGTGGGAAAACTACAGCACGCAGGCAAAATGCAACGTGCCAAGCTTAGAAATGCAGAAATTATTTATTTTAATTTTGGTTTACACCTTCCAATGTGGGGTCTAAAATCAAAGTGAAAATTTTCTTCTCTTTGAGTAAGTTTAAACACAAATTCATGTTATAAATACTAGTGCGGCCCTCAAACAAAATCAAATTCTAAATTTGGTTCTCGAGCTAAAAAGTTTGCCTACCCCTATGCTAAGTGAAGCATAACAAGCTGTTAAACACTTAGTGAAGCTAAAAAAACAGTAAAAATTAAATCATTAAACAACAAAACTATATTTTAGTTACAAGACGAATTTTAAAAAAAAACCCATATTTAATTAAATATTTAAAAAAAATCAAACTCGATTGTTGTTAATCAAAAAATATAGGTTAATTTTGAAAAAATCCTGATAAACTAAATGAATTTTTTATTAGGGGATATTCTAATTTAAAAATAAAAATATTTATGACTTTTGATTTTCAGGGATATTCTATTGAGATTTACTTTAAGCGCAATGAAAAATAAAATTGAATTCTATTTTATCGCAGCGACAGACACACATGCTGATAAGAGTTTTTTCAACGCAACAGAAACTGAAAATGTTTTTTTTTTCAGACATTGAACTAATCGGAAGCCATTTATTTTTCAAAAACTTTAAAAACGTGTGTCGCCATCTTGTTTTGTTTTTATTGACAAAACGTTGAAGCATCGATTGCTTGATTTCACTATACCTACAAAAAAACTGCGATAATTTTTTTTGTATTTTGACAAGTGGTTAGGGTTCCTGTCACCGTTGCTAAAGATTGGGTCCACTTCTACATCGTAAAATCTTACACAGTTGTTGTTGCTATCAACAGTTTGTCACCGTAGCACATGCAAAGTTTGGTACGCCGAACTCATGATTGGTTTCAGCGTAGAAAATTGTTAAAACAAAAGGTTAATTTAGGATTAAAGTTAGGTTTTTGATAAAATTATTATTATCAAAGACCTGGGGCAATTACCCTTCAAACTTTTCACAATAAATTTTTCATAACAGCTACTTTATTTTGATGGCATCCTTTTCAACAGCAAAATAAGTTAATTTCATGCTTCAGCAAGTTTACATAGAGGTTGACCAAAAAGAAGCTAGTTAAGTTCAGAGACCTTGCCTGCCTACCAGCACAATGCAACCAGATTCAGATCAGCAGAGTGCTTTCAGCTTATATTTTTAGCTTTGAGAGCTTTAGCGATGGTATAAAACAACCCCTAAACAGTCTTTCTGTACAAACTGTTTAAACAACCTGGTTATAACTTGTAGTTGTTATAATTTATAACTTTTAGTAGCAAAGAAGCCCACAGTTGTAGTTGCTTAAGGGGTTCTGCGAATTCAAGAAAAGCTTTAGGTAAATCTCCAAGAGTATCTTTATTGGAAAAATCTAATTCTTAAATTTTACCTGCAGTTTGATTCAGTGATCTTGTGTGTGATTATATGATACGCCTATTGGCTTCAACATAACCTAAATCTGATTCTTTGATTGATTTTAGTTTAGGCTAAGGTCTTTTTGTGTGACTTTTTTGTTGCGCGCGACTAATTTTGAGCCCCCTTAAGCTAAAATGCAGAACTACCGCTCTACCTTATTATAAACGTACGTTATTTTTTTTTAGCGTAATCACTTGCAAAAGATAATTTTTGAAAAATGTAATGATGTGTTGAAAAGAATTGGTATTTTTGATTAGCTTAGTTCAATGTTTCCTGTTTGTTATTTTGTATAGTTTTTATTTTATCTTTTATTGATGGTTTGATAAGTTAAAATTATTTACAATAGATTTTACGAAACTTACCCATTATTTCAAAAGAAGCCAAAGTTTATTTTCTTTATAAAAATTTATCACAGAAACAATGCTAAAATTTAATAAAATAACTAAAGAAGAATTTTTGAAACAAAAATATAAACAAAATTCTTTGAAGAGGTTTTATTAATTTATTTTTCAAATATTCCAGAAGCATTTTCGACAAAATTTTTATGTTTATTTTTCATCTTCGTATTCAACGTACAGGAAAACATCGGAGGCGTTAAACTTAGCGCAAGGTTCAAGTGATTACCCTCGGAGACGCCAATTAAGGTATTGCTGTCCTGTGAAAATTCTTTTTATTTTGTTTTTTAGTCTTTTTAGAGATATAACTAAAATTTTGCTACTTGCTTTAATCCGTCAAGCAGAGGAAAGTACCGTAAAATGTCTTTCCCAAGAATACAGCAGAATGAAAAGAGTGGGGTTTGTTTCGCAATCGTGTCCATTGGATGCGTCATCAATACGGCGCTTCTATCCAATCAACCACACTCCCGAGAAAATGCTTAATTCTAATAATTTGTTAAAATTATTCGTTTATTTTATCAAAAAAAAAAAAAATTATAAGTTTTTTCCTTTGCAAATGCAAACTATCACTTGAATGTGCTTTGTCACTAACTTGATAAAAAAAGATAATCTTATATAATTCTAAACTTTGAAAATCGTTACTCAAGCATACTGTAAAGCAAGTTGCTGTTAGAAATCTTGCCATTTCCTTAAATCAAGCAACTAGTGAGTTTTTATTAACCAACTTCAAAGTTTTTCTGACCAGGAAATCACGGTAACGAGCCACGAATTAAGTGAATAAAGTACATGTTTGGGCAAGATTGACTGCTATTTCTGCTCCGCACATATTAATAGCTCTTTCGGTTCGAGGTTATTTCCATCATTCCTGGCAAGATTATGTAAAGTTGCGGTACCCGTATTTTTTCGATTGTCAACCGACCTTGATTGTAAAGCGCATGCAATTAGTGCTAAAATTTAATGTAACCTGCTTTCAATTTTAAGACGAATATTAAACACACTAAAATTTAAATTAATTTGCAAGAATATCATAAACATAAGCAGCATAAAGTATTTCATGAATTTAATTAAATTGCAGAAGCAAGTTCATCACCGATACTCTCAAAGTCATTGATAATATCATTCAAACTGTGGGAACTTCCTGATAATTAATCAGCCTCATATTTTCATTGCGTAGACAAAAAATTTTAGTTACATTATCTGTAATGATGCCAAATACTCGTACGTCAAAAAGTTGATTATAATTTCCGTCGAAACTTTATTTCATGCTTCAACAACCCATTTCATTTGTTGCAAATGACTCGGTGCTTTTCCTAACCAAGTTCGCTAAGAACTTTGTTTAATTGGAAAATGTAAGTCTCTTTCCTTTGTAAGCCGCCCCCGAAAATAAACCGAAAAATTGTTGATTAGAAAAAATTTTAAGCCACGGCTTACTATCGAGAAAATACGGTATTCTAAGTATGTTCAATTTCTGCATTTAAATCAAAAACACATCTGTCCAATTACGATTATTGCGGCTCTTATGTTAAAATTATTTATCAAAATAAGTATTTTTGGAGATAAAAAAATAGTCTAATACCGAGAAGGCGAAACGTTTACGTAGGGAGAGTCAAAAAATGATAGTTTTATAAAAAATACAAGGGTCATTAGTTAAAATGCAAATAAAAAATCAATTTTTTAAATTTTTTGACAAGCAAATACATTGTTTGATATTTGCCTTTTCTGCAACGGCTTTTTATTCTTGACATTCAACCAAGAGACCAAAAAAAGGACTTCATTAGTCAAAAACGTAAAACAATTGAAATTTCCTGCTTTCTTTGTCGTTTTTTTACTTTAAGACAAAAACTAGATTACTTGAAGTAAAAGATGCCTATGACCAGTCACAGCTTTAATAAGGTGCAAACGGTGCGGCCGCACCAGTCCCCTCCTGAAATACATCAAAAAGTGGCTCCCCTACTTAAGATATTACTCTATTTCATCATAGTAGCACCAGAACGTCGGTGGCATGCCTACAATAAAGATTTTTTTTAGAGATCACTTTGTTTTCATACATTAAAAGTGTCTCCCCCTATGACAATGACCTTTCTTTAAAGATTGTTTTGCCTTGAAACACAAAATAGTGGCCTCCCCTTACTTTTCTTGCACCAGGCTTCCCTTTTTGGTGAGGCTATAATTGCCTATGACGTTAGTTATAAAAAGGGTGATATGTAAATTCCATTCACAAAAATTTTCCCCGAAAAATTCCACCGACAAAAGGTTTATTTTATGAATTTTACTGCTTCATTTGGGTTTTCATAGAATTCATCGGAATTTTGATTTTTTTGCATATGTTAATTATAAAATGAATTTATTTGAGTGTGAAAAAGAGCAGAGATAGCGGTTTTTAAAATTTTATGTGCCTTTTGTCAAAAAAATAACTTTAAGAAAATTATAGGCTGAAAAAGAAATTTAAAGTAAGTTTGTAAAATATTGAATTTTTCCATTCAGATATTTTTTAATGGTAAGCTGAAACAATAAAAAATGTGTTTTTAAATGTATAAAATATCTGTTAGAAAGGGATGGCAAACCAATGTTCCACGGGTCAAAGCGTAAGCCGATTTTTAAAATTTAATGACCCATTTGTCGTTCTGGAATTTCTGGCATTATATTAACAAACCTTTTTTTAAAATCAGGCAGAGATTATCTTATAACCGTGGTCTAGAAGTTCCAACCACAAGTTTACCCATGAAAAAATCCATCCACAAAAATTCCACTCATAAAAATTTTATTTTCAGAATTTTCAGAAATTTCTCTCTGAGGGTTTTATTACATGAAATAAACATCTTCGTTAAACAACCACAACCCTTTCATACTGTAGAAATATGAATTGGAAATAATTCCTAACTCTGCCTCTGCTTTAATGGATATGACCAAAAACTTCCGCAAGACAGCTGTTTTAACTATTGAAGTCTCGTGGATTTTGCTCCCCAATAGTATTTTTCTATTCTTAATTTAGGCTATTTGCGCCAAACTAAACTAGATACCTTTAATTCTCTTGTAATGTTTTATGACAAGATTACCTTTTCTTTTTTACGATTTGAGACCCCCAAACTATGTCTTTCATTTTTTTTATGTTTTATGTCTAGATAAACTTTTTTTCCAAATTAGCTAGCTTGATTATTGTTTGCACTTAACCAAATTAATTTTCACCAGTAATTGTCCTGGCTGTTGAAAATTAGCGCAATGTGGTCGTAAACCAGTAGTATCAATGTGATATTGGTAAAAATGAATAAATCTTTCTACTTTTGCACAGTAATGTGTCATTTGCCTCAATGGTAAGAGGTCAAATTACCCCTGCGTTTGCATTTTCTCAATCAGTTGAATACATCGCACGACAAAAATGATTTTGTTCATATTCATTACACAGTGGCAGAGCTAAGAGTGACTCTCTACTCATCTTTCTCGAGTATAGTAAATTTTTTGCTGGTCATAAAACTAACAATATTACAAATTGATATTCAAACAATTGTTTACCATTTATAAAGTAGTGGTAAACATGTTTCCGTTTACTAAAATTTCTCTTAATGAGCAGGGCTAAAATTTGTGGAAACTTTGCTTTTCACGTTAATTCTTATCCAAGCTACAAGTATTCTTTTAAGACGGGGTGGCGAGGCTCAAAAAAGAAAGAAATACAAGTATATAAAGCAAAGACTTTTAAATCTTGTAGAAAATTATAAATCATTATGCATTTTAGAATTTTTAAAAGGTGTAGCATATAAAATTTTTTTTCTGTTTTTTTTTAATTTTCATCTGCCATAGGCTGCATCAAGAATTAATTTTAACCAATTAAAAATCTTAAAATATTCAAATCTTAACAAAAAATCTCAGCTAAATACCATTTAATTCTAGAACCTTTTGTTTATTAAAATTTCTTCAAAACCTTATTTACATGTAAATAGAAAATTTGATGCATTTTTATACCTAGTTTTTTGCTTTGAATCTGCTTTTGCATTCTGCAATGTTTATTTGAGAAAAAAACGTTTTGCTTTTATTTGCAATGTTTTAAAGTTTATTAGTTTGCTTTGCGTCTTTGTTTGTTAATGGTGACATCTGAATTAAAATTTTTCAATTAGGGAGACAAGAATCGATCCAAAACTTGTTAAAAAGTTATTTTAGTTTAAGTTAATTTAATTTCACCAGAATCGTCCTAAAATCTTGATCCAATAGGGTTAAACTGATCCACTGAGTTTTTTAACAAATTATCTTATGATGACATCTGTAAATAAAAACGGTTTTTTTATTAATAAGAAATTTTCAACTAAAAACAAAGTATTAAATCATTTAAAAACTTGCTAAATTTTGATTACTTAGACAAGAAGTACAATGACAATCAACAGTCAATTAAAGCAAAATGTTATGAAAAGAAGAAAAGTTGCAAAAGCTTTTCTTGCAAAAGCTTTTTTTACACACGTATTTGTACTAAAAAATTTCGGTTATAGGAGGAAAAAAGGAAAAATTAAAAAACTTTTTTTCGAAAGCGTTTATCGAAGATTCATATAATTCCAATTTCAATTTATTTTTCCATTGCTGATGTTTTACGACATAGTTTTAACACTTACTTAGTGACCGAATGCCTGCGTCCCACAATAACAGACAGAGCTTCGATGCCAACAAGCCGCACTGTCTCAAGCGCCGAGCTGAGGAGCTAAAATACCTTGTGAGCGTTCATTATACCGCTCCCGTCTCGAGAATAATGTTTACTGGAGCGTAGCACGGCAGGTTGTTTGGTGCGTCATAGACCGTACGCACGTTGGTTTTTCAACAAGGGTGGCCGCCTTGAACAAGGCCAAGATATAAGAGTCAAGTTGTCAATTGTCCGGTTTAATGTAGAAGCTATTTATTACTTTAACTGCTACCTAAAATTGCCTGTCTGTATTAAGTTACTTCAATAAATTTATCAAAGCAACTTAATACAAATTTATAATTTATTTAAGCAACTGAATACAGACAGACAATCTTATGTAGCAGTTAAAGTAGTAAATAGCTTCTGCATTATACAGGAAAAATTAAAGCTTGTAAGATTTTTCATACTCTCTCTAGTTGGTAGGTCTAAGTTTGTTAGCATAAATTTTTAAACGCTTATTAGGATAATATTCTAAACGCTTCTTTGTTTTGATATTGCATTATTTTTAGGCATAGAGGAATATGGATCTCTGTTGGACTGAATCGCTAAACAGCCTTAAAAGTTTTTATTTAGACCTCCTTCCTAGACTAGTGAAGCAGGAGCCAGCACGTAATGATACTCTTAGTGAATTTGCATATAGAAAACCCATAAGGTCAGATCATAAGGCAAACGAAACTTATGCTGCCCAGACCACGTGGACACGCGTTCATGAATCTGAGCAACCGCATTTTGAATTACCACGACGTCGTCGTCGTCGTCGTTTGAAGGACATCCACTCCAGGCCAGACACAAACAGGACTGGGGCCGAGGGTTTATCCTTTTACTACACGAGACTGCTGCACTGCCTGGATCAGATGCTGGCAGTGATGTTATTAAGCCAGCATCGAGTTTCGTCATCCAAAACCGTCAGACCTCGTGCTCCATGTGGTGCCCGATGTATAAGGCACGTTGTTAGTACATGGTTTGCGGTTTGCTCAAAGGCGCCACACTCGCAATTCGGTGAAGGAGCGAGACCCCATTTGTGCATGGACGAATGGAATCGCCCAACATCAGTCCGCAGGCGGTTGACTTTAACCCAAGCTGCTCGGAGTAAGCCCATCCCAACAGGCCTGGCAACGGTCTCGGGCACAAAAGCACGGAGCCTGGAAGCATTTTCACAGTACTCCGTTTTCCATTTGTAATTTGTCCATTCAGAAGCGCGGATGCCAAGTCTGGCAAGGTTGTCCAAGAGATTCCGCGCACCTGGCACAAACGGGCGTCTGGATCTAAGTCTCACTTGGTGAGTATCTGAGGACCCACTTAAAAGACCATGCAAGATATGATCGGGGTCCAGAGATCCACGGTAAGCCAAGGAGAGTGTCGCTCCCATTCGGCGAAACCCAGCTGGCTGGATGCCTGAGAGTACAGGTAGGTGGTCCGTTGGAGTGGGACGTAGGCATCCAGTAACTATGCGCAAGACGTCATTCAAGACACTGTCAATGAGGCGAGTGTGAGCACTGCGACACCAGACTGGCGCACAGTACTCAGCTGCTGAGTAGACTAGAGACAAGGTGCGTATGCGTAGTGTTTTAGCACCAACACCCCATCCCGAGCCCACGAGTCGCCTCAGCAGTGTGACGCGCAATGATAGTTTTTTGCGCAATGCCACTAAATGGTGACGAAACGTGAGCGATCTGTCCAGTTTTAGCCCAAGAAAAGTAGGGGTTGGACAGAACGGTAAAAGTCTATCATTGTTGTAGACCTTTAGCTCACGTTTGGCCTCTCGGTTATTTAAGTGAAAGGCTGCCGTGACCGTCTTAGTGTGACTGAGCTTCAACCTCCAAGTCTGGAGATACGCTGAAAGTGTGGACATGTCTTGGCTTAAGGTCCCCTCCAAGTCCTTCCAGTCTCCAGAAGAATGCAACAATGCTAGATCATCAGCATAAGTAAACTTTCTGGAAATCATGGAAGGAAGATCGTACGTATAGATGTTAAATAGGAAGGGAGCCAAGACCGATCCTTGAAGAACGCCATTTTTAAGAAGGCATAGCCTGCTTTGCTTGCTGTCACCGGTGGTAAGGGTGAAACTTCGATTTCGGACAAGCTCCATGATCATTTTGACCATGTGCTTATCCGGAAGTAGTCTCAGCAGCTTGCAGGTAAGGCCACGTTGCCAGACAGTGTCATAAGCAGCTGTCAGATCGATAAATACGGCACCGGCCTTCTTTTTAGCCTCGAAAGAATCCTCGATGTTCTGGGTTAGCAGAACAACTTGGTCTACGGTTGACTTCCCGCGTCGGAACCCAGCCTGCTCTTTAGGGAGCAGTGGATCGATTGATGGTTCAACGCGGGCGTAGATAAGCCTCTCGAGGATCTTGTAGGGGACACAGAGCAGAGATATCGGTCGATAACTCTTTGGGTCCCCCACGGGCTTTCCTGGTTTTGGGATCGCGACCACAAGCGCTCTTCTCCAGATCTTGGGAATTTTGAGTCGGCGCAAACAGGAAGAAAGGAAGTCACGTAACCAGGACTTCAAAGCAGCTCCGGCATGGAGTATAAGCTCGGGGCAGATGGAATCAGGTCCCGGAGCTTTACCTGGTTTTAAATGTTGAAGGGCAGCAGCAAATTCTCTCTGCGAAAAAATTGTCAGAGATATTTACTGCGTCTGGTGTTGTGGCCCTCCAAAGGTCAGAGACTTCTTGAAAGACAAGTCGAGATAACTTGTGGTCAACAGCCTCGTATTTCCCATTTCTAACCAGCTGAGATACAATAGTACTGGCTGAAACGGGACAGTGACGAGGAGAGTGTCGTGACCTACCAGTAAGGTTGTTCAAAATACTCCACGCTTTTCGACTAGAGTGTGAGAAGTCAATGCTCCGAACTGCTTCGGACCATCGATCCCTCCGCTTTCTGTCAAGCTTGGCAAGCAGAGCTGTAGCAGCCAAACTTGAGTCGTCTCCCTGAGAGACTGCAGAAAGGTTTTATAGAGGGATTCACACTCAGCATCTCAACACGGAATATAGTTATTTCGATACCCGCGTGGGATAGTCTTTTTGGCTGCTTTCTTAATGATGTTACAGAAGTCCTGGTAAGCCGTATCCACATCAAGTGAATCAGGCGGCAACAAAGTCTTTGCAAATTTATTTGTCAAAGCAATGTAGTGACTCCATTTGGCCTTGCGGAAGTTCCATCGCTTAACAGGCATGCTTGGCACTGCCATAGCAAACCTTGGCGGTGTAATAAGCGAAGGTCGATGTTGTGACCTGGGGAACTTGTCAAGGACACGTCTATCCGGTAAGCGACTGTTTGGACCTACGCTAGCGAAAGCTAGATCTGGATTGGTGCCAGTGTTCCAGCGGCCGGAATAAAAACTGGCAGCGTCCTTGGCATTATATAGGAGGGCAAGACAATTAATACTTGCCCAGCCAACCAAGCACTCACCGTCCGGACTGTTGTCGTCGTAGCCCCAGTCAGCATGACGACAGTTAAAATCGCCAGCGTAAAGACAGGGGTGAGGAAACACTAAGAGATCCAGGGTTCGCAATCGCGTTGGCGGTGGTTTGTAGACGTTGACTATTTTATAGCCATCAACGTCCACACACAACCACTCGATCTCCGATGTCGGTGGAGATTGGTCCAAAAGCGTGTATCTCAGTCTCTTGTGGAGAAACGTGGCAAGGCCATGCTTCCTGCTTAGCCCATATATGCCTAGGGTCCTATATGTAGGACACCTATTTAAATACACATAAAAACTTTTTGCGTAAACATATTAAAATTCTTTTAATTGATATGAAAAGTAGAGTAAATGTACTATAAGGTTTATGCATATTTTAAATGTATTTTGTACTGTATTTTACCAGAGATTATATTGATTTGAATATGACCGATTTCTCGATTTCACATTTTGCTTAGGGTGCTTTAAAACAACGCGCTGTAACTGTTCGCTAAACTAAATATATTCTCATGACTATGCGTTTTAGGAATCGCCATGTATCAAACCTTTCATAAGAAAAGTTTCCAACCGAAGTAATTTTACCCGCGTCGGCAATTTCGTTTGAAGTTTTGCCGTCCTACGTATAGGACGCCAGGCACAAATGGTTGCAAAATAGCGGAAAAAAAGCGATTTTTCGTGTGAGCGGTTAGTCAGTCTCAAGACTGCGCAATGGTATAAGTACTTTAGAAAAATGCCCTGCATGGTAAGTTTTGAAGCAAGGTAATAGTAATGCAAGACAGAAATTGATTTTCCATTTTTGTTTGACATAAAACAGATCTTCTAAGTTTATAATAAATTCGCTATTGTTTTTTTTTAGTACAACCTGAGTGATCGCTGTGTAATAAGCGCTCTCATATAAGCAGAGTAATTAGTTTCGAAAATAGGAAAAATTTGACATACAGAGTTTTAATTGAAGAAATTTACTTAGAGTCTGCGTTGTATTCATAAAATGCTTTAAGTATTTCAGAAAAATGAAACCTTTTCGTTTCTATGGAAATAGAAATAAAAATATAAAATAAAAATACAAATAAAAATATACAAAAATTTAGCAAAATCAATATATAAATGAGGAATCATGTAAACGCATTGTGTATACACCAGACAGTTAGATCGCTTGCAAAGTCAGGAGAAAAATTCGACAAGCGAAAGTGAATATTTACGCAATAAATGCTAGTAGATTTGCCTAGCGTCCTATATATAGGACGGCTCGTATTTTTAAAACTATAAAGCGAAAATTGAAAAAATTGTTGTTAATGTGTTGTTCATACCTAAATAGCCTCAATATATATAAGATTGAGTAAAAAATTTCAAAGTTTTCGACTTTCGGCATATATGGGTTAAAGAAGACCCAGCTAGTTGGTAGTTTGAAAGTACCAACTTCTCTGCATCAGTGCAGTGGGTCTTCTGCAGTAGGATGACGAGTGCTTCAGACTGCATAGCGAGATGATGAAGAACATTCATCTAGCTTGTAGTGAGGCCTTCGATGTTCAGCTGAAGAATAGTGGGTCTTCGGAACTTGTTGGCAATTTGCCCTGAAAAGGGCAGTTTTATCCTAGCATTGCCCCGTCCTGAAAAGAACGTTTGCCGATTAGCAGACCCACACTGAACATCGGAATGGGTGGATACCCTTCCGTTTTGGTAGGTTCGGTTTCGGTCTGTCATTTTAAAATTAATGAACAGACTTACTCACGGCCCAGGCTGCGTGAAAGCACCTACCATCTGCACCTACAATCACCGCGACATTACGTCACGTTAGACCAATGGCCCGCTTCTTCTCTTCCCGCTCACCCAGACATTTAGATTATCAAGAGAAAAAACGTATTATTCGACCGGATGAACGTAATCAATCTACCATTGATGATTTGATAGACACCATGCACCTTATGACAAGTCAAATTAATAGTAGACAGGCCCGACCACCAGACTTTAAGGAGATGTTCGATGGTAACCCCTCGAGATATAGACGTTCTAAGGCATTTTGATGTTTACACGCGAAAGGTATGGTTGACATGTCTGTTCGCCTTGACTTATTAATTTCTTCATGCACAGGGTAAGCTCATGAAAGTATCGCTAATTGTATTATGGCCCACATTTCTGAATTAGGTTATTTAGAGGCTCGTAAGATCTTTGAAACGCAATATAGACAAGAGCACTCCATTGTCACGGCTCATGTAAGGCGTCTTACCAAAGGTCCTCCTTTAGCCCTTATTTACCTAGGATGTTTTTTTCTGTTGACTACCTAAGGGGGGTCCTCGGAGGACCCTAAGTTACATGTCCAATACTTTTAACAGGCAATAGCTGCACAGTTGATTTTTTGATATGTTGGAGAAAATTTATTCAAATTTAGTCAAATGTCTTTACTTTTAATATATTTGCTATTAGTCTTTTCTTATTTTGCATAACGTTGAAGGTCCTCAAATTTTTGTTAATTGCTTTGTTTTGCGACATAATCAGATTAGTCACGGTCTGCTGCAAAAACAAGTAACTAATACGTGAGGCAGTAGTTTTGACAAACACAGCAAGACGTTCAAAACCTTTTTTTGACTTACCTCATCGTCGTCGTCGTCGTTTGAAGGACATCCATTCCAAGTCAGACACAAACAGGACTGGGGCCGAGGATTTATCCTTTTACTACACGAGACTGCTGCACTGCCTGGATCAGATGCTGGCAGTGATGTTATTAAGCCAGCATCGAGTTTCGTCATCCAAAACCGTCAGACCTCGTGCTCCATGTGGTGCCCGATGTATAAGGCACGTTGTTAGTACATGGTTTGCGGTTTGCTCAAAGGCGCCACACTCGCAATTCGGTGAAGGAGCGAGACCCCATTTGTGCATGAACAAATGGAAACGCCCAACACCAGTCTGCAGACGGTTGACTTTAACCCAAGCTACTCGGGGTAAGCCCATCCCAACAGGACTGGCACCGGTCCCGGGCACAAAAGCACGGAGCCTGGAAGCATTTTCACAATACTCCGTTTTCCATTTGTGATTTGTCGTGCTAAAACACTTACCTCATGATTTTTGTACACAAAAATTGCATAAAAATTATGAGGTAAGTCCAAAAAATAGTCTGCTACACTAAAACTATCCATCGGATTTGCTCAAGTAAAATACCAAAATATTCAGGAATAAATTTTAGGAAAGGCATAAAATTTTAGGTTTTTATCGTCCCAACTTTATAAGTTATAACGTTTTTATATAAGAGGGGGTCCTTTGAGGACCCTTTTTAGGTAAATTAGAGTTAAAATAAAACGATCACGTGGCTTTGTCACAGCTCGCATGTGACGTACGAAACTGTAAGATTTGTTGCGCTAGCATAACGAGTACTGAATTAGACACTCAGCACACTATCTCTTGTATATTCAAGCGTCTCCCACGTTACCTTCCAGAGATGTATCTATCTGAACTCGGTCCACAGTAAGAGCAGGGTTGTACGATCACTATCTTCCAGCTTTTTTTTTTTATGCAGAGGCGAGCCCAAATCGAAAAGAGCTTCTTAGGGCAATTAATAAATTGCCGGTCGGACAAGGTGCAAACGGAAAGCTTCCCCATCTTTTGACAACCAAAAAGGTTTGCAGTCAATGTAACTCGAGGTAACTTTACCAATAAAAACACTAATGTTGACGCCCGCAGTAGATCTTGCGCATGTTGCGCCAGCTGCTCCGCCCAACATGTCTTGTGGAAATGTGAAAGTGTGAAACATTTTTACTGAAAGACGTCGAGAGTCGCTGGTCATTGGTAAAATTAGCTGTGCTTTAACTGTCTGGAGAATCACGTTCCATGAAATTGCAAATTTAATTCTCGTTGTCGCCATTGTCGTGAGTTAAATCACAACCTACTACATAGAGATGTGCAGCTCGCCATGAACTACATGGCAAACCCCCGGGTCCTGATGGGGCCGGTGATTCGCCACAAACTGAGTCGAGAAATGAGAACCGCCCTGCCAGCTCCGGAGCATACTCTACCAGAGTAAATTCTAATTCTCGACCCAAAGTCAGGTTATAGGTAATTCCTGTTAAAGTCTGGAGCAGTTAAAACAGCAAATGCAAAAGCGTTTACGGATTTCTGGACTAGGGATTGGACACAACACTCTGGAGCAAAGCGCTGCTAAATCGGTTGGGCGCTAAAGGTAAAGCCATGCGTTTTTCGCTGTCCACAGTCAGTGGCACCGATTACAAACATGGTTATGATGTAAAGCTCTTTATTAAAGGTTATAATGGGGCCACTGTTATTGAACTCCCGAGTGTACTTAGTGTTCTTTGCTTGCCCGAGCTTAAATTAAGGATTCTCTCGGGCCAAGATCTTATTTCCCATGCTGACGTGCTACAAGGCATATCTTTTCCAGAAGTTTTAGGCGGGATTAAATACATCATTGATGCTGAGATCCCTGAGGCTCCCCGCACACTAGAGTACCGTAGGTTGGTGGTTCCAAGGTCGTTGGAACAATGCTCGGTTGGCGTTTAGTTGGTCCCACTAGTGAACGCTTATCCACTCAGATCCCCAAATTTAGGGTAAACTTCGTACGCTTTGAAAACTCTATGCTCCACAAACAGATTCAAAAGATTTATGAGACCTTGCATAAGCAAATGGTACAGATGCATCAACAAGATTTCAAGGAAGATACAGATAATTCAAAAGTAGCTATGTGTGCAGAAGATCGCAGAACCCTTGCTATCATGCAAAATTGCATACAACTCTAAAACGGACACTATATGATGCCCTTACCCTGGAAGAATAATCAGGTTAAATTACCGCGCAATTGCAGTATGGCAGAAAGAAGATTACCATACATGAAAGCAAAATTTCTAAGAGATAAAGCCTTTTTTGTAATTACAAAGGAAAAACTGAAGGGTCTTTAGCTAAAGGGTATGCTCGCAAGGTCCCAACTAACTTACTGCCTTATACCGACCTCACTTAGTTTATACCACATCATGCTACTACAGAAAAATTTTGTGTGGTTTTTGATTGTGCCGCGAGATTCCGGGGTATTTCTTTTGACAAATTTGCTCCAAGTTTCAGACTATACGAGCAATTTGATGGGCGTTTTTTAAGATTTCGCAAAAAACTTATAGCTGTGGTGGCCGACATTTGACGTATATTTCATCGGGTAAGAGTTGAACGACGTGACTGCAATTCTTTGCGCTTTCTTTGGTGGCCAGGTGGTAATGTGTTTGTGCCATCTAAAGAATATCAAATGTTAGTTCATTTGTTTGGAGCCACCTCCTCTCCTAGCTGTTTTGGTTTAGCGCTGCGAAAAGTTGCTACTGATAGTGCTTCCGAAATTTATCCTCTGGTAGTAAACTCTATATTATGCAGCTTCTATGTTTACAATTTTTTAGGGTCATTTGCCACCGCTGAGAAAGCAGAAAAGGTCATAAGATTGCTCAGAAAAGTCCTCCAAGAAGCAGGGTTTCATTTGACTAAATTTTGATTCAATAAAAACGCAATATTGAAAAGATAGATTATATGGCATTTTAAACCTTGATTTAACCCTAATTTACCTAAGGGGGGGTCCTCAAAGGACCCCCCCTTATATAAAAACAATATAACTCGTAAAGTTTGGATGATAAAAACCTCAAATTTTATGACTTTTTCTAAAATTTATTCCTGAATATTTTGGTATTTTACTTGAGCAAATCGGATGGATAGTTTTAGTGTAGCAGGCTATTTTTTGACTTACCTCATGATTTTTGTACACTTTTTGTGCACAAAACCATGAGATAAGTCAAAAAACGTTTTGAACGTCTTGCTGTGTTTGTAAAGATTAGTGCCTCACGTAGTAATTATTTTTATTTTTGCAGCAGACTGTGACTAATCTGATCACGTCGCAAAACAAAGCAATCAGTGAAAATTTGAGGACCTTCAACTTTATGCAAAATAAGAAAAGACTAATATCAAATATATTAAAATTAAAGACATTTGACTAAACTTGAATAAATTTTCTCCAACATATCAAAAAATCAACTGTGCAGCTACTGTCTGTTAAGAGTATTGGACATGTAAACTTAGGGTCCTCCGAGGACACCCTTAGGTAGTCAACAGAAAAAAATCCTAGGTAAATAAGGGTTAAATAAAGCCTGCAGTGAAAGAATTTTGGGAGTGTCATGGAATACAGATACTGACCAGTTTGAAATACAAGTTTATATCAAGAAAAAACTTATCACCCGTATGGTCCTAATATCAATGATGAGCCAAGTCTTCGATCCCTTTGGGATTATCCACCTTTTTTTGTTTCCCATTAAACGCTTAATGCAGGAGTTGCGTTCAGAGAATTTAGGATGGGACGACAAAATCCTTGAAGAGAAATGATAGGCCTGGTTTAGATGGCTAGATTCTTCCCAACGCTTAAATAGTGTTAAGTTTTTTAGGTGTTTACACCCACCTAACTTTGGACCCGCTAAAAATCAGTTACATTGCTTCTGTGACGCCAGCAGTGTTGGTTATGGAGCTGTGGCCTCGCCTTGTGGTTTCCTTATGGGTAAGTTTAGAGTGGCCCCGTTGAAAGCCGTCACTATTCCGCGTATAGAATTGACAGCAACGGTGGTTGGAGTCAACTTCGTAAAATGTTTAAGAAATGAGATAGATCTTGAGCCAGAAAGTGTCACCTTTTGGACTGATTCCACCTTAGTGTTTCAGTATACGTATTAATAACACTGCAAAACGTTTCCTTACATATTTGTTTCCAATTGTATAGCCAAAATCCATGCAGGCTTGACCCTTCCAATGGCGACATCTAGATTCCAAGACCAACCCAGCGGACATCTGCTCACGCGGTCTTTGCCAGAACAACTAAACAAAGCCGAAGCGTGGTTTGTTAGTCCCTCTTTCTTGAAATTGCACAAGAAACATTGGCCAGAACAGCCAACTCTCTCCTTAAAACTTGACGGCCTTGAAATCCGCACTAAACTAAACGCTACTCTTGCGCAGGATACACACAATTTGGCTCTAAACCAATTGCTTCACTCTTTTTCTTCATTTAGCGGTCTCAAAACAAAGGTAGCTTGACTGCTGCGTTACAGGCAGTACTTACTTGCTAAAAGTCAGCCAAACGTATTGGTGAGTATTCGCTGTCATAGTCTGACGGTTCCAGAATTAGATGTAACAACAAGAGTGATTATTAAACTGGTACAAAATCAGTTTTTTACTGAAGTATCTAAATTGACCAGACTGGTAAGTTTTAATTTGAATCAATCTGACTCATTTAACGCCAAATCGTGCTCACTATCGAAACATTCTTGTCTGAGAAAACTTTGTCCTATTCTTGTTCAGGGTCTAGTACGTGTAGGTGGCCGCCTCCAAAAATATCCGCTTTCTTTAGATGTTTAACCATCCTATAATTCTATCAAAAACCCACTATGTTACGCACTTGATAATTAATTTTTTTCATAAGAAAGAAGGACATAGTGGGGTGCAACATACTCTTGCAGCTACAAGGACGCAGTGCTGGGTCATAAACGGTCATGCTACGGTACGAAAAATTTTAAATAAGTGTAAAATTTGTCGCTTAAAATATTTTGCTAGTGGTTCTCAAATTATGGCTTTACTTCCTGTACATAGGGTCACTCGCGGCAAACCTGCCTTTACATGTATGGGCGTAGGTTACGCTGGTCCGTTTTTTTATAAAAGCTGGGCGGAATACTTTAAAGCGCTATCTCTACGTATCTACTTGCTTATTAGAGATGTACATTTAAAGCCTTTCTTCTCTCTTGATATTTCTTCATATCTCCAAACTTATCAGCGGTTTGTAAGTCGTCGCGGCACACCACAAGCAATATATTCGGACAACGACTCCCATTTCGTGGGCGCCGTGAAGAAACTTCGAGACGGTTTCAAACGACTCGGCAAGCAGTCACGTGCGATCGATTGATTCGACAATCCATCGAGTGGCACTTCAATCCTCCGGTCGCTAGTCATCAAGGAGGAGTGTGGCAGCGTATAATCCGCAGCGTTTCCAAAATCATGTTGGTTCTTACAGATCAGCAATGGCAGCTCACCGATGAAGAATTCTTCACCTTCACACCAGAAGTAGAGAGGGTCTTCAACAATTGTCCCCTCATTTCTTTCAGTTCTGATGCTACCAATCTGGAGACTCTTACAGTGTTACTTTGTTGATTAGATGATTCAATCCCGCTCGATGTGTTTATGAAATCGGACAAATACAAGCGGTCCTGGCGATTTGTCAACTGGTTAGTTGACCAATTCTGGTTACGATGGACGAAAGAGTATTTGCCGACATTACAAATTTGCCAAAAGTGGTTCCAACCTGCTCAAAATTTTCATGTTGAGCACATAGTCCTGGTAATTGACGATGTTGGGTGGAGAGGTTCTTGGCCGAAAGCTCGTGTGGAAGTTTTTCCTGGGAAGGATGGATACGTTGATCGGCCACAGTTTGAACTATGACGTCATTCTTCATACGAGGCATTAAAAAACTATGTCTGGTTGAGGCATCAGAATGATTTTTTATTTATTATGATTCGTATATCCATGTTATATGTTGTGATTTGTACGTGTTTCATTTGATTCCTTTGCACTTAAATATAATCACACGGCAGTTTGCCATTGGTGCTTGAACTTGATCCCGCCTAAAAACTTGCGGCATCAACGCTTCTTTATCTTAAATAATTCCTACTGTGGCGTAATTACGTATTTGGGGCCGGTATGTAAGCGTTGATTATACCGCTCCCGTCTCGGAAATAATGTTTACTGGAGCGTAGCGCTCGTGCGGTTGTTTGGTGCGTCATAGACCGCACGCGCGTTCTTTGTTTCATTTTTGATGTGACGTGCTGTCAGGAGTGTAAAGATTTCAACAGTTGTATATAATTGGCATGTCTATCGTGGATTTTTAACCAAGGGTTGCCCACTTTAAACAAGGCCAAAATATTACAAGAAGACTTTAAGCTTGAAACAGCAATTGGACTAACATTTCCGGATATATTACTTTACAAGCGGATTGATTTCAAGAAGTTTTTTTTAAAGAAACAGAAAATAAGGTAGGATTTTTTCTTTCTCTCTTTTTAAGATGACCACAAAAAAGAACTCTCTTCTGTTTAAAGTCACTTTAGATAACGAAAAAAAAGAATTCCAAATTAATGACTTTATAGATTTTTTCTTAGAAGGCGGTTTGTTTGAATCTTATCTCAGTGAAATCTATGGCATAGCTACGCACAATTTTACTTTGAATATACATGTATTTAACGTAACTTTCAAAGAATCAACTCCAAAATCTTTAATTGAAGACTTGTACGAAACTTTTAAAATACCTCAACAAATTACTATTAAAGATGAAGTCGACTGCACAATCCAAATTTACAGACCACTTGGTTTTAGACAATTAGTAACACTTTATCCGATGCCCTTTGACATAAATACGGAACAATTAAAAACCTTTACAAATAAATGGGGCATTTTAAAACATTATGAATTTGGTAAGCATAAAAAGTGCCCTTTAATACATAACCCTTATCTACACTTATACTTTGAAAATTTTAATCGTAATGAAATACCGGATCAAATTGTTTTTCGAAATCGCTTTATTGCTGTTAACGTTGATGGAGAACTCTACAAATCCAGATGCAATTATTGTAAGAAAACAGACCATGTGATTGAAGATTGTCCAATTAAAAATCAATCCAAAACAAACCAACCCCCAGCACTCTACCCCAACCCAAACCAACTTATGCCCAAACAATAACGTCGACCCCAAAAATTCCTCACCCCCCTATCCTTCACCCTTCAACCAAAACAAAATTAGTTAAACAAAATATAAAAAAAAACACCCAAAATTTTCCCCCGCTTAATCAGAACCCCACCTCCAAAATCAAAGAAAACTTTTCAAACCTCAACCCAAATTTATCATCCCTTAATATCAGTCAAGAAGATGCAATCAAATCCTTTGATAATATTTAATTTGTTAAAATGCCCCAGCCCCCTTCCTCAAACCCAAACTCTCCCCAAACCCCCTCTTCCCTAAATGACTCCAAAGTACAAAAACGAAAATTATCTCCCTCCTCCCAATCATCATCCATTAGCATTGATTTAAAACCAAGAAAGAAAAAAACCAACGTAAAAGAAAAACAACGGAAAAATAGTATTTAATTACCTTTGCAATAAAATCCAGATTATTTTAGTGTAAAATTGTATTTATGTTTGTTTATTTTTCGTATATATTTACTGTTTTGTGTTATAAATATTATGAATTTGACAGTGAAGGTAAGTCATTTCCTTTTTTATATTCTTATTCTGTTAAAACTATGTTACTTCTCCTACCATTGTTCCGTAAAGTCACACTTCGAACCACACCCAATAACACGCCACAATCTCTTGTTCAAAACAACACCATATTTGGTAATCATACAACATTTTATTTTCAACACGTCATCTTTTAACATGATCCAAATCCATGAGTTCAAAACCTTGGCACTTCCTTCTTTTCCCATTCAAAGTTTTTTTTTTATCTTCAATTCTTATTCACATACACACTCAAATTTGAAACGCGCGAGTTCGATTCCTAAACTGTTTTTTTTTTTTTTTTTTTTTCTCACATTTATTTTTTTTAATTCTCTCATTTGCACCTATTCCACCTCAATACTTCACTTTATTCAAATTCACGAGTTCGAAACCCTGTCATTTTTTTTACATGCGTTTTTTTTTTTCAAGCACGAGTTCGATTCCCGTCTTTTTTTTCTTTTTTTTCACTCTTTTGTTCATACGTACTTCACTATAACTTACACACGTCAAATGCTCTTAAAACATGGGTTCGACTCCCAGGTCTTTTTTTTTTTTACACATTTTCTACTTCACGTGCTCGCTTCTTCAATTATTATTCTTACATTTAAAATTTTTTTTACTACACGTTTTTTTTCCCTTCATACACTACTCTATTATTTTTACTTTTTTTTATTCCTTTCTATCATTCACACAAATAAATTCTTAACTTTAAAACAAAATGCAAATAAAATTTACCTCCATTAATATCAACGGCTTTAATAAATCGGATAACAAACTTGCACAATTTATCACTCACCATAACATTCACTTCACCTGTATACAAGAAACACACACAATACAACACCAACAATTGTCACACTTTTCACACAAACACAATTTTTTAGTCTTCCCCAACACTGATCTTTCCTTAACCACACAAATTTCACATAGACAAGGAACCCTCTTCATTCTAAATTCAAACAAAATACATCTCAATACACAAACAATCCATTCTCACATAATCCTCCCCAACTATATTCAATCCCTTTCTTTCTCTCTTCTAGATAAAAACTATACCCTCATAAACTGTTACCTTCCGTCCGGCAAAACCTCCTCCCAAACTTCTCAACGAATAAAAGCAATTAAAACCCTTTCCTCATACCTACACAATCTAGATTTCAAAAACAGGTATTTAATCATAGCCGGAAACTTTAATCTTGTAATAAATAAAATTGACAGAACTGGACACTTTTCACCCAATACAAACGACAAAATACTCTTTCAAACCATTCTCACCAACTTTGACCTCATTGATTCTTATCGTTTTCTATACCCTCACTCTAAAACTTTTTCCTTTTCTCGCTCACAACCCATATCTAGATTAGACCGTGTATACATCCCCTCACCCTTACTTTCAAACATCTCTCTTTCCACCTACGTCAGTATTTCCTTCTCAGATCATAATAAAGCTCCTCTCATTACGATTAAAATACCCTCTAATCAAAAATACAGATCCTCACATTGGAAATTAAATAATTCTCTTCTAGATTCTCCTTCTATCCTTCTCTACATCAAACTTTTTATTAAAAAACCTTACTTACCCCATAAACCCTATCCAGCATCCCCTTAAATGGTGGGACCTATTCAAAACCAAAATCAAATATGAATTAATATTATACTCCAAAATTCAACAAAAAAAGAACTCACAAATATATAACACCTTAAGAAACAATTTAATTAAAGCGAAACAATTTAATCAACATGACGAAATATCGCAATTAACCCTTAAACTAAATCAAATTTACGAAAATAAACTAAACGGAGCTCAAATTAGGTCCCGCCTTCCCCTCTCTCAAGTATAAATGATCCATCCCCTTTAGCCCCAATTATTGAAAACCTTACCCAATTTAAATCCCTCCTTCCAACTGATTCTAACAACCCCCCTCCTAATATCTCTACAGAAAAACTAAACTCTATTAACTTTCACTCTTTTCTCTCTTTCTTTAAAAATCTTTGGAAACCCTCTTCTTCACTTTTAAATCCCTCTACATATCTTGATTCACTAAATTTCCTTATTCCTCACGAGGTTCTTCAAACCCTTCCTTCCTCCCCTTTAATCACATGTAATGAAATTCGATCAGCTATCCAAACCCTCAACCCAAATTCTGCCCCTGGTCTCGATGGATTTACCCCAAAACTTTACAGCTCTTTTCCTTCTCTAATACCTATTCTATGTCAAACCTTTAATAATGCCTACCTCCAGAAAAAACTTGCACACTCTCAATCCCTTGCCCTCATAAAACTAATCCCCAAAATCCCAAACCCTATATCTGTTAAAGACTGGCGCCCTATTTCACTCTTAAACACTGACTATAAAATCCTCTCTTCTATCATTTCATCCCGACTCAAACCTCTACTAAATTCTGTCATTTCTTTAGAACAACAATGTGGTCTCCCAAATAGACAGATCTTCAATAGCCACCTAAATATCCTATCCGCTATAAACTATACAAATGACTTTCTTCAACCATTAGCTATACTCCAAATTGACTTTTATAAAGCTTTCGATACAATATCTCACAAATTTATTCTTTCTACCGCCTCCAAAATAGGAATTCCAGTTACTCTTCTGAACTGGATTCAAATTCTTCTCTCTGACTTAACAGCCCGACTCAACCTAAACGGCTATCTTTCAGATCCTATTTCCATTAAGTGTGGCATTCGCCAAGGATGCCCACTTAGTATGCTCTTATTCTTAATTGGTATTGAACCTTTAACCCAAAAAATACTTGCTTCATCTAAAATCCAAGGAATCTCCATTGGTACTTCTTCACTCAAAGTCAGTCATTATGCTGATGATCTGACCCTTTTTATATCATCCCCCCAATCCTTTTCAGAAATTCGTGAGATAATCGAAGAATTTTCTTCTTTTTCTGGTCTTAAAATTAATCACTCCAAAACCTCTATAATCTCTAATTCCTCAACATTACTATCATCTTTTCGTTCAACTTTTCCCCAAGGTAAGACTCTTTCCTCCACTAAAATCCTTGGAATAACTTTTTCTTTTCACAAAGAAGACCTGTCCAAAAACTGGGATGACCTCATCCGTTCACTTCCCCATACCTCTTTGGCTCTTTGGCTACTCTAAATCCTAAAGACTCTCTTTAGCTACTCTAAATCCTAAAGACTCTCTTTACTCCAAAACCATCTCCTTAAATCAACACTTTTTACCCAGAATCCTCTTTCTCTCAAGAATCATTCTTCCTACTCCTAAACAGATTAAATCCTTAACCACCCTCCTTTTCAAATTCCTATGGAACTTCTCCCCTTTTGAACCAATTAAAAGATCCTCCTTATACCTACCCAAACCCGACGGTGGCATTACCCTCCCTAACATTGGACTTAAAACTTCTACTGCTTTTCTATGGAAATTTATCTATCTTCTCAAAAACCCCAACCCCCTTTCTTATTTTTGGATGACATATGCGATATATAACCTTGGAACAAAAATAATACCTATTAAACCTGAACTTTATTCCAACTCTCAACCCCACCGTCCTAAACCCAACCTTCTCTGGTCCAAAACTCTTTCCCTATTCAAAAAGATCTCTACCCCCCTCATGAAATTGAACACCTTACTTTCAAGTCCCTCTACCTAACCTTCGTTGACCCTGATCCTAACCCTATTCCTCTTCTAAACAACACTATCCCCCATACATGGCTCCGATTGACCCTTATAAAACCCTGTCCTTCTCTTTTCACCAACTTGGAAAAGGAAATATCCTTCAGGACAGCCTATAAAGGTTTTACCTGGGGATGTTTCTTTTCCAAGCATAATTTCAAACCCCGTAATCCCAATGACTTTCTTTGCAAAATCTGTCTTACTTCTTCCGATGATCCTCACCATCTTTTTTTCCAATGTTCCTTTACCCGCAGTTTAATTTCATTTCTAGAACCCCTTCTCTCTTCCACTTTAAAAAAACACACCCTTCTTACACAAGACACACTACTTTTCAACTACACAAATTCAATTGGTACACCACATATTATTACATCCAAACTCGCTTCACTGATTAGACTTTCCCTATACACCCTAAGAAATAGTTTTTCCTCCTTTAACACCCCTATCCCTACTTCTACCCTTATTGAAGAAAAATTTAAAATAAAAACAAAATTTAAAGCCTTTCTAGAAAAAAATTTTCCTGACTACTTACAATAAATTCCTCTATCCCTTTTCTTACCTTTACATATATATTTTCTCTCTTACTAGTACTTAGAAAGATTTTTTTTCCAATTTCATATAGGCTTACCTAAACTGTCAATCCAAATAATTGAAAAAATTTTTTTATCCAATTGACTTTCCATTATTATTATTGATATTATTTTTTTCTTTCCGCCTTGCTATGTTCTGTATCAGAACAAATTAATATTTGGTTCAATATTACGTGTTTTTTTTTTCCTCTTCGCACACTTGTACTTTTTTTTCCACTTAATATATTTTTTTCTCGCTTGCTATTTTACACATAGCAAACAAACTATTATTGTCAATTGTATCTTATTTTTTGCGTCTTGCACATTTCGCTCCTGACTAATCTCTTTCTATACGCTATTTATTGTTATTACTGTGTTCATTTCGTCTACCAAAATATACTTAAAAATTTAATTATTACCCTTATTACACTGTTAGTTTATTCGCTTGTCGTCTATGTTTTGCCTCATATGTATTAACCAATATACTCACCATGATTTTCAAAGTTTACACATCTGTTTTTATTGTATTGTGTATTTATTGAGTTGTGTTTTTTCTGTTATAACTAAAAGTAAAACATTAAAAAAAAAAAAAAAAAAAGATATAAGAGTCAAGTTGCCAATTGTCCTGTATAATTTAGAAGCTATTTTTACTTTAACTGCTAGCTAAGATTGCCTGTCTGTATTCAGTTGCTTAAATAAATTTATTAAGTAATTAGTTGCTTAAATAAATTTGTTACATGCAATCTTACAGGCAATACAGACAGGCAATCTTAGGCTGCAGTTGTAGTAATAAATAGCTTCTACAACCTCTTATATGAAACACTCCTTTCTTCACTTCGAGGTCATCTAAGGCAACTTAAATCAAAACACTCATTTGTGCCTGCTGCACTGGAACTGCTGAATGACCCCTCCCAGTCAGGCACCAGTATAGCACCATGTGCGGAATATACATATAGAGAGTGTTAAATACAAGTGTTAAATATATACAATGAAATAGATTGTTTGTCAATATTAATATTAATAAATAGGTTAAATTTTTGAATGTATAACGATTCTTTTATCAAACGTTTTTGCCAGCTATTTGAAAAATCTAAAATTGCACAATTATTGGCATCGATTTTATGGATTGGACTGTTAACTTGGTGTTTTGCTACATCATTTTCTTGTCAGAGCGGCAAATGATATAGTAATTAATGTAAAGTAATAACAGCTAAATAATACACTAACTAATTTTTCATTTCATCTTAACAGCTTCTACTACAAACAATCTGAATTTGTTAAGTTGGTCTAGCATACTTATATTTATAACTGATTTTAGTTATTGTTGAAATTTAACTTTTAAATTATTCCATTGTTAAAAGTAAATTATAATTTCTATTCTTTTAGGTCAGAAAAGTTTAAAAACTAGAGTTTAAAACTAGTAATTATTGATTATTAACTGTGCTATATGATTACTTAATCATTAACTTTTGTTTTTTTGGTTTAGCTAGATGATTATAATAAAATGGTACATAAATGCGTTGTGTTTGAGAGTAAGTCAAGATATAAAGTAACAAAAAATAAGTATCTTTGTTTCATTTTCCTTTGAATAACCCAACTTTTTTACTAAAATAGACACAATTTGTCAATCAAGCCAATTAGACGCCTAAATCAAGCTCTGTTATCTATTGCAATCATTTTGAAGCAAAATTTCTTATTTTTGTCAAAAGAAAAACTTTTAATTGAAAATTAATTTCTACTTTAGCAATTACAAAAAACTATTCAGCAGAAAGCATGCAAACAGCTATCTTTTCTTAAAATCCTAACCGAATTGAGAAAATCTCGAATAAAGGATTTTTTCAAAAAGATGAATCAGAAAGTTTTTTAGTCAATGATGCAATCGATAGCATTGATCAATTAAGTGAAAAACAAGCCTCACCTAATTAAAAGTGCTTAAGAACTATTATATATGTTCTATATTATAAATTGTGCTTTGATGCTGTTTCTGGATTTCTATATATAGGGGGATCAATAAAAATTAATGTCAATTTAACTGTTCAACTTTAATACAAAACTTGCCCAGTACCTTTGCCAAAGTGATTTACACAGAGTAGGAGTGCTAAATTAACAAAAGTGCCTTTTTTTCGAAAACTTTTTACCTTACTTCAAAAATTTAAATGAGAAGGAAGAGATTAGTTGAATAGATGAGTTACAGCAACGAGAATATTATCAAGCCAAAAGTCAGCTTTCTTTTCCTCAAAACTACTTTTGTTTTCTTTTCCTTTTAGATATTCTTCATGCCAAGTTTATAAAATTTTGTTCAGTCAATTTTAATTTTCCTCAATGAGTTTGTTACAAAAATTAAAACGAGAAGATTTCTATTCTATCAAAGCTGCAAAAATTTTAAATGAAAAAAATGCTATTTTAACTGATATAAATCGTAGTATTAATGTGTGATGAAATATGTATTCGTAAATGTGTACAGTTTTATGATAAAAAATTTTATTGGTGAAGATGAAAATCGTGATTTTTACAAAGGAGTAGTTGTCTTTATGCTCCTATTGTAATTAAAGCTTGCCCTGAAAAAAATCAACTGAAATATGGCTACCTGATGAACTCTCCAAATGTATTACTGTTCTTGCAAATGTTGGATTTAATCTTGGAGCTATTATCATCTGCAAATGTGGTTTCTTTCAAGCAATTAGTAAAAATGCATTTTTCTTCTTTATAATGCATCCAAGTAATAAATCTGCTACCTATTTGTTTTTTGATAATGTTCATTTTATAAAAAATGTTAAAAATAATTTGTACAATGCTCAAAAATTTTTATTTCCTTCCTTTTATTTTTAAATCAAAGATAAAGTAGTTGCTTTATCTGACAATGATTTCAATTCATGGAAAGATCTTCACCAACTATATGCACAAGATTCAAGGCAACAAGAAAACTTACAAAAAGTTTACTTTTTCAGTTCTAAATTCCTGTCAGAACAAGCAAAACGTAAACTTGGCTTTAGGAATTTTTCAAGAAACCACCATTGCTACTTGCAAAAGTTTATTTCCTGAAAGAGAAAACATGATTTGATTTCTTTCCTTAATTAATCAGTGATGGAATGTAGTATATGAATTAGATAAATTTTAAATACCAAAATGACTTGAAGCTTATTTTTATGCAGTATCATTTTGTCGCTAACTTGATGATGCTACGTTGTTTTTTTTTAAGTTTACATCAAACTTGCTTTCTGATATTTTGTATTCGTTGCAAAGCACAAGATTGTAGTTGTTTTAAATTTTTTTTTTTTTTTATCTTATTCTTATTATTTTGTCACCCGGTAGTTTTGAGCTAAAAGAAATTGTGTAATACAGAATAAAAGTTTTAGTTTTTGAATGGCTGCGATCATTGTGAGTCATACGCATTGTATCTTAAAAGTTTTATTTTAAGTTTCTTTATTTAAAAGTGAAAAGTTTTAAGTTTAAATCAATTAGTAAAAATTGATCAACTTTATCTGTTTGATACCAAAAAAGTATTGGGCTACTTTGTATCTGGCTGGCATAGTCCAAAGTATCACTTTAATATTGTTAGTATTCTAATATGATAACAATAAACAATATGGTAGAATGCTTGCGTACTATATAGCTATCTTAGTGTCTCAACTAACGTCTTTGTGGCGATTTAATTTCAATTTATTGATAAATTATGAATTTAATAATGATTTGATTTTTTAAAGTAAAACTCCATATCTTGTTTTTACTTCTCATATTTTAAATAAAATCAATTTTAAAAGAAGTAAATCCTTTTTTTAAATCTTAAACCACAGTGCTGTAGCATTGTGTTATCAAACAGCAAAATTATGCAATTTTGGTAAATATTTGCTTAGACTTGGTGGAGTCAGAGTCGTTTTTTTAGGTGTACTCGAGTCGGAATCGCTTTACGCTAAAATGAGGCCTTCATGGTTTTGAAATCGGAGTCGTCGGAGCAGAGGTGGATTCGAGACAAGGTGTTGCGAGATCGAGATTAGACATTGGGGTAGCGAGACCGAGGCGAGACAAGAAATTTTACAAAAGTTGTTTCAGTTTAAGCCAGGGTTGTGGAGTCAGAGTCGGAAGTCGGAGTCGCATGTTTTTGGTTGGAGTCGGAACCAATGTAATTGTTTAAAATACGCTCTAGCTGGAGTCGCTTATTTAGATGTGCTGGAGTTGATGAGAAATTTGTATTTGTCTTTGCCCACTCTGACTCCGATTTTTTGTAAATTGCTATAGCTATAGTCATATTTATCATCTTAATAATTAAAAAACTAGCAAGCAAAAATACGGCAAGTAGTTGGAAAGGTCATCTTTTGGACTTTAAGTCGAAATGCAAACTAAAAACAATTTTAATTTAGTATTGACGGCCAAATTTGGCTTTTTATTTGCAAAATAAAACTTAAGTTTTGGTTTGGGGGTTGTTTTGTACATTTCAACTAAAGTTTTAAAAAAATTTTATAGAAAAAATGCTTTAAACTGGGCTTTATTGTTTACCGTTTTGATAGCCAAATAGCCTTCAAATAAACTGAAAGTCTTTAATCGAATTTATCTCTATCAAAAATGTCGGGATTTTTAAAAACTTTTGGGCACTTTCTGTAGCTACCGCTTGTCATTTCCAATACATTCTCAATAGTTATAATATGAAATAACTTAACAGAGACAAAAGGTTTGGTCAGCAGTTGGAGGTAACCAGAGTTAGAATAAAAAACAATCTTAATCTACTCTTAATTGCAGACAAGAAAAGGTATTATGAAATGCTAACTCTGCAGTAGTAATTACGATTGCTAATAGCAATTTTTAATGTTATATTTTTGAAAATTCTGAGGGGGTTTCGCTCCTTATCTGCTGCATTCTCTGTGGTTTTTAAGGGTAACTTGTAACCAGGAAAAAGTTTTTCCGACTCCGACTTCTAAAACATGCAACTCTAGCGATTCCGATTTCAAACCTTAAAGGTTTAATTGTCGAGTGGCTAAAGTGCTGTGATTGTGATCAACATGGTCTCGGTTCAAAACCTATTTGGGCCATTCTATTGTGTGCTTAGGAAATACACATCTAAGGCACTTTCCTCTGCTTGGCATCTTCGCAAGCAGTTCTAAATTTTTAGTCATACCTCTAGAAAACTAAAAACCAAAATAAAAAAACTTCAACCGGACAGCAATATCTTTGCACTCGAAAAGCAGTTCGGGGTAATTGCTTTCCCTATGTATAGCGCCTCGCACGCTTTCCTGCGAGTTAGAAGGATACATACATATGTTACAGACTTTGTTCGGGAATCCCAAAGGACCGGTTGAGCTAGGTAACCCGAATACCTGCGCTGAAACAAAGCTGTGTCTAAATTTTATTTTATTCCGGCTCAAGAGGTAGTCTTGGTATAAGCCTGACGGTTTATACAAATGGTTTAACAAAAGCTCGGATTGGTTTCGTTGAAGACTCTTCTGCACAACAAACAGAGACCACTGTCTCTAATAAGAACAAATGTATTACAAAAATCACGACCGACGGAACTCTATTCCACGCTTTGCCAAACTGCAAAGCCAAATCAACACTATAACTCGACACAATCAACACAAATAATTTTACCTCTGTAGAACGCAACTCCCAACCACTGGCACAAAATAAATTCAACACTCGACGACCAATACAAAAAACTAACGGGCCTTCCGCGCCCAACCAAGTACTTCCACTCGAGTCGTCTCCAAATCACATCTAATAATAATAATTCGCTACGCATCGGCTTTATATAGAAAAAAGATCACGTGACGCAAATTTGCTCGTAAACGCTAGACAGTTCTACAACTCCACAGAGAGATCGTTATGCTCGAATCAAGTAGTATATACGCGCAGCAGTGGATATTGGGTGAGGCGAATGAGGCAGTCGCCTCAGGCCCCCCCTTTTTTTGGGGGCCCCCCCTCGATTTTAAGGGCCCCTCCTCGAAAACAGCATATACAGTTTTGGATTCGCTGCAGATGTTTGTTCAGAGGACGATTCTGAGTGAAGACTTTTTTTTTTTTTGGAGAACACCTTGATTTTGGGAGAAAAATAGGGAAATCAGAGATAAAATCGAAGTGAAGACCTTTTTTTTTTTTTTTAGAGAACACCTTGATTTTGGGAGAAAAATATGCAAGCCCAGATCAGACCTGTTTTTTTTTCTCAGACAACATCAATTTTTGAAAATTCTTGCCTCGGGCCCCTAAATTGGAATATCCACCACTGTATACACGAAGATTCTAGTACAGTGACGTTGATCAAAAACATTTTACATCAATACAAAGAGAAAAAGGCAAGAAATACATCAAGCGAACTGTAGACATCACATCGCATAGCACGAGAGTCGCGCTACACTGGCCATGCGATAATATTTTTACGATAAAACTACGAATTACTTTTAAGGGGAATGGACTACATCGTTATGATTAAAATTATGAATGAAGTGTGACAACATATAACCAGGCTTGTCCTTGCAATATATTTTTCTGTTCCATCCCATCCTATTGCATGGCAATTTATGCCTATCCCATCCCATCCCATACCTCAGGATTCCCATTATGATATTAATATGGAATACAGTTCAAATAAATTATTAAATTTATGAAAGTCACAAAAATAAAACAGGAAATAGACCATGAGGTCACTATTGCGAATGCGCAGCATGTTGTCGATTTATATATATATAAGCTCGCTCTCTTTGGACATCCTGACAGAGACATAAATAAGTAAACTAAATTAATCGGTGTATAAGAAATGTAAAAGTATATTAGACTATGTGTGCTATAATATTTGTTTTTCAACATTCTATTTGAATAAGGATTAAGGCTTTCATTAAATAAATTGTAAATGTTAAATATGTGTGTTTAATCTATTTGAATAAGTAAATATCAATTGTAAAAGTTTTTTGACAAAAGACTATTTTTTGACCGTTATTTGAAATCAAATTTTTTGTTATTACACAAAAAATGTATCTGGCATGATGGTTTTGATTGTACGAGTATGTCACAGTTCCAAAATGTAAAAGATTATTGAAAACATTGAATAGTGTTGTTAAAGAATTATTCATTACATTTTGTTAAAGGCCCGTTTCCACTACGAGCGTGGAAAAGAGCATTCTTTGTTTCTTTTATTGATCTTCGATTGAAGCCAGCCGTTAAAATTGAAGCGAGCGCAAAAAAAATCAATAAAACAAACAAAGAATGCTCTTTTCCACGCTCGTAGTGGAAACAGGCCTTAACAGTTTCAGAGTGTACAGTTTATATTGTTGCTTTTGTTTTTGAAGCGTATTATCATTAGGGCTCGTTTACCAGCGTGATTGCGTACCATTGTTATTAATTACAGTTGCTTTGCAAACTCATTAATTTCTTTACAGGTTTTGCAAAATGATTATGTTGTTCAATATGTAAAGCAGAGTAACTTTGGCGCTTTTTATATTTTCTAAACGTAGCTATTTCGGGGAGCTTTCTTGAAATGCTACTTTTAATTTAGTATTTTTTGTTTCTTTTTAAAATTTGGCTTGACTGAAACATTGTGATTGTATATTTGTCATTGACAATGACTAAACGCAACATATTCCGGACTGCAAAGTTATTTTATCATGAAAAGCTAAAATTTTCAAAATACATTGCAAAGTTTAATGTGATTCAAACTTTACTCTAGTCTTGGTGAAAACTAAAGTTATTTTTCACCAAACCACTTCATTTAGAGCGTACCTAGAATCTTTGAAAAACATTTTCCTACCTCAGAAAACGTTGTCATACGATATAGCGAACTTGGATTAGGTGCGAGTAAATTTTCGTATTATTTTGCTTTTGATTCTATTTTTTCTTGGAAAAATGTTTACTTATTTCCCCCTCTCAGTGGTTGATAAAGTTGAAGTAAAAATAAATTAAAAGCTTCTTCCACAGGCTGGATTTATGCTTAAGGCTCACATTTTTCTTGGAATAAACACCAAAATGCCTGAAATTTATAAGTAGGGCAAATTTTTGTTGCAATAAAATTTTAAGAAATTTGCACTTATTTTTACAAAATTTGAAGTTATGCACAAGCAAATTTAAACGACATTGATTTACTTAAGCAATTTATTGACATATTATGTTGAATATTTTCAAACATTATTCAGGAGAAATGGCAAATTTTTGGCCCACGGTTGTTTGGCATGCTAAAACTTCGCTCCTCAGTGAATATAGTCGTTTGGTAATTTAACAATTTGGCCAACAATTCTCGACTGATTTTCACAGTTCACATTTACAATTGCTTTTTGGTCACTATTTAGTTCGAATCGGTGATCCAAATGCAAGTGTATTCTAGCTCAGTGCTTCTCAATCCCTGGGTAACGACCCAAAAGTAGGTCGCCATTTAATTCGATTGGGTTGCCAACGATTGTAGCTGTATAAAAATTGAACTATTTTTGTTATGATTTGATAATAGTTTTAGTGATTCAGAGATCCCTACTTTATAGTAACGAAAATCGAGAACTTCGAGACAGAAGCTTAAATTGTCTTGTGTTTAGTTCACTTTTTAAGCTTGCAATAAAGTCAGTAAAATCTGTAAAAAAGATTGGGTTCCCAAATCTTTGCCGTCCATTTCCGCTTCGCATTGTGGTCGCCACAAAAAAGGTTGAAAGCACTCTTCTACCTGAACCGCTGCTAAAGTAAAATGTGTAACGCTTTTCATAGACTTAAACAACGGTGTATTTTGGACTCGCTCTCTGATAACATTGAGACAAAACTAATCCGTCACATAGCTCCGAATCAAAGATAATGGAACTGTACTCAAATAGTTTATAGTATGTTTTTTAACTCAAGTTTTTACATGTTGCTCAATACTTGATAAAGCTGCTATAAAAAGTTGCACTAAGTTGCAATATAAAATTTCTAGAAACAGCTTAAAACATTGTACTACAAAAATTTTGATTTTATTTAAGAAGCCGTGGGAAGCTGTAAAAAAGTTGCAACAGTAGCAAAAACTTGACCTACTTCTAAGTCTTTCAAAACTTCTTAGAAGCATCTCTTCTTATAAGTTTGTCAGAAAAGACTGTTTGGAGCAAAAAATTTTTAGTTTAGATTAATTTATTACTTTATTTTAATTTATTTTTTCTTTTCTTTCTGGGGAAAGCAAAATAGCCGCTATACGTTATTGGGTTTATTTGAAATTAAAGTTCGAAAAAAGTTTTTTCGTCTGAAACTCAGGCAAAAAACCCTTTTTTAAATATCCATTTCAAGATTTTAATTTGAGGACCAATTTCAGCCGGGGGTAAAAGGTATTGTGATTTTTCAAAAAATCAAAGATGATAAGTGGACCTCCGATTAACATTCTTCTTGCACCAGGTGTTGAACTCAGGAAGCGATACATTAGCTTGATTTTTTGTCTTGCTGGCCGAAAACTTGGATTTAAAATATTCATTCGCCCTTTAAGTAAACCGCTTCAATCTTGGTACATACAATATCTCACACCTACCATTGCAAATAGCTCTTCTGAATTATATATTTTCTAAGATGCATTGTTTAATATTGAGTTTTCATTTTTTACGAAAACACTCGGCATAAACATCGAAAAAGAAATAGTATATCGTTTATTTATGCTTGCGTGCTTGAGCTAATAAAGTGATTGAACTTACATCAAACACAATCAAAGTTGATAAAGAAAACAAGATATGAACCAAGACACTTCTTGCTTTTTAATGATAGTTTTTAAGTTTTTTCGAGAAAAACTTTTGGCTTTTAATTTGATTATAATGGAAGAACTATTTTGGTTTAGTCTTGACACGATTTCTAGCCAATCAGATCATCTCAATAAGATTTAATTACGGAGCATTTTTCTTACTTTGATTCATATCGTGGAAAACGTCGATTCACAGAACTTTATTAAAAATGATAAAACCTGGAAAACTTTTAATCTATAGGCTATAAGATAAACATTTCAATTGAAGATCTTTTTAATTTTGATCTTTATTTGACTTTTAAGTGACATCTTAATAAAACAAAGATTAAGATTTTGGTTTGATATGCAATCCTAATTTTTGTTTTTTATTCGGAGAATGTTGGCGGAAAATCCGACAAAGTTGTTCTATCCAGGGGAGCTGAATTTTTTTGCTAAAAGGGCAAAATTTAAAAAAGGTCAACACTTTCAATCATTGTCAAGAATCACCGTTTAGGTGAATACTAAAAAAAAGATCATAACTTTCGATCTGTGTCCAAAATATCGATTTTCATTCTAAATTTAAGGTAAGATAAAAACCAGAATAAAGGCATTCACCTTCTATCGATTGGATGTTTTCATTAAGTTAGAGGTTAATCTAACTGAATGATTACACAGCTCAACAAAAAAATATTTTTTTCTTTTTGCGATAGATCTTTCAACGATTTTATAGTATATCAGGTGCGCTGATTCCAAAAATGACTTTACTCTTGCTGAATTGGCTCTAGTTTTTGAGATAATGCAGACACAATAACTGGCTATAAAAGCTCAGATAACGGCCATATAAACTACACGTAAGAGGCAATTGTGCTGACAAGGAGATTTTGTTTTGCAATAAAGGACCAGTTGTCTCATTTTTAGAAAGGTTAACAAAGCAGAAAAGTCAATAACTGACCATTAGCAATCTTGGAGTCTAAAAAAATTCTAATGAAAAGTTGAAATGCAGTAACTTTTACTATATTTAGGTTTTCATGTTTTCAGTTTTAATTATTGCTTTATGTTGCCTGCTATGAGTTGTTCAAGAAGAAGAAGTTGTTGTAATGACCCTGACAGTTTCTGTTACATATGTGGAGAATATATTCTTAAAGAGTATAAAAGGTCTATTACAGATTTTGTTCGCAAAGCATACCGTGCTTACTTTGGAGTTAAACTTGGTGACCAAGACAAGCCATGGGCTCCACATGTTGTCTGCAAATCATGTGTTGAGCACTTACGAATGTGGACAAAAGGAAAAACTAAAAGCTTTAGATTTGGTGTGCCAATGGTGTGGCGAGAACAGAAAAACCACTTTGATGATTGTTATTTTTGTATGGTAGATTTGAAGGGTTTTAATCGTCACAAGAAAAAATCATGGATTTACCCGGACTTAGAATCTGCTAGGCGTCCTGTACCCCATTGTGAAGATATACCCGTGCCACAATTTAGTCATCTTCCAGAAAAACCATCAGAATGGGACTTTGTCCACCAAGCTTCAGAAAGCTGTAGTGAAAGTGATGTTTCAAGCATTTTTGAAGAAAGTTCGACCAGTCCGAAGCAGTTTAATCAGGAGGAACTGAGCAATCTCATAAGAGATCTTAATCTATCTAAAGAAGCTTCTGAAGTATTGGCATCCAGGCTTAAAGACAAGAAATGCCTTAGTGTTGGTACGAAAGTAACCTTTTACCGCACAAGGGAGAGCGACTTACTTCCGTACTATCGTTCAGAAGAAGGGCTTGTTTTCTGCTCAGATGTTGAAGGACTTCTTTTAAAAATGGGAATACCTGAATGTAAACCTCAAGATTGGCGTTTATTTATAGACAGTTCAAAAAGAAGTTTGAAGTGTGTATTGCTGCACAATGGAAACAAGTATGCCTCAATTCCCATTGGCCACTCTACATTGCTCAAAGAAAAATACAACAATATTAAACGAGTGCTAGAAAAATTAAACTACTGTGACCACCAATGGTTAATATGTGTTGATTTGAAAATGGTCAACTTTTTGCTTGGTCAGCAGAGTGGTTATACTAAATATCCGTGCTTTATTTGTTTGTGGGACAGCCGTGCTCGCAGTGACCACTGGGTGAAGAAGGAATGGCCTGAAAGAATTACACTAACAGTTAATGAATGTAATGTCATCAATGAGCCCCTTGTCCCAAGAGAAAAAATCATTTTGCCACCTCTACACATCAAATTGGGTATAATGAAGCAGTTTGTGAAAGCTTTGCCAGTACATGGAAATTGTTTTAATTACATTTGCAGAGTATTTCCAGGGATGAGCAATGAAAAACTAAAAGCAGGAATATTTGATGATCCTCAAATTCGAAAGCTGATGAACTTCACTGCATCTATGACTGAGAAGGAATTTGCTGCTTGGATTTCTTTTACTGTGGTTGTAAAAAACTTTTTGGGAAACAATAAAGCAAACAATTACATTCAGATAGTTGAAGATATGCTTTCAAAATTTCAAAGTTTGGGAGCAAAGATGAGCATCAAGATTCATTACCTCTTTAGTCATTTAGATAGATTTCCAGAAAATCTTGGGGAATTAAGTGAAGAGCAAGGAGAAAGATTCCATCAGGACATTAAAGTAATGGAAGAAAGGTATCAAGGACGATGGGACACCCACATGATGGCGGACTATTGTTGGAATCTTCAACAACATAAGCCATTTGCTCCTCACGCTAGAAAGTCTTACAAGAGGCGATTGGTTTCGTAGATTTGACAGAATGGTAGTTGTTAAAGCTCAGTATTTTTAAGCTTCGTTTGTTTAAATAAATAACGGCAACATACATTTATACGCTGTAATACTGGGTTTTAGTTCCAATACGTTTCTTGCAAACTAACGGTAAATATTGCTGTTGCATCCTTTTTTAGCATTGTAGTTTGCATGGATGCTTTGCATTTTTGTTTTACTGCGTTTACAAAAGAAGATCGAAGCGTACAGTATTGATTAAATAGCATTAAATGAACAACAATGCCATATAACACAGTCTAAGTAATATTTTTACAAAAAAATGCAATTATCTCAAAAACTAGAGCCAACTAGCAAAAATGAATGTCATTTTCGAAATCTACGCACCTGATATACCCTAAAATCAATATAATATCTGTGGCAAAAATTTGTGTGTTGACCAGTGTTATGTATCTTCCCACCTGTACCTTCCCTTTTTTTAAAAGAGCAGGGAAGCAATTGCCTCCACCCGCTTCCGGACCCCTGGTTCTATCCCAAAATTTTTTGTTTGAAGTTGTGTTTGATCAACAATAATTTTGGATTTTCCGCGGCTTAGTTTTCGAACTACAAGTAATGCTAACTTTGAAGGTACAAAACAATTCTTTCTTTAGAAACCTTATAAGTAACATTGTGATTCACAGCATCACGTTGACTTGTTATAAGTTCTGCATGTCCAATGCATTGTTACCGAAAAAGATTTGTAGTCTTTCTTCATTGTAGTTTTCTTTCTCTTGAGGTATTTTTTTGGCCCAAAAAAAGTTTAAAAAATTTGCCAAAAAGAGAAATGCCACGCAAACCCGAGACGCAATGAACCCGTGTGCGTTGACATAAAATCATTGAGAAGGCAGACCAGCATATGCTGCATGGATTGAACATCTAATCACTCCGAATATTCCTAAAAAAGAAACAGCGAAACAAAAATTGAAAAAAAATTGGTTATTAAAAGCGAAGATAGGAAACATTTTCAATGATCTTTTTTTTTACTAAGCCAGTGGTTCGCAAACTTGGGTGGTTCACGGCTCGTTTTCAAAGACTTTCAAACACTCGTGGTATTCTGTTTAAAATATTGTCCCAAAGGTCAAGTGAACCACAAAAAAAGTTTTACAACTATCTCTGATTTGGTCATTTTTGTCCCAAAAATTAAGTAAAGCTCAAAAAAAAGGTCACCACTTTGAAACTATCTCTATTTTTGTCATTTCTGTTGCAAAAGTCAAGTGAAGAATAAAAAAAATATCATTACTTTAAAGCTATTTCTGATTTCGTTATTTATCTTATCAAAAGTAAATTGAAATCCAGAAAAAGCTTCTGCTTGTGGCTCCTTGGTAAATACTTCGTGGCCCCTATGAGAACCCTTGCACTAAGCTTTGATACGTTCGAAATTGTTTTTCTCTCGGCTTTGATAATATTACAGATGAAAAACCATTTCTCGACTCAATGTAATATACGTAATAATTTGATACTAATAATTTTTAACCAAACAAGCACAAATTATTAAAAAACTTTGTTTTTTTTAATTACATGAATAAAACCTTCTTCTTGTAGCCATTGGTAATATTGTAGCATTGGTGATCAAGAATGACGCCCGCACGGCCAAGTAAGTATTGGAATTCCGTATTGAAAGCGACACGATCGACAACGTTGCGTTCAAAGCTTACTTTGGTCACTCTGTCGTGTTTTTAAGAAAGACACTTTACGGCATTTTCCTGCGCTGGATGGTCCTAGGAAACAGCTGAATTTCAATCACATTACAAAAAAATTAAAATAAAAAGTTTTAACGGAGAGCAATATGTTGGTAACAAAGTGCGAGATATGTGAGTAGACTGTATAGTAAGCGATACATTTCTTTCAAACTTTTGATTGTTTTACCTGCTGCAGCAAATATCAAACCCGAGCCTACTCTTCTTTTTTTATCAAACGTCCATTGTGACGTAAGATTTGTCAAACATCCACTCACAGTGTTGATTGCCATTAAGCCCCGTTTCCACTATGAGCGTGGAAAAAAGCATTTTTTGTTTGTTTTATTGCTTTTTTTTTTGCGCTCGCTTCAATCGAAGATCAATAAAAGAGAGAAAGAATGCTTTTTTCCACGCTCGTAGTGGAAACGGGCCTTTATGATTATAAGATTCGTAAGTCGCAATGAGCCACGGCTTGACTAAACAACAGAAAAAAACATAAATTAAATAAAAAGCCTTAAAAAACTTATCAAATAGTTATACTCGGTAAAATAATACCGTTCCTTTAAAAGTACTTCGCTTTATAGACGAGATTATTAGGAAACTTAATATTTTTTGTAAAGATCTCATTAAGAGAATTACAGTACTCACATTGCCAGTTAAAACTTTATTTCGCCACAAACTTTTAAGATCAAATTTAACGAAATACGCTATGCAAAAATGAAAAACTTTTGTTTTGGTTGACTTATAGGCAGAGTTACCATTTCATACTTATTTCTAAGATTTATGCTTCTTTCTATGAACATTCTCTAAGGGAATTTTTTCATTTTTATGTCTAAAAAAGTGTTTATTTTGGATTTAGTGCGTAATTTTTAATAATATTGTTTTAGTTTTCAATAGCAATTTAAAAAAGCGTCATAGAATTTTTTGTGTAAACATCAGTTCAAGACGTTATTTTTTGATCTTCACTTGACGTTGCCAGTAAAAAGAGTGTGAAAACAATTAAAGATTGTAAATTTTGGTGCATCCTCACTTTGCTGTTATTAGCTGTGTTTATTTTTTGATCAAATCGAATGGTAACTCTGCTACTTGTGCTGTTTTGTTTTTTACATTAATAATTTTTGTTCATGTTCAAAACAAATTAATACTTCTAAAAAATCAAGTACTTTTCAAAACTTATTTTATTTGTTCAATATAAGACGGCAGTGATATGCAACCGGTTCAAACGAACTTCTTTACAAATTGTGATCTCAACGAACAAATAAACCATTTGCTCAAATCGAAATTATTAGACGCAAAAGTGAAACTGAATTAGAAAAATTTTTAATCTGGCTCAGGAAAGAATCTGTTCTTTACTTTTTCTAATCCCACTACTGATATAAGATAGACTAGATATAGACAAATAAAAATTTGTTTTAAAACCAAATTTAAGCTCACGATTGTGCTCTAAATTTGACGAAAAATCATTATTAATTTATTGCAACGTTTCTCAAACTGTGTTTCATGAGCGTACTTAAAGTCTTCCGCGGAACTATAAAAATGATGATTTGCATGATAGGCTTAGCATACGTCCCGAAGGGAAGACTTTTTATATTAGAGATCACTAAGTATTTAAGATAAAAATCGAGAAATCAGAGACAAATTCTAAGTGAAGTTTTTTTTAATGATCACTACGTATTTGCGGCGAGAATTGAGAAATCAGAGACAAATTCAAAGTGAAGACTTTTTTTAGAGATCGCTACGTGTTTGAGACAAAAATTAGAAATTCAGTGAAATTATGACTAAGAGTCTCGTAAGCTAAAATAATAAGGCTGAGTGTTCCGTCAACAAAAAGAGTTTGAGAAACTCTGATTGATTGGTCTATTCTATTTTTATAATCAGAATGCGTGTCTGCTGAAAGATAATTACCAGGCCGATTTTAAGATTTGTTTGTTTCGATTAAAAGTTGTTTTTGAAATGGATGCCAATGTCAATAACGCCAATTTTGAAAACCTCTATGAACTTTTCTGACTACTGAACTTAACAAGCCAGAACGATTATAACTCGTTAATATATACGATGATTTTATGGAAAGATTAATTTAAAAATTTTTTTTATCAAAAGGGTTTAAATTCTTGAAACTTACTCTTTAATCTTTTAAGCTGAAAAAAGTTTGGACTTTATAACCTTTAACTATTTTTACTACGATTTAAAAAAATAAAATTTTTATCTAGGTGTATTTTGAAAGCTGTATGTATCAGTGACGTGCGGTGAGGCTTTTGATTGGTGAGGCACAAATAATTTTTAATCAATAACAAATAACAGTTACCTACTAAATAAAATAAAAACCAGCATGCTTTCACCTTTATTTGAAAATAAAATCCATTCGCCTATCTTTTTGGACAAAAATATCTATGACGTTGTTGTAGAAATCCTCTTTATTTTGTCGCAACTTTTGTAGTCGCTCCTTCTCAATTGCGATTATTGCCAACGATGAAAGGCGCTTTTCTTTAATTCGATTTCTATTATACATTTTAATCCTCTTCAGTGCAGAAAAGGATCTTTCCACCGATAATGTTGTAGCGGGTACTGTGTGCACTAGCTTCAATAACTTGTCGCCTCCGGAACTGTCTGAATCAAATAGTTCTGGTACAAAAAACTGAGAAGTTGTGCTGGAGTTTTACATTTATTTCTAACCGTTTGTGAGCTGTAGAGTCCAATAAGATCTCTCTTTAGTTTTACACAGTCGAAAAATTTAGCATACTTTTCTGACAGGCTCTGTAATTTGGTGTCATCAAACTCTTGAGCCATTTCGGAAAATTTTGAACAATCGACCAAACCCAGAAAGGACAGTTGACTGAAATTTTCAAACCTCGATTTTAGTTGAACAATAATATCATCCAAAATATTGTAAAATGTTTTTTTTATATCGCCGTCGTCAGTAAGATGAAGTGTTGCACATTTCTGCTCAAATCGGTGATAGAAACTGTCAAACTCTTGTCTCTGTCGCTCAACATAATCAATCGTGTCGCGTATTTGCGCGCAGCAAAATGCAATGTCCATTAATTTGTTTTGCAGTACTCTGAACAACGCATCAGTCTTATTAAAAATTTCCTCATAAGCGATAATCAAAAAGCAGGTATTCGTTTTTAAGAGCCACCGCTCAAATCCAGCTGCCTTTATTACCGACCATTGTCCCACTTGTCTTCAGCGTCGCCAATAACACGGAAAACCATAAGTAGATCAGAGTGGTACGTGCTGACCGTTTGCAACAATCTAGAATTTAGCTCCATCTTGTGGGTGATGCCCTTTGCAAACGACGCTTCACAGCATTATCTAATAAGTAAGTGCGTTTAGTCGATTTACTAAAAAATGCAGTTAAACCCTCAAGCGTTTTAAAAAATGCTTTACACTCAGGAATACATTTTGCTGAATGTAAGAGCACCAAGTTCAGTTTGTGGGGATAACAATGCAAAAACATTGCTTCGGGCACATCTTCTTTTATCTTGGCTTGCACCCCATTCAATTCAGATGACATTACAGATGCTCCGTCATAAGTCTGCGCTACCAGCTTTTCCACAGAGTTGAACTTTTGTAATATTCCCAAGACATATTGAGCTATTGCAGAAGCTCGTGTGTCATCACTCACATCATCAAACCCCAAAAAGCTTCCTTGACTATATATGAAGCCTCACATACATAACGAAAAATACCTTCGCCTGCTTTACATCATATAGTAAAAGACGTAGATGTGCATTACAAATAAGCCTATTCATTATGTCTTTGAAAAATTCAAAAAATTAGACCTTGAATTGTTCTAACTGTGACTGAAGGAATTATTGCTGTTGTGATAAAAAATATAAGCTGTTTAGCTCTCAAAAGAAAAAATATTAAAACGCTTGGTCTAGTTGAAAGCTATAGCTCTTTCGCTTATAAAAAAAATTTTTTAAGATAAACTCTGTTGATTAAATCAGTGAATAAAAAGGTCGAGAACCACTGCTTTAGTGCATCAGGCCCAGGGCCGTAACTTCGTCAGGTGAAGTCCCGGTGCAATCATCTATTATGGGGCCCCCATTTTTTTCTCTACTTAATATTCAATTGAGCTACTTTTCTCAACATAGGAATCATTGACGATTCCACGTTATAGAAAGAATTTTCAATTGAAATAATTAGTCAAAAAAGCATTGAGCTGAACAGGGAGAAGGGGCTAAAGCTAAGTTTACTGTGCCTGTAAATCAAAGGTGCCTGTAAATTGAAATAAAATTTCACCAAGATTGCACGGTTCAACACAATCTTTGTGATTGCAATGTATTCAAAGCAAAATAATGGCATGGCAAGGATTTCGTGGGCACAGGCTGCAACAACAATTTTTTTATTGTGTAGTAAAAGTTTAATCAAATAAAAGTCGCAAAGCGAAATCGTTTTATAATGACAAAAAAACTATGTGCAACCTTTTGAGGCATGTTGTTTTGTGAGCACTATTAACGATATTTCAGCAAAATGGTGATGTACTATGTAATGCGGATAAATTGTTTAACCCAAAAAGAATTAACGTACAGCACATTCACATCACCACAAAAGATATAAACTAATAAAACATAATACGTTGAGGCCAATTAAGTAGGCTACAGTAATTTACTCGCGGATTGTTGGAAGCTTGAAATTTTTCCATCTTACTTCTGCACTGGCGAACTGCCGGATAACTTTTCTAAAATCTAAATTTTTAGCTCGTTCATTTTCTATCGATAGCAGAGCCAAACCGCTAAGTCTCTCTTGGGAAATGGAACTCCGAAGAAAGTTTTTGATCAGTTTAAGTTTAGAAAAAACCTCTCTGCCGTAGCAACTGTTACAGGTACTGTCTTATACATCATGTATGCCGTACAAACGTCGGGATAAGTTGTGGCAAATGATGCATTTTCAACAATCAAAAAAGAAACCATTTCTTTAGCAGATTTTAAATAAGCAATCTTTTCTCTAAACGACGTTTTAATGGAGAGCATTTGGCTAGGAACAACGGAGAGACGTTATCAGAAAATTTGTTAGAAAATTTTCTTGCTTCAACGTCAAAATTCAGATGAGAAGCATTTAATAGAAAACTTGGTTCCGAAACTTGATATGAAGTCACCACTGATTTCATTCCTTCAAAGCGATTAATTTGTTGGCAAAAAAGTATGTCCATCATCAGAAAAAACACAGTTACGAAAAATCGTTTCTTAGGATCGCTTAACGTTATTTTTTTGGATAGTTTATCGAAGTAGGTTTTTTTTTCTTTGCTCTTTTGTTTAAAAACTGTCTTGGCAAACTCCATTTAGAAGCAATAGTGGAAGCTTCGTTTAGTAGGCTACTGCGTCAAAACTCCTTCTGAGTTGAACAATGTCTTCAGCAGCAGTTTCCAGAAGTTTATGGGGAGAAATTAAGTCAATTTTTTTACACTGCATAGCTTTCAAAGGAATGTTGACAATCTGCAAAATCTTGCATTGCACAATCAGCATGCATACAAAGTCAAAGTTTTTTATTTATTTCTTTATTGCCATAGCTTCATCCTTTTCCTTTGGCTTCGTGCTGGTAAGTATTATGTCAGTCAAGCATTTCATGACGTCACCAAATCTTTCCTTCAAAGCATAGACAGCATCATATCGACCAGATCACCGAGTTGGATTTAACGCATTTAATGTAGGATTTGAGCAATAATGATCATGGACATTCTGAAGCTTTTGCCATCGCACAATACTATGGCCGAAAAAATTATATACCGACTCAATGGTGTCGTAAAATTGACGTGTCTCAGTCACGGCTTCCATAACAACTTTGAACACCAAATTGAAATTGTGCGAAGCACAATGCACGTAGTAAGCATGTGGAGCCACTTCTTGGATTTTGTTATGTCAAGTCCCTTCTCCTGAATAGAATTCGTTATCAGTTTGTGCAATCCAATAGCGGATGAATCTTCAACTTTGATAAATGAGGTAAACGCTTCAACAACTTTCAGTTCTGATGGCGGTCCATCATCGTGATAATCAATTTTGACGTAACGAAATATTTTATATAACTGGTCTTTTTGACTGATATCTTGAGTGATATCAAGAATAATGGCAAGAAAAGGAGCGCTTTGTAGTTCGCTTTTTATATCACGGAGAACTTCTTCAGCTGGTACTGATATTAGTTCAATTTGTATCAAAGGACTTAAATGTTTTGGAAAACCTTTAGGTAGTTGTCTAAAAGTTTGTCTAAAACGGTGTCATATTTGGCAAGAAGCTGTATGATAGAGATAAAATTGCCCTTGTTATCATTCGAAAGTTCTTCACTGGATCCGGAAAAAGGTAAGTTGCACTTTGCTAACATCAACGTAACATTCACCAGTCCTTTCAAAACATTTTCCCAAAAGTTTGTTTTTTCCAGCAAAGACTTGTGCAACGCTTTTTCTATTGTCTCCCTGTTTCTCCATTGCTCATATACCGTATGAAACACGCCTCCGCATGATGTGTGGAGCTTTCATGGCTTCAAATTCACTACGATAAATGCCTCCAGTCATTTAAACTTGTTGTACTTGAAGGGTTTTGAAGAGCGTAAAAAGTCCCTGGAGAGACATTTTCATGAGAAAATAACCAGCAGGGGTGGTAGTAAACACGGTCGATTCTTGTTGAATAACATAACCAATATCTTCGTAGTTTTAGACCTGATTGTGTTACATAATGATAATAGTTTGTTGAAAATAAACGACCGCTGTAGAGCGGATATTTAGGGAAAACTTCTTCGGGTTGTTTGGGAGCTGCTGCAATAATTGTTTTCTTAATTTCTGAGTTTATAATAATGGTGATAAAGTCATCATTCTTGCTTGCATCTGATCTATCGGCAGCGTGGTCGAGTGGTTAAACGCCGGGATCGTGATTGACACGGTGTCTTTCAAAACTTACTCGCGCCATTCTGTTGTGTCCTTGGGAAAGACGCTTTACGGCACTTTCCCGTGCTTGGTGGTCTTGGCAAGCAGTTTTAAATTTAAGTCATATCTCTATTGAAAATTTCAAGCGGACAGCAATATTTTGGTATCTCCGGAATTTGCCGGGGTAATTGCTTGCCCTATGTATAGCGCCTCCGTCGCTTTCCTGCGAGTCAGGAGGATAAATACAGAGATAAGAATAAAATAAATAAAATATCTTTCGTACTATTGGAATTTTGTTTATTGGTACCATTGTTGAAACTGTTAACGTCAATAAGCTGGGGAGGAGATTCTGTCTCAAAAATCCTGACGTCTTGCTTATCCGCTTTGGATGTTTTTGGTTGAGTTAGCTACGAACTCAGTCGCTGAGAGTTTCTGGCTGCCTCAGCTATTTCTCTCCTTTTAGCTTGTCTCTTTTGTGCTCAGCTTTGATAATTTCTTTTCATATTAAATTGCAGTCAACTAGAGTTTTACAATGTTGTTATTGAAAACCTAAAAAGTTTAATAAAATTTAGACAAAAATACTGAAAACTTAAAAAGTTTAATAAAATTAAAATTTTAGCAACAAATAGTAATGTTTAATGTATCGAACTCTCTTGGTTATTGTTTTTTAGGCTCACAACATATTATTGCTGCGAGCGTAAGGACTACGGTACGTCTAGCAAAAAGAATTAAAATAGAAAGCTTAAACTTGACTTTTCCATCACTCAAATCACAACTTCTTTCAACGAAAAAAGTTGATTAACAGAAATTACAAATCTGATCACTGACTAATAGAATTACACTCAAATGGTCTAGCACCCAGATGGCTAAACTAAATCTACGTACCGTAGCTTATTGAAATAGAATAATCACTATTCTCAAAAACTAAGGCGTTAGATCTTGCTAACTCTAACTCCTGTCACACAGGCAAAACAATAGCACAACAAAACGCTGACTTTCATAGTACAAATTACGAATTTATCTATTTATATGAAGCGGGCAAAATTTAACAGAAAAAATTAGCAACTTCGAGAAGATACTATATTTTCTTAATTAATTATTCTACGATGATATAAGCCAACCAGATAGTTACTGTTAGGTCACAAAGCACCAAGTTAAGTAACATGTAATACTATTGAGTTACTAGAATATGGTGGAAAATTGTAAAATTTTCTCGAAACCATGACGTGACATTACGTATGATTGCGTACGTCATAAAGCAAAACTTATTAACAATTGCAAGGTAAAATAAAGCGGATAAATATGATGCTATATGATCATTATAGCTTAAACTTATCTTACTAAACAGACTTGAGTAAGGTTAGCGTACCGATTACGTCACAATTAAAATGAAGACGTCACAATTGAAACTGTAAATGTATTAAGAAATACTTCAAATAAATTACATGGTTAAATATAAATTAAAATTGTGGATAAAATATGACATTTAATAATAATAAGTTTACTTGAGCTTTTAACAAAAATATTTAACAATAAAATGTAGCAATGCGGGGTCCCCTTGTGCTGGGGCCCTGTTGCATGGCACCGGCTGCACCGGCGATAGTTATGGCCCTAATCAGGCCATTTTCAGCTACTGTTATGCGAAACCGGAGAGTTGCCAATAGAAAAAACTCCTCGACCTGACACCTTTATAAAAAAAGCAAGTAATTAAGTATTCAACATCCTCAGCAATTTTGGCCCGCATTAAATAAAATAATTTCATAATCTCCTGGGAAGGAGAGGGCTGGAAGAGGAAGGGCTGGAAGTTTTTTGGCTCCGATTTTGTTCGAAAGATACAAAATTGAGCAAAAAAGCGTAGGCGTATATCATCGATGACAAAACACCAGCATTTTGTGTTCCAGGACAAACAATAGCTATAGTAGAGGTGGAAAATTTTTGTCTCTTAAGAATTACTAAGAAAAAAGTAATACCTTTTGAGGGCTCCATTATGTTTTTAATTCAAATCAAAGTTGAAAAAAAGATTATTTAAAAAAACTTTTTCTCTTTGAAAAATACCGTAAGTTAAGAGTGTAAAAAAGTTTTACTTCAAATCGAAGGATAAAACCACCTTTTTGTAATTGAAAGTAAGGTGGAAACTAAAAAGTCTTCATACTGAATCGACCTTTAATTTTTGAAAACTCAATGCTGCAGAACCCTAACTTTTGCTGTTGCTATTGTATAATAAGGCACTAGGCATCACAGCTTCTTAAAGCTGTTCTCTGTTAATAAATCTAATAGTAAAAAAAACAGATGATTCAATCACAAAACTTGCACAGTTATATCAACTTTTACTTGATGAATTGCGTTTTGATGAATTGAAGTTCAACGGGCGCTGCACAACCCGTTGCACAAGTAAACAATTTAAACGAAGAATAACTAATAGACTGCGTTATCATCTGAACAGACCAAAAAGTAAACACAACTAACAAAATAAAAGAGGCCTAAAAATGTCAATTATTTTGCGTTTTTTTCCTGTGAAAACTTTTTTTAACCTTTTCTTACGGTTTTAAATGATTTATGCATATATTTAAAACAGTGCTTCTCAACTTTGTTTTGTGGCGACCCCAATGCTAAGCGGAAATAGAGAGCATAGCTTTGGTGACCTATCCGAAACTTGTGATCCAAATTCTGGTTATCTCAGGTAGTTCACAAATTAACATTTAGTTGTGATTCTGACTTGGACTTTTTGATTTTCCTTCTTAAAAAGTGATAATCTTTAAAAAAAAAGTTTTCACTTTAAAGCTGTCTCGGATTTCCTGATTTTCGTCCTTAAAAAGTAGTGATTTAATTTTTACACAACTATAGTTGTCGGAGACTCAAAAGTGGGTGCTAAGACGAAAAAAAGGTTTTTACTTGATTTTAAACCAAAAAACGACCTCTTTTCTGCGGACATACAGCGAAAACCTTGTAATAAGCGCGTTTTCTAGAAATTTTGTAGAAAACGAAAAAAATTAGTAAACATTAAACACAAATAAGCACTTAATTCTAAAATAAGCACGTTTCTTAGAAATAAACACAATTAAATTTTCTAAGATAATATTCATAAAAATAAGTACAAATCTTAGAAATAAGCACGAAATGTTAACCCTACTTATACTGTCGATGTTGAATAGAATTTTTGAATAGAATTTTTAAAGTTAAAAAAATTAATTTTAAAAAAGTGGCTTGAAAAATTCTAGATTTTTTTGACTCTTCTCTAATAAGTTGTAACGCTGCTGAAAAAAACCGTGAGTATTTCTTACCTAATTGAAAAAATCAAAATAGTCTGGTGTCGTAAAATAATAAACGAATCAAAGCTATTAACGAAGCTAAAAACCGGCATATGAAATATCAAGAATTGTTATATACGATGCTACTATATATTGATGTTTCTGCCCTCCTTTAAATGTCTTTTTTGAATAGTTTAGAAAGAAACAATAAAAAGACCATTAATATGAAAAAATATTTCTTTTAAAAATGTTTTAGTCACTAATGTTAAGCCGCACTGTGAATTTTTTTTAACCCTAAATAGAATCCCCAAAAATAAATAACGTCAAATTCTTTTTAGGCTTTGTTATATCATAAAACTTAGGCTCTAAAACGTTAGTTTCGGTTGTTTAAGAGTCTAGATGAGTTTAATGAGTTAAAATAAAGTCAAATTTTTGATTAAAGCAAAGATTTGTCAAAATTTTAACGGCAAAAATTCAGTTTTTACCTATATTGCAATTTTTCAAGCAGTGATTAATACTTTAAATATTTTGTTTCTACTATTTTATATTAGACATTCTAAAAGTTTTGAAGCTCAGACCCCATAGCAATAATTTTAGAAACTTTTTGCCCTTTGTCTTTTTATAAGTTTTGAATTATCCATAAGTATTACATGCGTAACACTATTCCACCAACTTTGCATTTCTTCTGAAAACTTTCACCATTGCATTTCTTTCATTGCATTTCTTCAAATCCCCCCGACCCGGCCCGGGGTGGTCAATTTTTAGTTTAAGAATTTTTGATATACAATATATAGCAGTTTTGAGAAACGTTTACCAATTTAGAATTTGAAAAACGCTTTCTAGCAATATTTTTAAGCGTTGATCACTAACGTACGAGGTTAAAGCGGATTAACTAAAATTTTTATTTCCCTGTTGACAGAAAAATACAATGAAACTTTTTTAAACTGATGTACTGAAAATAGCCGTTTTTGCAACATTTTTAACAAATTTGTCCATAAAAACATTTATGACATGCAAAAATTGTCAAGCCAAAATTTAACAAAAAATTATGTCAAAAAATGGTTCTGCCCAAAGTCATCAATAAAAAACGGCAGGAAAAGTTTTTTCGAGATATTGTTAAAATTATTAAAAACTTTAAACTACCAAACGAACAGTTTCTTCTTCAAAATATTTTAATCTAGTGATAAGCAGTTTTCTGCTTGTTTTCATCTCACGTCTGTAAACACAGGAAGTTCAGCTGTTTGTTTTCTTTGGTTCTGGCGTAATATTACGTCATATCTTTACTTAGCCTTTGAAATTTTCTCACAGCTTGCGATGAGAAATAATAGAGACTCGATAGTTTTCGAAAAGCTTTTATGAAAATAGGCCAGACAAGTTTTTATAATTTGTTCAGAACTTTTGCAAGTTTGATTTACAAAGAAAAACTATTTGTCATTTAGTTTTTACAAACAACAAAATGATTTCTAAATTGAAATTCTTTGTGAAATTGAAACAAATGAGTGAGCAAAAAAAAAGCATTACTTATAATATAATTGCAACCATTTGTGGATGGTTTGCTTTGTGCTTTTCTGTCAGTGCAGTATTTATTAACTACTGGTTGACAGATAATCGTCTCTGGTCTGCCGGTTTATGGCTTGTGTGCAACAAAACAAAATGCTTAACTATTGCGGAATACCCAGGTAAATAATAAAAATAACGATATTTGTTAAAATTTTAATTCGCAAAATAGGTAAAAGAGTATATTAATGTAAACCACAAAATTTCGTTTTCCCATTGTACATGTTTCGTTCAAGTTATATGTTTTTTTTTTTAAATTGTTTATGTGAATATTGTGAAATCGGGAAATCGCAAGAGCTCACAATTCATGTCGAAAATTGATTTCTTTAAAAAGAAAGAAATTATTTAAGTTTTACGTTTTTTTTTCGAAAAGCAAATAAACAAATTAATTAATCAAAGTTCAAGCGATTTTTCGCAGTGTCATTGCAGCTGTTGCACTTAACGACGCTTTTAGTTGATTAAATTATTTTTTAGTTTTATGCAAAGCTCCTTAATCAAATTTATGTTAGATCTCTACGACCAAGCGTGGTTCCAGTCTGTTCGAGCAATGATGGTTTTATGCACTTTTCTGTTATTAATTGGCTGCATTTTCAACTTAATTTCGCAAGTCAAACGCAGCAGAAAAACAAGAAAAGCGTCAAGTGTAATGTTTAGTTTTGCAGGTGAACAAGTAATTGATTAAAAATTAAACCCGGTAAGCTGGCTGCTTCAACCTTTTTTCAAAACTAAACAGAATTAAAAAACTTACATTTGAATAAAAATTTATGCTAAAAAACGTTAAAAATTATATGGTTTTGTGCAAATTCTTCTTCTTCTCCTTTCGACTTTCCCTTTAGTCAGGGGTGGCCACAGCGTATCATCATTCTCCACATCTTTATGTCTTCAACATCCGTCTCCTTCGCACCAACTTCCCCCATATCTTCTTTCACTACATCTAAAAATCTTCTCTTTGGTCTCCCTCTTTTCCTCTTTCCCGGTAACTCCATTTCCATCATCTTTCTTCCTACATATACTTGGTCTTCCTCATGACATGTCCATACCACCTGAGCCTACCCTCCCTCATCTTCATTCCTAACCGTTCTACCTTAACGGTACTCCTGATGTGCTTGTTTCTAATCTTGTCTTTTCTCGTCACTCCCATAGCAAACCTCAACATTTTCATCTCTGTGACTTCCATCTCTTCCACTTGTTTTTTTGTGACTGCCACTGTCTCAAGTCTATACACCATTGCTGGTCTCACCACTGAACTGTACACTTTTCCTTTTACTCTAGCCGGTAACCTCCTGTCGCAGATTACTCCTGATACTCTTCTCCATCCGTTCCATCCTGCCTGTACTCTCTTCTCTACCTCCCTCTCACAACCACCACTTTCTTGCACTGTTGATCCCAAATACTTAAATTTTTTTACTCTTGGCACTTTTGCATCCTCCATCTTTACTATTTCGTCATTATTTCCTCCATTTATGCAAAGATATTCGGTCTTTGACCTATTTACTTTCATCCCTCTTCTTTCCAATACATGCTTCCAGGATTCTAACCTCCGCTCCACTTCTTCCCTGGTCTCTTTGCAAATCACAATATCATCAGCAAACAGCATCATCCACGGTGGTTCTCTCCTTACTTTATCCGTTAACCTGTCCATTATTACTGCAAATAGGAATGGACTTAACGCTGATCCCTGGTGCAGTCCAACCTTAACCTTGAAGCTTTCTGTAGTTCCTACTGCACACCTCACCACTGTTTTGCTTCCCTCATACATATCCTGTACAAGTTGCACATACTTTTCCACTATTCCGGATTTTCTCATACAGTGCCACAGCTCTTCCCGTGGAACCCTGTCGTAATTTTTCTCTAGCTCCACGAATACACAATGTAGCTCTCTTTGACCTTCCCTGTACTTTTTCATCAACATTTTTAGAGCAAACATGGCATCGGTGGTTCCCTTTCCTGGCATAAATCCATATTGCTCTTTGCTGATCTCCACTCTATCTCTTAACCTGCCTTCAATAATTCTTTCCCATATCTTCATTGTGTGGCTCATTAGCTTTATTCCTCTGTAGTTTTCACAGCATTGTGCGTCCTCTTTTTTTTTATAGATTGGGATAAGCACACTCCTTCTCTATTCTTCTGGCATCCGTTCACCCATTAATAGTCTGTTGAACAGTCTGGTCAAAAACTCTATCCCCATCTTTCCCATGCACTTCCAAACTTCTACTGGCAACTCATCTGGCCCAACTGCTTTACCTTTTCTCATCCTTCTTAGTGCGTTTTTTACTTCTTCTCCACTGACACAATTTACCTCTTCATTAACCACTTCTGCTTCCTCTGTCCTAGGGTCTCTGTTATTTTCCTCGTTCTTCAGTTTCTCAAAGTACTCCTTCCATCTCTTTAACACTGCTTCCGAATTTACCATCACATTACCATTTTCATTCTCTATAATCCTCACGTGCTGTACATCTTTCCCTGCTCTGTCTCTCTGCCTAGCCAATCTGTACAACTCCTTTTCACCTTCTTTTGTTTCCAATCTAGCATACAAATTGTCATAGGCACGTCCCTTTGCCATCGCAACTGCCTTCTTTGCCTTACTCTTCTTTTTTTTGATTGGTTATGGTTTGATTGATTCTGGTCATTGATATGGTTTTGCGCAAATATGATCTATAAATCCAAACCAAATCAAATTTTCTGTTAGATCTACATTTATTTTTTTCTACTCCACAAAATACAAGTTTGCGATTTCGTTTCAACAACATCGCGCTTAAATAGCTCAAACCCTAAAGTGGTTAGTTGCTACCCGATCAATAGTTAGCAGTTGGCAACCATTGAGTCAGATGTGATCGGATCGAAATTAAATCTAGGCTTTACGTTCACCATAGGCAGAAGCAATAATTACTAGACTAACGACGCAGTTTCAACTATAAATTTATTTCGTATTTCAATGCCAGCTTGCCTCTTACGATAACTAAATATTTCAAAAATTGGTACCACTAAAAGTTTTAAAAAAAGAAAAACGTCCATCATGTACAGCCAGTTTAGTATTGCTAAGTTTCTAATTCTACTATAGGCTGTATTTTTGAGACTATGAGAATTCACCAATCAAGTAAACAAATTTTTGAAACATTTATATTTAATTTCAGCAATAAATGTAATGATAGCAGCGTCGGTCTTTTCTGCAAAAGCAACAAATAGTTTTAAAACAATCAATTCTTCAAACTTGGACCATGGGTTTGCGTATATATTTGCTTGGATGACGAAAATATTTGCTCTCGGTGCTGGAGCAATTAACCACCGGTCTGCAGTAAAAATTCCAGTTCCAAAAAATTGCAAAAAGCTTGAATCAAGATCTGTCAAAATCAAAACTGCAACAGAAATTAGCCTGGGAGTCAACATTAAAAAACCGATACCTAGATAGAGTTTTGTGCTGTGTTTGCTACTTTTAACATTCGATTACCTCAAAATTGTTTTAACGTATATGGTATTTTTGATAATGTAACATTAACCCATTTAACTACGGATAAATTACGAGTACCTGTTGAAATTTCAAACAATTGCTATAAATGCAATGACCAATGAAGCTAATCAGCTTCAAATGTCGACACAAAAAGTTTTTGACTATTTTGTATTCGTTTCCATATAATCTAAAATGATATGAACTTATTTAATCGGTAATAATATTTTAATTAAAAAATTTTGTGATTATTTACATTTACAAAAAGAAACGTTTTTCAATTTTCGTTATCTTTTAATCAATTTTCTTTAATCTTTCCATTATATCACCATAGCAACACTGCTATAAAGAACAACAACAACAAAAGCTGGCACCGTTTAAGCATTAGCTTTGACGAAGCTCATGGGTTAAAATTCGAAAATCAAGTTTCACTTGGTTTTACGTTACACAAAACGACCATCCTTTTGGCAGAAGATGCGTTGAAAACGTCTGCCAAAAATGCCAGCACTATAGACACGCAAGCAATGATGAACCCGTTTCCATACTGGTAAGTCTCAGGTTTTCGATCGGAATTCCAAAAAGAGTACAAGGCTGCTCCAATAACTCCAAGCACACCTGACAATGAGTTTTTGCTTTTCAAATCGACTTCGATAATCAAAGAAAAAAATTAATTTCAGCCAACAACAAAGAAACATTTCATTATTTTTTTCGATTATTTTTTGCGGGTACTTCTTGTTCAAGAAAATGTGAGTAAGTTATGGTTAATTCATATTTATTCTAAAACATAAAACTTGAAAATCTTTCACGACCTATAACGAGCAGTAAGTAGGCAAATATTCTAGAGATTGTGCAAGCCAGGTCGTACAAATGATTTAAAAAAAGGAGAAAAATCAAGACCGATCCCTGAGAGACGCTCTTTTATAGACGACGAAACCTGCTTTATTTGCTGTCAATAGTGGTAAAAATGAAACTTATGTTTTGAAGAAATCATTACGGTGTTGCTACTACAGTAGTATTAAAAATGAAAGCACGAAGCCCGAATGTATTTTTACAAAAACTCTATAACTCGTTTACTGGGCAGCGCGGATGTGTAATTCAGTGAGGTTTTTAGTTGTTTTCATGCAGGCATAAAGAGGAGTTTAGATCTTAGGCTCTCTTAAAAAGTATTTGGAAATCGGCGTAATAGAATATGCAATATATGGTGACTGGTCAGGGTCCGAGTAGTCACGATTAGTCTAGGAAAAGTGTCGTAGTCGGCGAAGCTCAACTGGCTAAATGCCTGAAAGACTTGGTATATAGCTGAGGAAAAAGCTAAAGAAAAAGTTTTAGTGTAAAAAAAACAAACAGAACATGGGGTAAAGAAGATCAAAGTGGGCCAATCTGGTTTTGTTTGCATAAGAAGGCTCAGATTTATAATCGAATTTTGATGTTTGTGTAAAAAGTGGGAATTAGATCTTTAGAAAGACAAATTAGATGTTTAGAAAGACGATCTTCGAGGGCTAGGGTGTTTGGAAAATTAGGAAAGCGTGTTGAGGATAAATAAAATGTGAGATAGAGCGGAGTTAAAAGAAGACTTACCTTGAATGGGTTTTGCAAAAAAACTACTGCAAGTTTTCTCCAGTGACTCAGCTGTAATCTTAGAAATCACAATAGAGGTATATTTTAAAATTGTGATCCAGTTTTGGCGGCTTTCTTTTGGGCAGTTTACCATTTTTGAAAGCTTTTCGGCGTTTTGCAATAGTCTTTTTGGTAGGGCGATTGATGCTACCAGAAGGGAAGAAGTGGCAGCATCACTAAAAAGTTTGGTAAAATTGTGAGTAGCTTGAAATGGAGAGAGGAGAGAGACAGAGAGAGACAGAGAGAGATAGAGAAAGAGAGGGAGAGGGAAAGTGAGTGAATGAGTGAGTGATGAAAATATAAGGAGGTGGATAGTATCGATGTAAGGACATATTTATCTCAAAAGGATTTATTATTGTGGAAAAATAGACTTATCATACGTCTCAGTTCAGACGAAACAGTCCCGATTTTTAGAGCTTTGTCTCGGTGTCCGCCCAATTAGCAATATGTCCGGTTATTTTGAATTTTAAGTGAAAATTTTTTTTGAAAAACACTACTTTTCAAAGACGAAATTCAAAAAATCCGAGACAGATTCAAAGTGAAAACTTTTTTTAGAGAACAGTATTTTTTAGCAACGAAAATCAAAAAACCCAAAACAAATCCCAATGAAGATCTTTTTTTAAAGAACCCTGCTTTATAAAAACAATTTCTTCTTTAAACAAACGTAACAGTTTATCACTTCGGAAATATGGTGTGCCTATTGAAAGAGGAAGGACGACGAGAAAGTAAGGATTTTGATGAAAAATGGGAGGTGGTCTGAAATAACCAGCTGAAATAACACTTAGTTGCTATGGTAGCAGGGTAGGAAAAAAGTCGAGAGTGGAAGGATTACCGGTAGTGTCATGTTTTAGGTTGGGATGGTTGAGAAAAAGTAAGTCTAAGGAGAGTATCAAAAAGTCTTTGCAAAAAGTTTCAATAGTCCTGTAGTTTTAATAAGTTTCTGCAAAAAGTATTTGTTTAACTGGTCCTTTAAGCTGTGGAAATCTCAGGATAGATAATGGCGGTTAAAATTGTCAAAAATGAAGATCGAAGGAGACAAAGGAAAAAGAAAGATTGAAGGAGACAATGGGAAGAGAAGATTGGAAAAGAGGAGGAAGATAAAATAATTTAGGACTAGAAGAAGAATAACATAAAGGTCAAAGTAATAAATGGGAGAAGTTCCTTTTCTCTTAACTGTGATAGCTACATAATTGAAAGAGGGTTAAATTGAGGAGAGATGCAATTAAAAAGAGGAGAATAGGGTAGACTTTCTTAATCACAATAAGAGCAACACCTCCTAAGTTTCCTACGGGCGTGATGGCTCTTTTTTAGTACAATCCTTTCTGAAAGTTTTCTATCCTGGGATATGAAAAAAGGTGACAGAAGAATGGTGCAACTTTTGCACAAAGATAAGATAGTGCTGATTTTGGGAAACGAAGTGAATAGCTTTAGTACGACGCGGCCGGATGCAAGTCCAAGTGTGTCCATCAAAGATTTTTCAGAAGGAAAATAGAGAGATCCTACATCAGGTTCGATGTTTGCATAGAAAACAGTTAGCACATTGAAGTGATTAGTTTCCCCAGGTAACTGGAAATAGGCAAACGGAACAGCGATCAATGGGAACAAGGTTAGAATGGGTGCCGCTGCTAATGAGGGAGAATCGGATTGAATAGAAGCAAGAAGAAGCGATTAGAAAAGAGAGTAAAGGTTTCGAAAAAGTGGCACGTTTTGAGTTGAAAGGGAAATTAGTAAGGAGCAGTTGATTAGTAAAAAACGGTGAGAACAGGTCAATTAAGATGGCTGTTCATGGGTGACGTCATTGATGACAGCAATTAAAAAATTAAGGACAGATGTCTATGGGGAAATGCCCTAGGATGAAACCCTCGGAAAATTGACCAGTTATTTTAACCCATATTGATGCAGGAAAGGAGACTGCACCACCACGATGAAGAAGCTTAATTGTCGTCGGTCGAGATACTAAGATGGGTCGGCAGTATAATTAGGATAAGCGAGAGTTGATACAGCAACCAGAAAAATCTCTTCAAATACTTCTGTTAGGTACAATATATCAAGTGGAAAATTAGTCCCAGTGCAAAGGCTAGATCCGATTAGTTCCAGTGTTTCAGTACCCAAAAGTAAGATCCTGCGACATTCTTACAATGGTAGAAGAGCGCAAGGTCCTACCAATCAAGCATTCTCAATTCAAGCTGTTGCAACATGCAGACAGTTGAAATTGCCAGCGTAGAGACAAAGGTAAGAAAACATTGAAACATTTGGGTATTGCAATCGCATTGTTGGATATTTATAAAGTCGATTAATTCGTTGCCACAGCTTCCACAAAAAAACTACTCAATCTCGATATAGTAAAGAATTGTCAATAAATATGTAGTTTTGTAGGTAATTAACAAAAGTGGCTAGACCGTGTTTCATGCTTGAAAAACCTAACTGGATTAAAACTTGAAAGTACTACTTTCATTGCAATAAATATCCTGTCGCCTTTGCTAGACATTGGAAAACCAAATCTTTAGCTTTGAAATTTTGGTTTTAGTCTGAATGCAGAAGAGCAGATACATATTCATTCATTACCTAGTGGGGTACGATAAAGCCCCTGCCATGCAGGTCAAGTAGTCAACCTTGGAACAAAATGAATAAGATATTGATCAACTATTTTGTGCTAGAAATTTTTTTAATAATAAAAAATAAATGAAATTATAAGTAAAAGACGAAGAAACTTATTCAAAAAAAGCAGTCGGTTAGCAGATTTTTAAAATTAATGTTTGTGTTAATAGAAAAAAATTTGGCTATGAAGCCCATAATGATTTATGCCAATAAGAGTGTTAAAATTCCTGTGGCTATTTAAAAAACGTTTTTTAAAAAACGTTAATGACAAAATTAGTACCTCCAATAGCAAAGAAGCCGACCGATGTTTCACGAGCTTTCTTGCTGCACTTCCATTGAGACACGACGTTTGCGATGTTGGCCAAAGATACGAATAGTAACATGCTGACCATAAAAGCCCGAATGGCACTTAAAAACGGCTCACCTAATAAAACGTTTGATTAGCCAATACACCTATTCATCTTAATCTTCACAAATTTCTCTCAGTTTGTACCAATCACTGTGAAGGTCCTGAGATCAGTCTAGGTCTCAAGACCAATTTTTTGTGGTCTCTGTCTCGTCTCGGCCTCGACCTTGTGCTGGTGGTCTCGGTATCAATGTGATATAATGTCGGTCTCGTGTTTTTTAAACTGGTCTCGAGACCGGACATATTTTGATATGTTTTTTGCTTGATGTTGTTGTGATCAATTTTGCAATTTGGTTAAGAACGACACTCAATTAACAGCTTTGCCGCAAAATTGAAGAAGCAAAAAGCTTAGATTCAAACTACGGGTAATCCAGAGTTTTGCAATTTTTACATTTTTTCCAATGAAGATTTTTATTGTGATCAGGGTCATCTGTTACAAGCTAATCCAGTTACGAAAAAACTTTATTAAATTTTTCTTTTGGCAACAAATAAGTCTAGTAATGCTTTGAATGTTTATACTCACACCCTTTCCCGCAATTGGTGTATTATTAGGTAATAAAATTTTTTTGGTCTTTACTTTAATTTAATTGATTATTTCAAATTATCAAATATGTAAACTTGGATCGAACCCCTACCCCAAAGAAAGAGATTATTTTGATTTTAGGTATTTTTCTCTTAAATAAAGCAAACAAATTCTTGTTGTGTAACCAATAATTTGAGCATTACATTTATATATTTACTAACTATAGCCAGCAATTTTTTATGAAAAGGTCGAGTTGTTGGCTTTTTCAGCCACAGCGTTTGCCTACCCCTATAATTTGTTTATTTTTGTCTTTGCATTCATCCTACAGCCTCGCGTCGGAGGAGCTATGCTTAAGACAAGTAATTACCCGAACTGCTTCCAAAGATGCCAAGATATTGCTGTCTAATTAAATTTTTTATTTTAATTTTTTTAGTTTTTTAAAAAAATATGACTGAAATTTAAAACTGCTTGTCAAGACCGCGCAGCAAGAGAAATGTGCCGAAAAATATCTTTCCCAAGGACACAACAGAATGGTTCGAAAAGGTTTAAAAACGCAACCGTTTTGATCATAATCATGATGCTCTAAACACTCGACTACGCTTCTGACAATCCGTTTAACCACCGGTTAAAAAGTTGTGGTCTATGAATCCATACAATAATGCGCGAAAGGGGGAGAATGGGGATTAAAAAAACCTCCACGAAGATTGATGTCCAAGGTTCATAGTAGCACTAAGATACTTTAAAAATAGTTAAAATAAAGGTCTTCACTTTTTTTCACATTCGTCAGCAGTGCGGCTGAGAGGTTAAGAGCGCCATCATTGACGGCGAACGTGATCGACACCATCACGGTTCAAATCCTTTTCTCGCCATTCTCTTGTGTCCTTGGAAGATCACTTAAGGGCACTTTTATCTGCTTGGCGGTATTCGCAAATAGTCCTAAATTTTGATCATACCTCTAAATATTAACTAAAAAAACAAAATAAAAAATTTCAACCAGACAGTAATATCTTGGCTTCTGCGGAAGCAGTTCAGTGTAATAGCTTGACAGCTGCTCTATATATAGCGGCTTTGACAATTTCTTGTGAGTAAGAGAGACAGGAGGATAAAAATAAAGTTAAAATAATCAATGTTTAAAATAAATAAATAATCTTTATTTAAGAGAATCCTTAAAAATGGCTCTCTTTTTTTGTTGTACCAGGCCCCTTTTTGTAAAAGACATCACAAATTATAGTGTTGATTACATCACAAATTATAGTTGACATCACATATTATAGTGAGATTGTGTTTTTAGCTCTCAACTACCCCACCCCTCCCCCCCTCCATAAAATCTCTGCACACGCCATTGTATGAATCTAATAGTTTAGAATAGAATACAAGACTGCTTAATAGTTAGAGTTAAAAAAAAGTTAATATGACGAGGTAGAAAAGGACAGCGTCCTAAAAAATACTCCAAATAACCTACTCAAAAGATACACAGAAAATAAACAGAGATAATACCGAAAGAAAAACAAGCTAGTCATTAAACAGTTTTTACTTTGCATAATTCGTCATTATTTTTAATCTTTTTGAGGTGATTAATTGGACAAATTTTATTTTATGTTAGCAAAAAATAACCAAAAACTGTAACATCCCAACAAAAATACCCGAGCTAATTAAATATTTGAATGAAGTTTAAACTATTGCCGTGATGACCGTGCTTTCAGCATTTTTGAGTTTTGAAAAAAAAACTTTTAATGAATATTCTGCTTTTTTGAACATAGTTAACCAGCATGCCTTGTGTGTTTCCGCTTTTTCTGCTTTAGTTGAGGATTTTTTAAGCGAATTGTTTTATTATGCAATCACACAAAGCAAAGCTCTTTCCAGCATGTTAGAGATGCTTTTTTATTTAAAATGTAATAAAGTGTAATTTATTGTTTTTGGAATAATTAAAATGGACAATAATTTTGTAAAATTTTTTGGTCTTAGTCTTAGTCTCAATTGTTTTTGATCTCGGTCTCGAACCTTAGGTCTCGAAAAAATATCGTGTTTTGGTCTCGATGTTTGTGGTCTCGACTACATCACTGCTATCAATGCTATATTTTCATTTTATTAAGTGTATTCATCTAATCAGCAATATTCACATTTGTCGGTATCTTTAAGATCTTTACCCTCTTAATACTTTAAAGTATAACTGGTAAAATATAACTATAACTATAAAAAATATAAATAGGCCTACATGTATAACCGGCAAAAACAAAAGCTTTCCAAACAACAAACTAATAGTAAACAAGTATTCATACGCTTGCACTTGCTTGCTATATGTATACGTTGAGAACCATTAATTTTATTAATATTATCGTTTTAATGTATTTCATCTCAACGTTATGAATTACCAACGTTGCACTGACGCCCACATTGCTTTAAAAACATTTTCTTCGGTTCAAAATATGACTGAGCTTTTTGGAAACTTTATACTGGGGGGGAGAGTGCTCGCTCTCTTTGCTTGCTTATATCTCAACAATTACTAGCGCTAGAATTGTCATTCAAGTTTGTATAGAAAGGAAATTTCAAACTCTTTGAATTTAGATACTTAAATGTTGCATTTAAACATTATTTTGGATTAAAAAAGCAAGTTTTTAAAGGCAAGTCAACTTTCGCAAATTGGCTGAAAACGAGAGACCGATTTGAGAGAGTTAACAACTTCGACTGTTTGTCGAACATCATTGATCCGTAAAATTAGAAGTAAAAATGGTGATAACTGAAATCCACTTGGCAAGATTATTACTGTTCATAGAGAAAGAAATTCTACCCCAGCAAATCTGCTAAAAGCTGGTTTTATTAGAGTTTATAACGCTTCGATCTTTGCTATATATCAAATGATTTTTTAAATTCACTCACTTTTGTAAACAATTTAGGCAAGAAACTTTATAACATAAACAAAAAGGCAAATCATTACACAAAAAACTTTAGTTGTAGTTCCATATCGCAGAAAACTCACCTTAATTTTTCTTCACTGTAAAAGAAAATTTCGACTTGACTAATTTATTTAGAGTTGATTTCTTTTGATTACATCGATTTGATTTCTTTTGATTACATCGATTTTTTTAATTTTACAGAAATCTTTTATATTTCGAATGTTTTTTTCTTTTGGTTAAGTACGTTAACACATTAATAAAACATTTGTTTATTAAGATTTTGCTAACGTTTTCTGACGTAATTGATTAACTTTGAATTGTTGTACTACTTGTTGAATTAGTTAGATCTAGTTTTCGTAAGAGTTACAAAAAGTTAGAATTTTCGAAATTAAGTAATTTAATTAACATCATCTTAAAGTTCAACTGTGACGATTACTGTAACTTTGTTCAAAACTTATGACACCGACATTCTTTTTTTGCAATAAAAATTATTCAATTGATTGTCCGAATTTCAACATTATAGTTTGAAAAACAAAAACACCAGTACAACCACAGAATAATTTTGCACTAAGTACAGCTCAATGCATATTTTTGGAATATTTTTTGAGTTTGCTTATGTGAATTTTTGAAAACTGTTACCTGGTTGAACAAGATCGGAAGCGCCATTTCAATGCCATTTCTTTTTTTGATTTCGGGGCCTAAGGTTTCTAATATACAAATTTCACACCGACGTTTTTTCTGGTTGAGGAGAAAATATCGATAACAAAGCGGTATAAATACTTGGTTCCACAACATTTTCGCCAAGTATCAACTTTATTTTTTGTAGAATTTCATTGGTTAGACCTTGCTTTGGATGAAAGGTTTTTACTAATTTCAAAACAAGACTAAACCTAACTTTAAACAAATTCTGCTTGCGCGTCTCCGTTATTTCATTGCTAATACACTTGCTGCATTTATGCGACAAGTGTCAAGCTAATACAAAAATGCAATTGTGGTCCATTTTCGAGACTTGGTTTTACACCAGCGTTTCTCAAACCTTTTTTCTGCGACCCAAAATTGCTAAAAACAACGATCTACAAATATGACTGCGACACAAATAAATTTGAGTGAGCGCATAGTGAAACAAAGCGAAATTGTTATGTAAGCCAACAATGGTCGTCTAATTTTTAGCTGTATATGTGTGGGTCAAAATTTGTTCGTGAGCAAACCTATTTCGATTTCTTGATTTTCGGCTGAAAAACTTAATGATCTCTAAAAAAAAAAAAAAGGTCTTTATCTTGATCTTACTCTGATTTCTTGATTTTTGTCTTAAAATCTAATTTTCTCTTAAAAAGGGTCTTCACTTTTAAAATCTTGTGTGCGCAAATCTTTCTCCTTTACGTGCGGTAATTTACAAGCTTTTGCGACCCATCCGCGTAGTCTTGGCGACTCACATTTGGGTCGCAATCCATCCGCATAGTCTTAGCGACCCGTGGTTTGAGAAACGCTGTTTTACACGATAGAAGTAATTTTTTAGTAATAATAATAGAAAGTAATTTTTTTGGTCCATAATGTCTGTACCTCCTTTCGTATAATCACATAACTTGTGTAAAGCTGATTTCTTCTTTTGATTTTTTGAAATTTAAAAAATTTGGGCGCATTATTGATAAGACTGAAATATTTCGCTTTCCTGCAATTTTAGAGTTTACAATAAAAGAATTGAGGTTGATATTTTTTACTAGTTCGTTTCAAAAAACTTTATAGAAATCGATATCTCTATTACACATTTGCTTTATTTCGTTTGATTTTTCTTTGCGCTAAGCTTGAATAGTTCCGATGTTAGTAATTTTCCGTTCCAAAAGCCGTTATACCAAAGGTATTGAAGTGTATAATTGATCGTAAGATAAACTTTTACGGTAAGCCAAATCAAGAGCTCGGGAATTTTTCTGAATTGGCTAGAAAATTTTACACGAAAAGAAATCTAAATCTACAGTTACGGCTTTTTCAACATAAACAATTTCCCTTGGAAAATGAGATTGAATGCGTTTTATTGCCACGTAAATTGTTTGAGTAAATACAGTTAATGAACCGTTCAGTCTCAATTGTTTTGATAAACAGTTTACACTTTGCCTTTATCTCGCTTTTGGCTGCTGTTTTCTCGCGATTTATGAAATAGTCAAAAAGCTAGTTACTTAACTCTTAAATTACTTGAGCAATTTTTTCAAAAATTGCACCAACTTTTAGATTAATAAAAATCAGGAAAAGTTATAAAATTTGAAGAAATTTGTGCAAGTAGTTTTTGAGAAGCATACAGCATTTTAACAGTGCAAGTATTTTCCGCCCCCCCCCCCAGTCGTAATAAAGTTAAAAATTCCGTGAATGTTCGATTTTTTGAAGCAGGTGGGAATAAAAACTAGATATATATAAGAGAGTTAATATGCAAGGATAAAATGGAAAGGGATAGCAAAAAGAACAACTTTTACCAAATCAAAATATTGAGCAATTATTCATTTAAGCGTAATTTCTACAAATTTTTTATGAATCAAAGGCAAATTTTTACAGAAAAATTTTTGATAAACAAACAAATTTATTATGATGATGAGAGCTGGTGGAAGCACATAAATACTTCATAACCAATTATATTTTTTGCAGCGTACCCAAATAAATTTATCTAGACTTTATTCATGACATCTATAACACTGGTCAACAAAAAAAAATTTTTTTATTGGTGCCTCAAATATTAGAGCTGTTTTGGAGTATATTTGGGGCGCTGATTCCGAAAATGACGGCGGTTTTTTCGCATCAGCTCTAGTTTTTGAGATACGGTATACCGCTCATAAGAGACGAAGTTTACAGTTTGGTGTCACAATGGTTCGGAAGGAACCTAAAAATCCTCACGACGATTGCTATTTTTGTATGGTTAACATTAAGTGAATCAACCGTAACAATAAAAAAAAATGGATATAGCCCGACTTAGAATCAGCAAGACGGCCTGTCCCGCATTCAGACGAAGTTCCCATTCCTGTGTTTGACCACCTAACAGAACTAATAGAAAGCTCTGATGAATTAGTTCTGTTGATGCAGCAGTGACCTGTAGCAGTGAAAGTGAGTTTCAGGGCGCAGTTGCTACACCGCTGCGATTTAATCAGTTCGAGCTGAATGACCTGGTCAGAGACCTCAATCTTTCAAAAGAGACATCGGAAATCCTCGCATCCAGGCTAAATGAGAAAAATCTTCTTCAGCCTGGTACTAACATTACGTTTTATCGTATAAGAGAAAAAGATTTACTGCCCTATTTTTCGAAGGAAAATAATCTGGTTTTCTGCAATGATGTTGGGGGGCTTCTACAAAAAATGGGACTAGCAGAATACAATCCACAAGAATGGCGCCTTTTTATTGACAGTTCTGTAAGAAGTTTAAAATGCGTTCTACTCCATAATGGCAATAAGTATGCTTCCATTCCAATAGGCCATTCAATTAGTATGAGAGAAGAATATGATTCGATTAAACAAATTCTGAAAAAGGTAGCATACCTTAAGTATCAGTGGAAAATATGTGTAGACCTAAAAATGGTAAACTTTCTTCTGGGCCAGCAAAACGGTTATACAAAGTATCCTTGTTTTCTCTGTATGTGGGATAGCAGAGCAAAAAGTGAACACTGGACAAGAAAAGAGTGGCCTTTGAGGAAAGAAATGATTGCAGGCGAGAAAAACATCATTCATCAACCCTTGGTTACCACAGAAAATATCATTCTCCCACCGTTGCATATAAAACTTGGTCTTATGAAGCAATTCGTCACGGCATTGAATACAGATGGAGCATGCTTTCGATATTTGTGCAGTGCATTCCCAGGGATGAGTATGGAAAAGATTAAAGCAGGAATTTTTAATGGTACACAGATCAGGCGGCTTATAAAAGATTCGCAATTTGCTAGGCATATGACCGAACACGAATCAGCTGCTTGGACCGCATTTGTGCTGATTATTAAAAACTTTTTGGGAAATTACAAGGCAAGCAACTATGTAGAGCTTGTAACCAATATGTTAAGCAGCTTTAAAGATCTTGGCTGCAACATGAGCATCAAAGTCCACTATCTTCATAGCCATTTAGACCATTTTTCAAAAAATCTTGGTGACCTAAGCGAGGAGCACGGTAAAAGGTTTCACCAGGATATAAGAGTAATGGAGGAGCGGTACCAAGGAAGATGAGATGAAACGATGCTAGCTGATTATTGTTGGAGTTTGCAAAGGCACTGTCCTGATACTAAACACTCCAGAAAGTGCTACAAAAGACACTTTTTAGATGTTATGTAATTACTAGAATAAAGTCTTGCATTTTTCAATGTCTATTGCTTTCATCAGGGTATTTTATTATTTTGTGTTGTTGAAAATACGTCAAACACGTAGTTACTTTGCTATTGCACATTTGACATACCTTTAAACAATCTTAAACAAATTCTTTGTTGCTTAAGATCCATGTATAACAGATAAAAGTCGAAATTATAGGGGTATGCCGTAACTCAAAAACCAGAGCTGATGCGAAAAAAACGATGTCATTTTTGGAATCAGCGCCCCAAATATACCCCAAAACAGTTTTAATACTTGAGGCACCAAATTGTGTGTTGACCAGTGTAATCGAAACGGTGTCCGGTAATTTCATTGCGGTAAATTCATCATCGTGGTAATTTCATCGCAAGGTAATATAACTTTTTCGTATGGTAATTTCATGGTGGTGGTGGTTGTGGTGGTGGGTTTACCCGACCCATTCCTGGGGATGGGGGCGCGAATCCACTCCGCGGAGTCCCAGTAATCGGGCGACTCCCTACGGACGGGACTAGAGGTCCAGAATGGAGAGGGAATGGCCAAATATGGTCCGACGCAGATGGTCCAATACAGGGGAGTCTAGCACGAGATGAGAAAGGTCCTGTGATTCAGAACCACAGTTGTTGCATGAAGGAGTCTCGGCTCGACCAATTCAGTGGATTTAAGTGCTAAGGAGAGTGCTGTGCCCGTTACAGCGTAAACGAGAGAGAGCACAACGAGCGGAGCGAGGGAGAGTAATTCTCAGGAGATACTGAAGGGATTTGATGTTGAAAGAGACCAGATTGGACACTGCATCTCCATCTGGTGTAGAGGGATAGTCTTTGTGAATAAATAATAGGTGAGAGGGACACTGATATTTTGGAGGGGTCAAAACAGGATCCAACTTTAGCAAGAGAATCAGCTAAGTCGTTATCAGGGAGGGAAGAGTGACCAGGTATCCATTGTAAGTGGACTACCTTAGATTTGGATAAAACATTGAGGAGAGATTGTGTATCGGATAGGGATTTGGAGGTTAAATACGGTAAAGGAGCAGAGAGGGTTAATGGGACAGATAAAGAATTAGAAAATAAGGTGATAGATTCAAAGTTACATGTCTTGGAGTGAGATACACCACTCAAAGCCATGAAAAATGGTGAAAATCTCGGCACTGTAGCTGGTAGCCCAAAGACCAGTCGAGAAAGAGAGGGAGGTAGCAGTGACACACTTTGTACACTTGATGTGAATCCAGCACCACCCTGTCCCAGCCCGCCAGGTACCGAATGTTCAGTCCAGGCAGTGAGATAGGGAGGAAAGATGGGTGGTAGCTGTGGTATGGCGAAGGGGGGGGTCTTTACGAGAGCATGGGTAGGAGAGGTGGAGTAAATTGGTGTAAGTAGAAGGGTAGACCAGGGGAGTTTAGGGGGGCAGAGGATTAAAGGTTCACGATAAGATGTAGTTTGGAGTAAGATGATGTGATCGGGAGAAGGATCTCCATGAACCTTTCTTGGATAAACCTTTCAACGTGGTAATTACATAGCAACACATTTCGACCACAGTGTAGTTGCATCGTAATACATCACATCATCAGTAATTTGGTTGCCTTGATTTAATCAAATGACTTTTGTTTGTTTTTAACGTTTGTTTTTTAACAGGATTTTTTAAGTTTAAGAGTAAACCACACAAAACATTTTAACTTTCAAGTCGAGAATTAATTTCATAACTCGGATTGAGTCCTTGTCCTTTGTAATGATAAACTTGAATCGAGTTCAATAGGGTTGGACGGTTTAGGGGGTTAGAGTTAGGGATAGGGTTAGGTTAGGTTTAAACTTAGGGATAGATACTGCGATGTAATTATCACACGATAAAATTATCGACAATAAAATTACCGCAATGAAATTACAGTAAACCGATCAAAATTTTTTAAAAATATATAGAGATATTTTGGTTGCAATAAATCGCCAAAATTATTAATTTTTTTTTCTTGAAAAATTTTTTAAAAATTTATACAGTGTTTTTCGATCTAGTATAGTCCTCTACCGATCAATTTTAATCATGTGTCGATCAATTTTAGTCACTACCGATTAAATTTAGTTCTGTGTCTACCAATTTTAATCATGTACCGATCAAATTTAATCTTGTGTCGATCAATTTTAATCGTGTATCGACCAAAAATAGTTATGTCGACAAACTTTATTTTTATTGTTAAATAAACAATTTTGAGATATAATTTTTACTATAAGTTTTTTTGTTAATTAAATTCTATATTATCAAATATATAGATATATAATATAGGGTCTCTATATTAGGTCACCACAATATTGGGTCTCCATAATTAGGTCTCCACGATGTATATAGTCTCCACAATTAGGTTTCTATAATATAGTTTCCATAATATTAGGTCTCCAAAATTAGGTCTCCATAATGTAGTCTCTATAATAGATACAGTATTAGGTCTCCATAATATAGCCCCCATAATATTGGGTCTCCATATAGGATCTCCGATAGGTCTACAGTATATACCTATCTACATATACATGTACATTATGGAGACTATATTATAGAAACCTAAGTATAGAGACTATAGATTATGGAGACCTAATACAGAGACCTCATATTATTTACGGGAGACCCTGTACAAAGATACTGTATATATATAAAAGTTTTTGCAAAACGAAATTGATTGCAAAAAGAACGAATTTGATTGCAAAAAGAACGAATTTGATTGCAAAAACAACGAATTAGATCGAAAAACCCTATTTACAGGTATTCTAAAAATCTAAAGTAAGATTAGAAACGCAAAACCTAATTTTTTTGTTAAATGAAGCACATGCGTAACATAACTAGACCATCTTTAAATATTCAAATAAATTCTTTGAGGTAATCTACAAAATTATGATATTCTTACAGTATTTGTTTTTGAAAATGCAATAGTTGTAGGACTTTAATTAACAAAAAAACTTATAGTAAAAATTATATCTCAAAATTGTTTATTTAACAATAAAAATAAAGTTTGTCGACATAACTATTTTTGGTCGATACACGATTAAAATTGATTGACACAAGATTAAATTTGATCGGTACATGATTAAAATTGGTAGACACAGAACTAAATTTAATCGGTAGTGACTAAAATTGATCGACACATGATTAAAATTGATCGGTAGAGGACTATACTAGATCGAAAAACATTGTAATTTTAAAACAAAGCAAACTAAATCTATTTTAACCCCGAGTAGAATTTAAAAAAGCTTTGCTCAGTGTTCACAATTACTTTTGCTGCAAAAAAAACAAAACTATCTAAAAATACCAAGTGACATCAAAAACGTTCATACCAAATCGTTTAAAAAAATTTTCGAAAGCAATCATTTATTCATTGATAAAAAAAGTGAAATCATAAGAAATTTCACTAGTGCTATTGTTGCTATATTCTTTCTTTTCCTGTGTTTACGTTCGGTAAATATAAATACTGTTGTCCAGCTTTGCTTTTAGACTTTGTTTTTTAATGTAGTTGCATTGTCTGAGTAATCAGTGAATTACTGTAGAAAAATAGCCGAAGTGGAAGTATATCGCAGCATTAGGCTGAGGTGGTGCGACAAATTGAAAGAATGAATGTAGATGGGACCACAGTGCGGCAAATAATTTTGAGGTTAAAAAGGAGAAGATTGGTCAACTCAAGACAATATGGTGAAATTTGAGAATAGAGAGAGAAGGTGAACCTTCAATAAAGATAAGTGGAGACCAAGTGGCTGCAAAAACAGGCAAATTCTAACAGATTGGGGAAAAAATGATGATGTTACAGTTGTTTTTTTTAATTCAAACTTTTTTCTCTTTTCTAATTTCGACTTCTCATTTACTAAATCCAGTCGACTGATTCTCTATTGAGCATGTTACTAATTTGCTTTTGTAATGTCTTACGTCTGTATTTCTTTGCTTGGTTTTGTAATATTTATTTAACATATCTGAGACTTTTAAAGTAAAATGATAATTAAATTGTGGGACTATTTTTAGCGCTAGCTACTTGCACGTATATGTTAATAAAATTAAAATATAAATAAACAAGCCAGTCATGCACAGGAATAAAATTTAAAAATTTTTTGTGAGCCACTGATAAATTTCATATTTTATATCTATTCCGGCTTATTATCAAAAAGAATTAATTTTAACTTTAAAAACTGCTAAAAGGGAAAATAAAATAACCTCACTTATAAGGTTACAAAACAGCAATTTTTTCAATATTTGAAAAATTTGAAAATGCTTTAAACAAAACATTTAAAGCTGAAGATTCACAATATACATGTACTTGCTATGGGATTGCATCTTGATCCAATGCAGGACTTCCACAAACCATTATTGAGATTATTTGATAGTAAAATCCATTGAAATGATAAAATTGATGATACTGCTAGACCCATAGATGTCCAACCACAAGCAGAAGCAATTGCGTTGTACAATGTAGAAAGTTTCCAATCGCTCTTCGACATTATCTTGCAAGTCCTATTAGACAGCTTTCCAAATTGTGTTCCAGACTCTTACATTTTTAATTTTGAGGCTCAACTTAAAAATTTTACGCTATGAAATACTGTAGAAATAGAAATACTAAAAAAAGTTTATAAAAGCCAATTAACAAATTGATCTAAATGAAAAATCACCTTTTATTTTATAATAGAAGACTAGCTAAAGTCTGCAGAAATATTTCTTTTCAAGATTGTATTCCCGCCTTTTAACCCTTTAAATCAGATAAAAATGCTCAGTCTTTCTGCCTGAAGCTCGTTATAATCAATGCAGGAAATGCCACATAAAGTTTGGGCTGCTCAACTTCTTTTCTTCCAGCTTGGGTCAAATTAAAATTTTGAAAGTATCAAAAAGAACGCTGATAGTCGCAAAGTTAAAAAGTAATAAACCCATAAGCATGAAGAGCTAACATCCAATTTTGAAAAGTCTTACAGAAACTTATTTTGGCTTCTGTTGAACTAAAATACTAGATTGCTAATTTAAGCTAGGGGTTCTCAAAGGGGCTTTTACCGAGGACCACAAGAATTTTTATTTTGGACTTCAATTTGGGACGAAATTGACAAAATTAGAGACAGTTTCAAAGTGATGACCGTTTTTTTGTCTTCACTTGACTTTTGATACAAAAATGAAAAAATCAGAGATGGCTTTAAAGTTATAATCTTTTTTTTTGCTCTTCACTTGACTTTTGGGACAAAAATGACAAAATCAGAGACAGTTTCAAAGTGATGATTTTTTTTTTTTTTTGGTCTTCTCTTGACCTTTGGGGACAATATTTTAAAAAGGGAACCACGGGTGTTTGAAAGTCTCTGAAAAGGAGCCACGAACCACCAAAATTTGAGAATCATTGATTTAAACTACTTTTAAAATAGCAGAATGGATTTTAATTTAAAAAGCGTACTGTAGATAATTAAACTAGGCGGGGAAAGGACGCTTTAAACCTCGCCAGCATTAATCGTTAGCGAAGTAGTCTTAAATGCTCTGTAAGTGACTTCTTCAGAAATCATTCTTGACGACCCTCATGCTCAGCATCAATGCATGCTATCTTGTATTTATAACTAACAGAAAATAAATTTAGGTGACAATTTTAAAACGATTTTTCAAGAAACTTTACAGTTTTGGAAGGGAACCGAATTTCCGAAAATCTCCAAGGTAAAAGACAAAAACTTAGTTATGCTAAAACGTTAACCTGAGAATAAAATTTGAAACAATGCTGTAATATTCAATATTTTACTAGTTTTTTCAATTTCAGCTATTCGTGTAAAACTGTAAAAATCACTTACCGGAGTTTTCCACTTAATGTACCCCCCCCCCCCAGTTAATGTACCATGGGTATATTAACTGGAAACAGGTGCCAGTTAATGTACCGTGATACATCAATAGGCGCCAAAGTTTTGTTTTGTTTGAATGTCTATTAATAGGTTTTTTGTCACAAAACCCATTGTAACAAAATAATTTTGGTCCCTGCATGATTAGCGATTGCAATGTTCGTGATAAAAACATGCGTAAGGATCCATTATTCCAACATTCTGAAGTGATAAATTTTAGAGCAGACTTGTATTCCAAAAAATTTTTAACTTCTTTTCAAAATGTTGTCTAATTGATCAAAACGCAGAGATATTCCAGTAGAAACAAAGTTGGAAATAGTGAAGCGCTACAAAAGTGCTGAATATTTGTACCAACTAGAAAAGGAGACAGGTTTTCAGAGAAAGCAAATAAAGTATTGGGCAAAAAAGGAAGACAGCTATATCTCCATAAGTAAAAAATAAAAACGTAAGAGGATTGGCCGCTCTGGCCCAAAAGCCAAATTTTAGGAAGTCGAAAAGCATCTGTTTGTCTGGTTCCGAGATGAAAGAGAGCACAAGCACCAAGCCAACTACACTCGGCTGCGAGAGAAGGCACAAGAAATTGCAGAAGAATTTCAAACTGTCAACTTTGTTGGCTCTAACAAGTGGATTTTTAATTTCTGTCTTCGTCACCATATTGGAAATTGTCGAATTACACATCAAGGGCAGCAGGATGGACGTACTGCAATGAAAAAGCATCAAGTTGTAAGTGATTTTCTTGTTAGTTCTGTTGTTGTTGTTGTTGTTGTTGTTGTTTGAAGGGTATCCACTCCAGGTCAGACACAAACAGGACCGGGGCCGAGGGTTTATCCTTTTACTACCCCAGACTGCTGTACTGCCTGGATCAGATGCTGGTAGTGATATCATTAAGCCAGCATCGAGTTTCGTCATCCAAAATCGTCAGACCTCGTGCTCCATGTGGTTCCCGATGTATAGGGCACGCTGTTAGTACATGGTCTGCGGTTTGTTAGTTCTGCTCAGAGCACGGTTGGATATAACCTGATGCAAATCTACAATATGGACGAAACGCCGTGTTATTTCGACATGGCCTCAGATCAGACACTTCATTTCAAGGGCGACAAAAATGTTGATGGCATTGATACAGACCATAGAAAATCGCGCTTCACAGTAACTCTGTGTTGCTGTGCAGATGCACGAATGGTAAAGACTCTGATTGTATTCAAAGGACTTAAAAATGTCCCAAAACTGAATCTGCCAGTTGACGTCGAGGTTACCGTAAGCATGGGCGGCTCCATGAACACATGTCTGCTGCCGAAATGGATTCGAAGCTGCTTCACTCAGCGTGGACCTTTTTTAGCCCATACACCATTAATACTCTACATGGACAGCTATGGATCGCATATTAAAGAGGAGGTTTCCGAGTCTCTCCGCTCCCATTGTGCTACAAAAGTACTGGTGATTCCTCCAAAGATGACTAGTGTCCTACAGCCATTGGACGTTTCACTCAATAGTTCTTTTAAAGCTGCTCTTCGTCGAGGTTGGTTGGACTGGCTTATAAACGGTCCTAAAGAAAGGACTGGAAAAGGATATCGTCGGCGACCATCATACCAAGCGGTGGTGGATATGGTGTTGAAGGCTGTGCACAGTCTTTTGCCAGAGAGTATCAGAAAGAGCTTTCGAGTTTATGTTATTGCAGCAGAAGGAGAAAAAGTCCTTGAGAATGAACTGAATGAGCGTCTGAAGCAGCTTTTGATGGCTCCTAAAAATGCAGGAATGGTGCTAAATACTGAAGAAGCCAGTGCAGAAAACATTATAAAGGTGGAATCTTGCAACGAGTTCGATGAGGAAGATGAACTGGATTTTATTCAGATTGGTGCAAGTGACATCATGGAGGGTTTGGATGCTGATGACTATGACAACAGTGCTGAATAAAATTTTTGAGCATTAATTGTTTTCATCAACGAACATGATGTTATAATAAAAAAGCTTTTTGAATTTTGTTGTCAACGAAAGTGTATAAAAAAATTGTCGGAATAGGCACTTAATGTGCGTTTCCACTTAATGTACCATGGTACATTAACCTGGACTAAACTTATTTTGAAATTTTGTTATTTTCCAGTTAATATACCTGATACATTAAGTGGAAAACTCCGGTATGTTTATTCATTACCATGAAACATCTTACGCCTCAGGTGTTGAGACCAATCTTGAACCTAGGATGAGATGTTACCCTTAATTAAAAATACGGTAACTCTATCTCCATTCAACTCAACTGCGAGTATTATGCATCAGTTCGTTGTTGTAGCTGACGCACTGGCCTGGTTGACAGCGTTATCAACGACGTCTTTCACGTTAAAATTGAATGCCTACGCCCCATACCAACGAAAATATATTTTTTTCTAGCAATCTTTTTGCCCGAAAGCGAAACTTTTCTTTATTTACCGCAACAGAAATCAGGAGCTAGAGGCCATTGTTCATTGGCCACAAAATGAAGCGCAAAAATTGGTATTTTTTTTAATATTTTATAAAGTCAACTTTTTTATTAATACGTAGCCTAATAGATATTAAGTTAAAATTTATTTTATGATTTTTTTTTACTTCCAGGAAAAATTAAAGCATAAAAACTTTTAAAATTATATCGTTGAAAAAAAAGTTGTTTTCAGAACAAACTTTTGGGTTGTTCCTTCTATCGTTTTCAACAAAAGTCGGCTCTGCATTGCCTTAACTTTTACTATTAATCACGAGTTAAAACTGTTCCTTTTGTAAATTTTCTTAATAAGCTAAAATGCAAAGCTATAGATTGTAACTACAATTAGTATTTTTTAAAATAAGATTTATTTATCAGTGTAGTAATTTATGCTATTGACGACCTACTTTGACTACCTCACGAAAAAGAAAGAGTTGATGGCTGAATTTTGAGTTTAACTCAGAAAAATAAGCTTAAATCACAAACTACAATTTATTCTTTAATTTTTGCAACATACTACTCAAGCATCTATTCTGTTATAATGCTTTTTTTAGTTTAAAAATATATAACTATACTTCTGTGTTCTTTAAATCAAAACTAAGATTATTTTGATATTGCATAGATTAATAACCTGAAAGCGTAGCTTAAGTATTTTTGCAACTGAATTGATATTGTTGAACCTCAAATAAACTTTTACTTTGATGAAACAAGTCGGTTTTGTTATGTAATAAAAAATTTATAAACTGCTTTATTATTTTGTTGAATGATTATGATTAATTCAGAGATTTCCGTAAAATGCTTTATACTCGTAGATGCGCCCACAAACTGTACATTCATAGTCGTACAAAGCGGGAAGCAGGGGACAGTTGCCTACCCAAGAGGCAAACAAAATTCTGCAGAATCAAATTTTTTTAGGCACTGCATGAGCAAACATTTTTGGGCAATATTTACAGTGATTTTGTGCTGCTTTTTTATCAGTGAACCTGTTTTGTTCTAAAATAAAAAGTAAAGCCATTTTTTGAAACATAGTTAAGCTATGTTTCAAAGCATATTGGCTTTACTTTTTATTCTAATTCTATTCTATTACTTTTTATTCTGAAATTAGTTAAGCGTGTCAAATTTTATATTTTGTTTTATTTTATACTTTTTCCATGGGGTAATGCGAAGAAGCCAAGCCAGAGACTTTTTATGTCACACTTTTCGGTGGCGATTGTGGCGGTGATGAAAGTGGAAAACAGCTTGTATTTGTAGATAAAGTGAGTGTTGCGCAGTTGCTTGTGAACCATCTTGTGTTGTTTCAATTGTGTCACGCGAGCATTTGCAAAATCTTGCATGCTTCACAGCATTGTGCAAATCTGCATTCTGCAAACATTTTAATAGTCGCAGATGATTGTTTGCCGGATGGCATAATGGTTTGCAAGTAGTTATGCGGTGCTTGCTATGCCAGTAGATGGGAATGGTTCTTTGCTTCCATCATTATCGTGACTGTGGTTATGGTTGTGGCGCGGGGGTTTCTGGCACGGCTTTGGTGCAAGCCATAGTAACAGATTTAGTTCAACATCAGAAAAACAGTTTAAAAACGTTTTAAATTCACTTTTCATTTAAGAAACAACTAAACTTGAGCTTCAATCTATGACAGCGCTCTTCAACCTTTTTGGTATTATAAAATCCTTGAACTAATTTTGCAAATTTTTTGGAACCCCTATTTAATACATTTAATAAGAACCAATGGGGAACATTTAAAACTTACGAAACCCTGTAAATCTTTTAGAAACCTTGTTTGAAAAACGCTGATCTATGAACTTTTTTTTAGTCTTTACTTGACTTTGGTTAAAAACTTCAATTGAAGTTAGAGTAAAAGTTTTAGTTACATGCAAACGAAGAATTTTTGTGCAACACAAATAATGTGCAAAGCGAAGAATAAAGTTTTTTCAAGAGTGCAACACGAGATGTCAGCTTTTTGCGCAGTGATTCCCTGTGTCGGCGGTAGGTGAAAGCTCTGTCAAGAGTTAGGCACGGAAGGGCAAGATGTTGAGGAAGGTTGCTAAAACTGTTTTATTTTTGCTAAGCTCAAGTTTCACTTCTGGAGGTATTTTGATTTACTGTAGCAGCTAGGTTACGATTTCATTTTCATTTTTGTTTCATTTTTTATTCTCGATTGCTATTAAATAGTTCAAACAAAAAATTATAAATACGTATTAGAAAAGATCAAGAAAATGAAGGAAGAAGCAGCACACATCTGACATTAAAACATGCATAAGATAATTAAAAGTGCAAGTACAAAACGGTAGAAAGCATAGCCGCAACACCTTGATCAGTTAAAATATAAGAAATGAGAAAGAAAAAAGGAAAGAAGAATCTAATATCACAAGAAAAAAAATCATCAACAAATTTGAAGATTGTACTCGTATAACCAGTGCATGACTAGTCTGCGTAATGATGATGGGTGGAACAGCTAGTTAAGATAGGAATTTAGCTTAACTGAGCAAGGTAAGTAAAGAAAAACCACCCATAAAAATAAATTTCACCGGGTACGGAAACCTTTTCTTATGCATCTGGTAACTATACAAAAATTAATTTAAAAAGCTAAAAATTACGCAAAAAGTTTTAAGGGATTATAAATTAAATAATAAGCAAACAATTTACGATATAAAAAGTAACATAAAAACTAATGTTCGAGTCGAAGTTGATGGAGTTGAAAAAAATATACTGTATGATAAATTAACACTTAGAAATGATCCGTTTCAAAAAAATAAATAATACGTTTATAGTAGTAATAAAATAAAAAGAAACACTTTACAACTGAATTCATGAACGAAAAAATAAAATTTTTACAAAACTAGAATAATGGCAAAACCAACAAATTTACAAAATAATTAGTATTAGTAACTGCTTTAAAATTTATATTACAATTGTAAAAATAAAAAGTTAATTGCTAAATTGAAACAGTAGACCATAGCGAAAAAGAAATTTCAATTAAAGAGCAAAGATAAAAGTGAAAAAGTATTCATATAATTGATTGATTGTTTCGAAAATTATGCAGTAAAACAAAAATTTAAGAAAAGAGTTTTTTTATATCTTTGTGAATATCAATGTCACCTCTTACGAAAACCAGTCTCCAGCTGAGTGCATAATTGCCTGGTCATCTGCATTGGCATACTTTCTGGAGAACTTTCTGGAGATCTTGTTTTCTGGAGTTAGAGATGTTAAATAAAAAAGGAGCGAGAACAGATCCATGGAGCACGCCATTTTTAAGGCGTTGTAATCTGCTTTTTGGAGCATTATCGGTCGTAAGGGTAAAGCTATGATTACGGACAAGTTTTATAATCATATTGACCATGCGCCTGTCCCGCAGCAGACGCAATAGTTTACAAATGAGGCCGCAGTGCCAAACGGTATCATAGGCTGCTGTGAGATCAACAAATACAGATGTGAAAAAGCTCTTCTCAATGTCGTGGATCAAGAGTGTAACCTAGTCCACAATTGATTTTCCACGTCAAAAACCAGTTTGCTCCTCATAGAGTAGGGGATCTATGGTGGGCTCTACACGAATGTAAATTAATCTCTCAAGGAACTTGAAGGGGACGAGAGTGAGTGATAGCTTTGGGGTCTCCAGGTAGCTTCTTGGGTTTAGGCATAGCAACCACTACCGCTCTTCTCCAGATTTTAGAGATTTTGAGCTGTTTCAAGCAGAAGGAAAAGAAGCTACGCAACCAGGAATTTAGAGCGTTTGCGGCTTGGATGATTGGCTTGGTTCAGATAGCATCAGGACCTGGAGCTGGCTTTAAAGTTTGCAGGGAAGTGAGAAATTCCTTGTCAGAGAAGCCGCCAGAGATGTTATCGGCGTCAGAAATTGGAACCCTCTGAAACTCATAAAATTTCATGGGCAGGAGTCTAGTAAACTCGTTGTCTAAAAGTATTTAATAAATAAAACCACGTTTCGTCAGCGTAAGAAATTTTTGGCAAAAAAAAGGGAACAAAATTATGCAAGTTTTGTGCTAAAATTTGGAACTAAAAAGAAAATTTTTTACAATTATACAAACAATTGTGTTTGAAAACAAACTCTGGTTTTATTTATTAAATACTTTTAATTATTATGATAAGTGCTACTAACCTTAATTTTTAGCCAATCAGGATCAGTCTTAAAACTTTTGAAATACTACGTTCAGCTCTGCAATTCATTCTAGCGAAACCTCCTGAAGAGAGCTAGACGAAAACGTTCGAGTTTTCAAAACAGCCTTTTTTAAGGGTACTTATTTAACAAAAGAGCTTCAGATGAAGCATTTGCTGTTAAAAGCTATTTAGAAAATCCTTTGTGAATACATCGGTTAAAGAGGCTATAATGCTTCCAGTCAGCCTTGCGAAAATTCTATCGTCTGAAAAGCTTACTTTAGGCAGGCTTTACAAACTTTGGGGCTGAAATCAGCAAAGGTCAATGTTGGGACCGTGGAAACTGTTCCAAGACTCTTTTGTGCATTGCTGTTACTCATTGTCGTTACTCACGAATATCATTGCCGTTACTCACGAAAGTCAAATCAGTACTCGTATCAGTGTTCCAGCGACTGGAAAAAAAAGTATACAGGTCCTTGAAATTGTGTAGGAGGGCAAGATTACTATTGTCCGTCCAGTCACCAAGGCACTTTCCATTAGGTTTGGTGATGTTATATCCCCAGTCTACATGTTGACAGTTAAAGTCACCTGCATAAAAGTTGGGGTTAAAGTCTCTGCATAAATAAATCTGAATAAAAGACTGTCAAAGTGGTGTTATTATCACCGGGATGCATGTTGATGTTATTTTTCCAGTTGAGGCTTGTGAACATTTACGATGTTATTGCCTGCTGTTGGAGATCGGCTGACAAGAGTCCAGCTCAGCTGTTTATAGACAAAGGTGGCAAGGCCGTGTATCCTGATCCAGTTAATGAAAAGCGAGAGAGAGCCCTATCCTACTTACATTGGTGCAGTGGGTCTACTGAATGAGAATGACAAGGGCCTTGTTTTTATGGGCTAGTTGCTTAATAATGCTAATCTTGCTAGCTTTTGGCCTTCTATCTTCAGCTGCAGTATGTCGGGTTTTTGATACTTTTAGGCAGTTGAAGCATTGCCCCGCTCTGACAAGGTGCTTCCCTATCCACTTTACACTGGAAATTAGATTTAGTCCCTGATTTTACGGTAGAGACTCGAGCTTTGTTTCGCATATTTTTAAGTATGCTTTTTACAGAGACTACCACGTGAGGGTAATTGTCTTCCTCTCGAATTTAAGGCCTGTCTAACCTATTTAAGGCTGAAAATCCGGCAAGAAAACTCTTGCTCAATAAATTGCATTTCCAATCTTTCTCTGTTCTTAATGCGTGAAAGGCTTAAAAAATGGGTTTGCATAAGTAAGTTCTGGCAAAAGCAGAAGGATGTGAACAACTTTGCACGAGATTTCAAAATAATCCTGATGCGTACTCACCCAGAAACTTATTAGTTTCTTTTCGCCACTACTTGTTAAGATAGTTCTAAAATTGTCACATATAGTTTCTAAGCATATACCTTTATTTACCTAAAAACTATTTTGATGATACAGTTTGTCTTTTTTGTAAAATATTTTCATATTAGAAAAAATTTCACGGCACACTATAGCGTCTTGCAATAGGCGGTTTGCGAATCCCAGACAGAACGCTTGTAACGGAAAGATAAAAATAAAAACAAACCTTGATTATACTCGTTTCCTTATACATGCCGGCATGTGTCACAATCACAATTTCCGCGCTATTGCACAAACGTATATGGGTAATATAGCCACTAATGAAGTAGGCCTACTGTTCAATAAGTTGCGAAATCTTCTGTCAACGTATTTCTCACACTCAAGCAAGACCGTTTTTTAAACTTTATTTCTTTCCTTTTTTCAACTTTTGCGACTCACCCATATAAGAATGGTAATTTTTTATTGGTTTTTTAATAAAAAATTAACGTTCTCTTCTTTAAAGCCCCTATTTTTGTGACCTACTCGTGGCATAACTCAAACAAACTTTTAAACGCCTGGCTTGGCTCTGTTCCAATACGTACCCTTACCACAAAAAAGTTACCTAGAGTTTAACGGTAATAGGTGCCTCTTGCTTTTTTTGCTGCCCAAAAAAGGACAATCAGCTGGTCCGTGTCCATTTCTTAGAAATATTTTGGACCATTATCTGCTGAAAGTTTAAAATCTGGAAGTTTAAAATCCGATCTTGCCTCATTTTTTTATGGGGTAAGCTCGTGGTCACAACTTCCAGCTGTGGAAAACAAAGTATTGTTGTGCTATGCTCAATTTCTCATTAGTTTATCCAAATCTTCTGGCTTCTTTTCATCAAATGCGCACAAAACACTTTTTGAGACGAATTTTTAAACTGTTCACACGTCATTAATTATCAATAACGCCTTTATCAGGTTTTTCTATTGTATTTCAAAAAACTCGGCCCACTTATTGAAGTAATTTTCAGGGACACTATAAATTGAGCGGGACTATTTGATTCTTTGGCTTTACAAAATCTAGGCCAAACATGCTCTGTAAAATTTACTGTGGTAACAGAGACCTTTTTAACAATCGCATTCTAGAATCTAGATCGTCTTTTTTTCTGATAACCTGAAATAAACATTAAACTTTTTTCCAGACAATAACGTCCTTAGTTGGTGTAACCCACTTACCATTATTCACGTAAGCCATTGTTCAATATCTCTCAAGTCATAACAAATAAGGGGTCTAAATTACTCTCTATACCAGGGATGTTCAAACCGCGGCCCACTTAAATTGAAGAAAAGATTTTAAACATTGACTCCATAATCGATGTTGTCAGTAAAAGATTAAATTTATTAGAAGTAAAGATGATGATACTATATTGGCTGATATTACAAAGCTGATATTGACCTAATTAAGCAGTTAAACCAAAAAATTAAATCTTTTGAAGAATTTCAGTTAAACTATGAAAAGGCACTTTCAATGAAAGAATCTTATGATAAAAGATTAAATATCTTATTTCATGGTATCCAAGACAATAATAATGTTTGGGAGAAAAGAGAAAAAACTATTGAAAAATTTCAAGATTTTTTAAAGAATGGTTTAAAATTAATCCAAATGAAAGCAAGCTCTTAGATATTCATCGACTTCCCCCAACAACCGATTACAAAAAATGGCAGACCAGTTTATCGACCGATTGTTAAGTTACTTACAAGTCATGATAAAAATTTATTCTTTAAATCAGCAAAAAATCTTAGACAATATAACGCTATGCGTAAAGAAAGTGGAAACACCAATCTAAATACTTACATTACTGATCATCTGCCGGTTAAGTTTCAAGAACAGCGAAAACTTCTATTACCGTATCATAAAGAAGCTAAGAAGAATAAAAATAAAACTGTTTGGAAAGCACTTGACGGTAATTATACTCTTTTCATGAGATAATAAAAAAGTCGATTTGATATCATAAATGAATGTAAATTTTCTCTTGATAATTATTTATTCAATTGCGTATTGCGTACATTGCCAATGTGCTTTATTGCTTTTCTTATTTCATTTATTTTTTAAATTGTGTTATTCTTTTGTTTGTTTAATTGTGCTATTCTTTAATTTGCGCTATTCTTTTGATACAGGAAATGAGTTATTAAATTGTTTCCTTTTTTAAATTTGCAATGGCAATTCGTAATTTTCTAAATTGTATTTTGCAGTTTATTCAAACGCTGCTTTTAAATTGAAATTTTAAACTGAATTTTAAATTGAAACCTAAAAACAAAAAAACATTGCCTCATTTCTTATAGCAAAAATACCTTAATTAAACGATTCAAAATAGAAAAAGCTTCGAACCTCATCGGAGTAGCCATCTAATTTTTTCTATCTTAAGTTGCGCAAAATTGAGATAGCTTACAAAATGGTCCAATAATATTGTGCTACTATTTTATCAAAATTGCTAGTGTTATATTTTAATTAAAACATTTTATGTTCGTCGATTGAACAAATGTTATGTTAAGATGATGCTTTATGGTTTAGGTATAACTACACAGTGTAGTGTTGTAAAGCTAAATATTTTTTAAATCTTCTTCTTTTAATTTCTTTTCATTTCTCTTTACTCAATATAGTGTTGTAATCAAAATTATTATTATCAAAGTGTCAGCAAACTATCTTGTTAATTGTACTGCTTAGTCCTAATTTTCAACAGCAAAAATGGCTCATTTGAAACCAGATACGACGCTTTTGGGAAATAACAAGGAGTTAAATGAATTCCTTGAGCCGAATAAAGCAGCCACCCTGCGAATAAGTGATCATTCCCCTGAAGAAGTGTGCGACTACTTTTTTAACTTTTTCAATATAAAAATATGCGATTATTTAGATTTAAACTCAAAACGACCTACTTTTGATCCCAATCGTTCCCTGGTGCTTTTACATATAAATATTCGCTCATTGCATAAAAACTTTGATAATCTTTACGATTTTTTAGTTGAATTAAAGTTTTTACGGTACCTGTTGTAATATGCTTAATTGAAACACGAATTAAACTACACCCTCTATTAAACATCTCACTTCCTAATTATACTTTTTTTCATACTGATTCTACAACTAACCCTGACGGTGTGGGAATTTACGTTTTAAATAAGTTTCAAGTAAAGAAATCTATCATGCAATATAACTTTTCAAAATCTAAATGCTTATGGTTAGATATTTTTGAAAACAACTTCAAGATTGAGCTTACCGTGGGTGTAGTTTACCGTCATCCAGACCAAACTAAGATAATTAAATTTATTGAAGAATTTTCAAATTCCTTATCAGACCTCTCTCACAAAAAAACTTTATTATATCCTAGGAGATTTTAATATTAATTTACATAGAGATAACCGTATGAATTGTGCTAATTTATATATTAATTCAATTTTAAGTCACGGTGCTACACCCTTAATTACTAAGCCAACAAGAATATCTAACAATTCATCAACCATAATCGATCAAGTCAATTCATCAACCATAATTAATGATTTAAAGCATGAATTGCAATCTTTTATAGTAAAATCTGACTTGACTGACCACTATCCAATTTTTTGTGTTATCAATAAAAATTTCACTAACAATAAAAAAATATAGAGAAATTGTTTTGTCGTGATAAAACAAAGTTTTGTTCAGAACTATTTTGTAAAAACCTTCAAACTGATTTAGACAATTATTTTAGTCATCGACCTACCCTGTTAAATGAAAATTTTAATAAACTATTTAATAATTTTGTCCACATTATATCACATTCTATTGACACCCATGCGCCTTTGAGGCCAATATCAAGAAGAATGAGAAAACTCTTACAAAAACCCTGGATTACCAAAGGCCTACTTACTTCAATTAAGAAAAAGAGACAGATGTTTAAATCTCAATTTTTAAGTGGTGAAGAAAAAAAAAATCATTTTATAAAGTTTACTCTAATAAATTAACTAAACTAAAGACTTGTCTAAAAAATTATATTATACTTCTAAATTTGATGAATGCCAGAAGGATGCTCGTAAAGTATGGAATGTAATTCGTTCTACGCTTCCGAACTCTAAACCAATTAAAAAAACTCCTGACTCATTAATAACTGACGGTGGCACAATCTCAGATTATCAAAATATAGCTGTTAAATTTAATAAATTTTTTGGCTCAATTGGCTCAAATTTAGCAAATAAATTTTTAAATACGTCCTTTAAGTCTTTTTCTACCTATCTAAACAAACGAGTTTCTTCTTCTATCTATCTCAACATACCCAACCCCACAGAAATCTTTAACACTATTTATTCTCTAAAAAATAATAAAGTAGTTGGCCATGACGACATTCCAGCTTTTTTTCTTCGAATCGCCTCTTCAGTTACTACATATATTCCATATCTTCAAGTTTTAATTGAGTTTTGTTTTATAGAAGGCGTTTTTCCATAAAATTGTACAACTGCAAGGATAGTTCCAATTTTTAAAAAAGGAGAACATGATAAACCTACAAATTATCGCCCTATTTCTATTCTTACTTGTTTCTCAAAAATCTTTGAAGGACCTTATACAAACGTAAAAACAATTTTTTAAATAAACATAATGTAATTATTATAAATTCTCAATATGGTTTTCAAAATAAAGTCTCAACCAATCATGCTTTTGTTGATGTTATCACACACTCCTATGACAATATAAATTCTAATCAATTCACTGGTTTGTTTTTTTTTACCTTACAAAAAGCTTTTGATTTAGTAAACCATGACATTCTCCTTCTCAAACTTGAACATTATGGCATACGCGGTTCAGCAAATCAACTAATTGAATCGTTTTTATCTCGTAAACAATTCGTTCCATTAAGGGTGCAAAATCTAAGCTGTTACAAAATAATTATGGTTTTCCTCAGGGTTCGATTCTGGGCCCTCTTTTATTTCTCTTATATGTTAATGATATGCCTCAAACGGTTAATTGTATCCAATACTCTTTGCTGATAAAACATGCTTAATTTTTTCGGTCCCTAATCTTGCTTCCTTTACTACAATTATGAACAAAGAACTTCAAAATCTATCAATTTGGTTTGATTCTAATAAACTCACGGTTAATCCCTCTAAATCCAACTTCCTAATTATACCTCCCAAACTAAATAAACCTTTTCCACAAACTAATGTTTTTTTAAATAATATTTCTATCCCTCAATGCAAAAGTATTAAATACTTAGATTTAACTATTGATATGAATTTAAATTTCGATTTCCACATTTCAAATATAGCATATAAAATATCAAGAACGGTTGGAATTATCTCTAAAATTAGACACTATCTATCAAAAAAAGCACTGTTAAAAATCTATTACGCTCAGATACATTCCCATTTATTACATCTGGAGATTTACCTTTCCGACATTTCTTAAAAAATTGATAACTCTTCAAAATAAAGCCGTTAAATTTATATGCGCAGCTAAATTTTGTGTTAGTTTCTCACTTTATTACAAACGCCTTAAGATTCTAAAACTTACGGATCTTTGTAAACTAGAAGTTGGTAAATTTATTCAAGCCAATTTTTAAAAAATGCTTCCCAAAAATTTATCTAATTATTTTATTTTAACTAGCTAGATCTCGAAAAAAAGCACTAGATTAAACGAACAATCCAAAAAAACTTTGCATGTTTCCTTTTATAAAATTTCACGATTACAAAGATGTATAAAATACCAAGAAGTTAAGATATGGAACGAAATTCCCATTCAAATTCAAAATGCTTCTTGCAATGTTTTTAAATATGAATTTAAAAAGTACTTATTGAAACCTTATATTTAAAGTAAAAACACCTTCTTATTTAAAATGAAAAAACCCTCTTCTCTGCAACACTTAAATTTTACAAGTAGTTGTACCAGTAGTTTTGCTTAAAAGGGTGGCTACTGACCAGAAGACCGAAAGGTCAAATCGCAGTCTCCCTGCGGCTAAATTTTCTTTTAATCTATTTTAGTGTTTTCACTTTCACATTTGTATTATTTTTTCCCGCAAATAAAAATATGTTGATTGATTGATTGATTGATTGATTAAAGTTCTGGTGCGGCCCAGCGACGATTTCCAGTTTTCTTGTTGTAATGAAGGTTACAAAGAAAAGTTCTGCAAGGTTTCTGAAAGACATTTGGGGCAGAAATCGATAAATAAGAGGAGATTTTAGGAGAAGACCTTTTTTTAGAGAACACTTGAATTTACGGGACGAAACTTAAGAAATCGGAGCAAGAAAATAAATGACGACCTTTTTTTTTTAAAGAACACCTGAGTTAGGGACGAAACTTAAGAAATCGGAGCAAGATTCTGCGCAAACAGCTTTTTGCGGCCTACCGACTTGGGCTCGATATGAAGTTTGGCCCAACTTCGAAAAAGGTTAGACATGCCTGCTCTATACCATTCAAAAAATAAAGATAAGTTGGGCAATCATAGCCACCCAAAACTCTCTTATTACCGTACTAGTTTCCTTATTTCTTTTATTATTCTGATTTGCAAGCCAAGTTATTTCAAATTCAATTCTTTGCTTGACAAACTTAATTAGTGACTTTTTGATCTCGCGCTAACCTTTTCTTTTTTCAGCTTTCATTTCTAGTCATGCTTTTCTTCTTAGCAACCGCCTCTACTTTAGCTTTTCCTTCATTTTCACTTTTAGTCGGGTTTTGTTTTGCATCCGCTTGTTTGATAAAGATTTTATTTCCAAAAAAAAACTTTTTTTATTCTCTATTACAAATTTTTTTTTTGCTTTTTATTAAGACCCCCATTTTTCCTTTTTTTGCTTTTTATTTATTCTTTGATGCGATTACATATTTATTTATATGTTTTTTATTTCAAATTAATTGCAATATTTATTAATAAATATAGTAGTAAATATTCTAGACAAGTTTATAGTTGTCAGCTGTCACGTTTTTTAGAATTATCAGCTTCAATTTACAGAAAAAAATTTTAAGCGAAGCGTTGAGATTCATATGACGATTACTATTACGTATAGAAAAAGTTTATCGCCCAACTCGACAAGTCCAACAAAATATCTTTTCAGCCGTGACCCGAAAGCTCATCGAACGACAGTTGATCGAACAACTTTAAATCGAAACGACATTTGATCAAAACGATATTTGATTGAAACGACGCTTGATTGAACGACACTTGATCGAAAAATGAAAGTAAAAATTTACAATTTTGAACCTCTCCCGGTTTTGTCAATTTTTTGTTGCAAAAACATAGTAATCTCTACAGAAAGGTCTTACCGTTGAATATGTCCCTGATTTCTCCAAGGATTCTTTAAGGGTGGGGCCATGGTACAATTCCCCCTCCTTTTAAATACGCTGCTGACTACAATGTAAAAATAATGCAAAAAAATAGCAACAGTAGATATCTAACGAAACAGAGCCATGATAAGAGATATATTGTTGCCCCTTAAAAATGCTTTGCCTAGGGACCTTGTTAAGAAACCCCGATCTTGACATTGACAAAAAATTATAAAAAATAAAAACAAACTGTCTTCTTATTGACGGCCTCTGCTTTTTATGAATCTAACTTACAGTAACAAAGAGATTGTTTAATCGCATAAAAATACAAAAGTAAATATTTTTTTTTATCAACTGTCATTTTGATCAAATGTTGTTTCGGTCAAGTGTTGTTTTAATCAAATTTCGTTTGGATCAAGTATCGTTTCGATCAAGTGTCGTTTCGATCAAGTGTCGTTTTGATTAAATGTCGTTTCAATCAACTGTCGAAGTACCCTATCCAACAACTGCATGATGACCATGATCAGAATTTAACAAGAAATTCTATTAAACATTAATCTCAAACTTTTGGTGCGTAACTCTGTCTGACCAAGTTGCACATTAAGTGGGAATAACAATTAGCAAATAAAGACTACAATAACCTTAAATTTGAAATCGTCTTTCAATTTTTTTATATTTTTTGTTTTTATTGGAATTACGCCTAACTACCGATTCATATCCCTCTAAAATTTATTGTATTTGATAAAATAATTTAACACAATAATTAATAAACTAATTGAATTTTTTGCAAGACTCTTTTAAAGCTATAAGAAAACACAATTTTAAATGTGCTTTGTAAGACACTACAATACTGGAGCTACATTCAATACATGTTTTTATGTTAAATACGTTAATTTGCATTAAATAATTACATTTTTCTTTTTTGCCTAATTTTTTTTACTTTTTATTGTTGAGTTTGAAAAACTTTTGCCCTTTTTTGGTAACCCGTCGTGGTTCCAGAGTATCCATGATTCGTAAAACCATAGTATTAGTACCATAGCAACCTACCTTTTCAAAAGATAAGCGGCATTAATAATTTCAAAAATGTAATTTGTAAGTGAAATTTCATGCCCAAACGAAGCAAAAAACAAAAACAAGCAACAACAAACGTATTGAAACTAAAGGGACCAAAAACTTTCAATAAATTTCACTCAAAGCAAGTGGTTCTTGTTTTGATTTAACAACTTCGTCCTCAATCACGCGTTTGTGTCGAATTCGAAGATTTTTCGATTTTTCAATATTTTTCAATTCCAAAACGGATAAATTGTTGTAAAATCCGCTCACAAAACATAATGACATGCTTGCACAAAACCAATAAAAACCCAGGTCAAAATGAATTTTTTTAAAGTTATTTGAATTTAACCAAAAAGATAAGATAAAAACGAGAAAGCCCATTGCTCCAAAAATGCCTGCAAAAATCAAATAAATTGATAAAAAAATAAAATAAAATAAATAAATTGATGTTTAAAACCGAGAGAAAATTTTGTAAATTCTAGAGCTTACGCCTTACGGTGTGCAATATGAATTCGTTCTGATGTGATAGTGCATCTGGATTTATAAAGTATAACTCATAATAACAAAATATGTGCATCGACCGATGTTTTTGTCGAAAGGGTTACATCTCTTACTATACAAAACAATAATACTGAAAAACTACTTTAACCTATATTATGTTAGTGTCAGTTTAATCTTTATCCGATATTACTGATATATTTGTAATTTTTTCCCTTTAAATGACGTCGTTTATAGTGTTTTGTTAATTAAGTGGGGTAGATACCTGAGATTTTTCATTTATCTACATATTTTTTTATTTTATCCATGAAAAATGTTTATCCGTTTCCTTCCATAAATGGGAACCGGCCAAATAAAAGCGAAATTCTTGAATTCCGGTCAAATACTTAATGAGATTAACTGATACTTAACATGCCGAAAAACAGTGGCAATACCACAGCCGTATTTGGTATTTGTTTATTAAAACATCTTACAATGCGACTTGCGACCAAGACATAGTTGCTATCACTAAGATCGTTATTATAAAAACTTTAAGGTCGAATATTTAAAATTATTATGGTTAATTTTGACAGAAGCGTGGTTAACTGGGCAAAGCGCCGTATAGATGACCTTCGCAATCGACATGTTCACGAATATTATGCATCATACTTACTCGCAAATTATTACATCTTGATTTTTACATTTAATAGTGAACTTAAGTACATTTAATTGATATTATACTATTGAGTTGTTAAAAAACAATTAATAACTTCAATGTTACTCAAGCAATTTTTGCAAAAATAGTTACAACTTTCACATGAATAAAAATTTGGAAAAGTTATAAAATTTAAAGACAATTGTGCTGGTAAGTTGAGAGCAACACATCGTTTTTTTTAAAAGCGATAGCACTTTCCGCCCCCCCTCCGATTTTAATAAAGTTGATTTGTATCCTACGTAAGATGGAAATTTTTATTCGTAATATCTCTAATTCAGTTGATTAAACAAAAAACTAGAAGCTATTGGTAGAGCAAAAATTTCTAGATACAGTTAATTTATCTTCACGGTGTAAGAACTGCAAAACGAAGGTAGTTTAATTTATTAAAAATATTAAAAACATCCGGCTATTAATTGTCAAAACAAAATTTTTGTTTTTTTGTGGAAAGTCGTTTTTTAAACTTTGTTGCCAAACACCTATTGAAACCGGACGAATTAAAGATAATACTTTAGTTTAATTATTGTTAAGTAAAAAATTAAAGTTTTTATCAAATATTTAATTACTTGATGCAGTAGAAGCCGAGAAAAATTTTTGTCAAAAAATATTCGTAAATTTTCTCTTTCGTGATTTGATAAAGTGTAGTTTTAATTTATTTATTTATTATTTTACCTCTATAGTTATCCTCTTGATTCGCAGGAAAGCGACGAAGGCGCTAATACATAGTGTAAGCAATCACCCCAATCTGCTTCCGGAGATGCCAAGATATTGCTGTCCGTTTGAAATTTAATAGAGATATGACTTAAGTTTAGAACTGCTTGCCAAGATCACCAAGCAAGGGAAAGTGCCGTAAAGTGTCTTTTCCAAGAACACAACAGAATGGCTTGAGTAGGTTTTGAACCAAGATTGTGTCGATCACAATCCCGGCTCTCTAACCGGTCGATTACGCTGCCAACGAATTCAATCAACTGTTGCTTCGAGTTCAATCAGTTGTCGTTTCGATCAAGTGCAGGTCACGCGTGACGTCATTGTGACGACATTGACGCTTTGAAACTTATGCATTGTGATGTTTATCATTTGCTTCTTATTGAAATATGCGCGCTGTGCTCTCTGCTCTGTATACCTATTAAAAAGCTTAGATGTACACGTTTCTCTTGACGATATCACATTACCTATTCATAGAGTATTGCTAGGGCGACATTGTGCATATTTAACACTGCAATGCTTGAGCAAGTTAATGCAACCCAGCAAGCTTGGGTACATTAGGTCAAACGACAAACATATTTTTAGTGTGAAAGCATCTATGAATAAGCACTTTTAAATACGTGCAAAAATTTTAAAAGTTGCAAAAGAGAAAAACCAAACTTACTTCCACAAATATACAAAGTTCCAGATAATTTTCTTCTGGAGATTTGTTCGTCGCTTTTAGATTTGGAAAATATGCTTAAAATCAGAGCACCAAAAGTATAACTGGTTGAGACGGTTACAAAAGTTGTGGCAGCAAAATTCGAAGGCTGCCCTGATAACAGAGACAAAGTAGACTTTATTAGTCTATCATTAATCTAGTGAAGCTGCAATAAAGTTGTTATGAGCAATCACGATTTAACAACATAAAGCAAGTACGGACAAGCCCGTTTCGTCCTCATGTGGAATTATCCAGATATTACATTTTAGCATAATGTCATGAAATGTTGCTTATCATTTTCTATTCAGGAAAAAAGACATATTATATACGTATATATATATAACACTGTATGAAAATCAGTACTTCTAAAGTGCTCAATAACAAAGTTAGAGCTTAAATTAACAATAGCAAAAACACGGAAATAAAAACAAAGCTAAAAACCCTACAGACTGTTTCACCCATAAAAGGGATCATCAGGGGTATCTAAAAAGTAAAATAAAATTAAATAAAATAAAGTTAAGATAAAACTTCCAGAAAGAATAGAAAACAATAGAAAAAAAACTGAAAAAACTTTAAAATTTTAAAAAAATTATAGAAAAAAAAATTATAAAAAAAAAATTTTTTTTTAAATTTTAAACACTGTAACGCTAAACGTTCTACCTTAGCCGATACTTGAACCCTTTTTAAATCTTTAATTTTTGAAATAATTCTACCTTAGCCGATACTTGAACCCTTTTTAAATCTTTAATTTTTGAAATAATATTTGTATTTGTAATTCTTTCGCGCGCTTTTCCTTTTTTTCGTGTTTTCTCGCCGATCTTAATCAGTTTAGTTTAGCAGAGTCCGTGATGGGATGTTCCGACCTAATAAGCGTTTACAGTGTTTAAAATTTAAAAAAAAATTTTTTTTTTTATAATTTTTTTTTCTATAATTTTTTTAAAATTTTTAAAGTTTTTTTAGTTTTTTTCTATTGTTTTCTATTCTTTCTGGCAGTTTTATCTTAATTTTATTTTATTTTATTTTACTTTTTAGATACCCTTGATGATCCCTTTTATAGGTGAAACAGTCTGTAGGGTTTTTAGCTTTGTTTTTATTTCCGTGTTTTTGCTATTGTTTATATATATATATATATATATACATACATAAGTATATTTACATGTGATCCAGTGAATTTCGTCTTTAAAAAAAAAACTTGGTAAGATCCAACATTTTTTTTAAAGAAGAGCAGGATGTTTTAAATATTTTTTATATTACTATAATGGTCAGCATGTGAATTACGAATTGTAGTTTAAACCTTATAAAATTCACTATTATAGATATATAGTGTTCAGCTTAAAACATTTGAATTTTTCTTAAAAAATCAAACTTTTAAACGAACCAAGACAGTACAGCATCCTGGGGTAGTAAATGAATAAACCCTCGCCCCCAGTCCTGTTTGTGTCTGACTTGGAGTGGACGCCCTTTCAAACGATGACGACAACTTCGCAACTTCACAACTGAAGTAGTACTTATATGCAGTTTTCATTTTTGTCGACGTACTGGCAACGAATATTTTCCACAGACTTAGCAAAAGATACTGGGATTAGTTTTTACTTTTTCTATCCACCATTTTGCAATAAATAACAAAGAAAAGTGGTTTGTTTTTAAAGCAAAAACTTATTTAAAACTTTTTTTCATGATAGATCAGTTTTAGCTTGCAGTTCACTGGAACTAAGAATTGCCTTGGAATTTGCATTCAATAATGCACACAAGGACTATTAATACTCTTTAGCATCCAACTAACAAAGTGCTGAGTTGGCATTGCACGGTTTTTAAAGCTTTATAATTACCAATATAAAAATTTTCAGTTTCAGAAATGGGCATCTCAATTTTCACCTGCTATGTCCATAACTCAAAAATTAGATGTGATGGGGAAAAAATGGTTGCAGATTTGGATTCAGCACCCTAAACTTATCCCAAAATAATTCTTAATTCATAAGCTACAAAAATTGTGTTGTACAGTGTTATTATTACTGAATCTACTCACAAATATAAAACTTGGCCAAAATCCATTAGTTGTTTACCTTGATCAACCAACGAAGAAAGGTAAAAATGCGGTTCAAGATCAAGTAAAACCAAAACAACCTTTAACTGTTGATCAACGTGAAAAACTACTTAGATTTTTTACGTTTCCACTTCAGTAATTTTTAAAAAAATTTTGTTAATGTATAATTTAGTCATAGACTCGCAGATATGAAAGGATTTGAAATTTAATGGATTCGAACTTGGCATTAAATATTACGAAAAAATTTTAAATGGGTCATGCTACTTACCAACAATGGTCACCTTACTTACAACAGAAAGTCAAATTTGGTCAAGATTGATAGAAATATATACAAATACGTAAAAGCTAATTACAACTACTGTATATGAACAAGCATCGCAAATAAAGTATCGTAACAGCTAAACACCAATTATGTGCGAACTCAGTCATTGCTACCAAAATGCTTATTTCCTTTGTTGACTGACAAAATTTTGCTAAGATACAGAATTAATGCCGAGAGGTTTTTAAGACTTCTAAGGCGCGTTTACAGCCGTTTACAGGACTTTTTTTTCAGCGTGATCTTGTTTTATTGACGCTCAAATCCACTTATTTTTTCTCGAAAAAACAAACAAAGATCACGCTGAAAAAAAAGTACTGTAAACGGCTGTAAACGCGCCTTTAGATCTATATGCATATCAACTAATTAATTATACATTAATTTACTCTTACCAATAAGTGTGTAACAATCATTGCTTGTAAAACATTCCTTCCACAGTCCAGAGGATTTTAAATAAATATCATCATAACTAATCCAAAGTGGAGAAAAAAGAGAATATACTTCGGTATAAAAAGCCATTACCCCAGTTAACCAAGAAGTGTAGAAAAGAGAATTTCCTATAAATTGGCTGGACAATTTCATTACGCATCTATCAAAATAACTGCAGCTAAACATATTTATTAGCATCCTTAAAATTTTTTTACGCAAAAAGCGTTTTGTACTAGCAGTAGAAGAATTACTCATTTTCAAATTACGTACGAGCCATGCACCAAATGAGCCAAAATAAAATTATCTTTTAGTTATTTTCTTCATTCGTGTAATGCAAATAAAACCTATCAATAGCCTAATTAGTTTGTAACAATTAATTTGGTATTACGTAATAATTTGTAAAAATTTTAAATTTATTTTCAGCTTTTTTAACCGACAGCAATTCTGTTTATGTTTTACAAGTTATAAACAACCAACAGATATATACAAAATAAAAAAATTGAATTGTACAGTAGACATGTGTGTGTCACACATCATAAACATCAGATATGATTATATTAATATTTATTTTAATTGTGAGCACAGCACGACTAGTTACACATCAGTACCCTTACATTCTTTTGAATGCCTAGTAGGCCTACGTAGGCCTACCTGCATAAGTTATAGGCTATTTAAATATATACCGCATTTATCTTATTTTAAATTTATGATACATTTTTTCTTTTTCTATATACATTCTTTTTAAATTTTTTGATGCTTTTAATAATTCACAGGGATTAGAGTCCTTACTTAACCCTAATTTTGAAAATTAAAAGTCCAATAATTGTTTTTAATATTTTTGTTATATAGGCCCAATGAGAACGTAATATACGTATTATGAAAAATTTTTACTCTTTTTTTTAAAACAAATACGTATAAATGATTATGAGAAATCGTCAGAGCATATATTCTACTGACTTTGATCAAAATTGTAAGGAATCCAACATTTAAAGAACTGGAGTAAGTCCAAGTCCAATAATCTCGAATTCGAAATCTCGATTTTGATCTCGACTTCCAATAATCTTTATATTATCAAAGCAAAACAGTTGAAATTAGGCCGAGGTTTGAACTAGAAATTAAGATTTAATTAAAGCAGAGACTTTGCATTAAACAATAAATTTTTTATCATCAACAATTAACTAATTTGTGCATATTCCATCATCATAGAAATGTAAATTTCAATATACTGTAAGCTGAAATAAATTAGATTTACTTGAAACAGATAAAAATAGGGCAACATGAAAAAATTTTTCATGTCAAATATTTCTATTATTTTGACTCCTAGAAAAGCGTCGGACGCACTATATTTAGAAAACCGTCAAGCGATTTCCCCGACCTGCTGCAGGAGATGCCAAGGTATTGCTGTCCAATGTCCAATTGAAATTTATTGTTTATCTATTTAATTTTATTTAGAGATATTACCAAAATTTACAGCTACCTGCTAAGACTGCCAAGCAGAGAAAAGTGCAGGAAAGTGTCTTTCTCAAAGATACAACAGCGTGATGCGAGTAGATTTTAAACCAAGACCGTGTCAATCACGTTCGCCATCAGCTCTTAATCATATTGCAAATCTTACATAAAAGTAAAATTACACTAATAAGCAAATGCAATTGGTAAACCATTAAACTGGTAAGCCAATAAACATTGTAAAGGTATTTAGAAATAATTTTTTAAATACGTAATAGTTCACTGTTTAGGTCAAAATCAGTTAATAACCCAAACCAGACCTGGGCCCGATCTTGTAAAAACTAATGGGAAACTGGCATAATTACTCGTATCGGGTGTGCCGAATTTGAGCGAAATTGCTGTATTATAATCAAAAGACAAAATTTTAAATTATAAATTTTTTCAAATCATTTAGAAAAGAAACAAAGTTAATTGGGGCAAGGTACATTGTTTTGTTTCAATGAAGCGCTACTATTTTTATTGTCATGAGAAAGAAAGGACTATAAAATCTAACAAAAAGAAGAAACAGGTATTTTGATATTGCAGCAAGTGATGTTTTTATGATTTTCGCAATGCAAAAAACATAATGGATTAGTTTAATGGCGTGCAACATACGGTTCGCGGTATGCGTTTATGTGGCCCGCTATGGTGTTTTATAAAATAATCAGGACTTTCATATTTCGACTGGCTTTTCATATATTTAATTAAAATAATCAGGATTTTCATATATTTCGGCAGCGTGGTCGAGTGGTTAAAGCACCCAACTGATGATCAACATGGTCTCGGTTCAAAACCTACTCAAGCCATTTTGTTGTGTCCTTGGGAAAGACACTTTACGGCACTTTCCCTGCTTGGTGGTCTCGGCAAGCAGTTCTAAATTACAACAATACCTCTACTAAATTACCAGCGGACAGCAATATCTTGGCATCTCCGGAAGCAGGTCGGGGTAATTGTTTACCCTATGTATAGCGCCTTCGTCGCTTTCCTGCGAGTCAGGAGGATAAATATAGAGATAAAAATAAAAAATAAAAAAAGACTGTAGGTAGTAGCCTAAGAACACTTATTTGGAATTTATGACATCTAACGTTATACTATCGTTTTATTACTGTTGTACAACTAGTGGCGTACCGAGGACTTTGAAAGTGGAAAAATGTTTTCAAGTGGTAGCTAAAGAAAAAAAAAGTTTTCATTTTAACCCTAATTTACCTAAAGGGGGTCCTCAGAGGACCTCTCTTTTTTAAAAACCTTATAACTTGAAAAGTTCTGATGATAAAAACCTAAAATTTTATGACTTTTCCTAAAATATATTCTTAAATATTTTGATATTTTACTTGAACAAATCCAATGGGTAGTTTTAGTGTACAGGTTATTTTTTTGACTTACCTCATGATTTTTGTACATTTTTTGCTGTGACATAAGATAATCCTATTTACACAGAGTCACGTGAGTGGCAACGTGAAGATTTACTGTGGCGACGTCGGTGACGCAGATTAACTTTTGTTTGAACAACTTTAGCAAACAACGGTTTTGCACAAAAATAATTTATTGCTGTTCAAATGTTTCTTCCCTCCGAGTTTAGTCGAGTTGTTTGACTTTTAAAAAATTACATATTTATTTCAGACCAGTTTGATAAAATCTATTTTTTTTTGTAGCATTGATTTCGTCTCACACAACAAGATTGATTTACCAAATTTTCGTAACAAGCCAGTTTACTGTTAGCTTAATGATTATTTATTTTTTCTTGTCGACTTACTTTGGATGTTTGCATCAGCTTTATCTCATGCACTACATCAAACACCTAATATGAAAAGATTTGGTTTGTTCAGTCACTTCGTTTTGGTTATATACAGTATTTTGTTTTCATTCAACATCCTTACGATGTTTGCGTCAGCGTTATCTCATGCTGCTACACAAAACCCCTAATACAAATATCCACACAAAAAAGATTTGATTTGCTCAACCACTTCATTTTTTGGTTATTTATTTTGTTTTCATTCAACTTTCTTAGGATGTTTGCTTGAGCGTTATCTCATGCAGCTACGCAGAGCACATGATATAAATAAGCCCACAAAAAGATTTGATTTGTTCAGTTACTTTCTTTGCGGGTTATTTTTTTGTTTCATTCAACTTCCTTATGACGTTCACATCAGCGTTACATACAACTATTATTATTTTGGTATAAATAGGTCCGTAGAGCTGATCGAAAATTTGTATAGAGCCGTAAAAATTGGCTAAGGAAATTCGAGTCAAAGAATGTGTTGGTTTAGTTGAGCAGAAGAAGGTGTGATATGTGTTTCGTACCTATTTAGATAGAAAATGTGCTGTTATATCTTTGACGTCGCCCTATGTCATAATTCAAACATAATGCCTACAGCAAGTTTTTTATTACGGTATTACCAAAATATTGAAGCAGTTTTGTGATAGTGAATAAATTTATAATGTAGCGTAAAAAAATTTATTCTTTTGAGACTAACATAAATTGTTCTTGTGGCAGAATAATTAATACAAAAAGCTTACTGTAACTAATAAAAGCATGTCTAGGCAATTTTATACAGCTGATAAAACGGCGGATATTATTCTGTGTGATATCGAGGGCAGGTTAGATCAAATTTCTGAGATAATTTCCGACACGGAAAGCTCATCAGAGGAAGAAGATTGTCCAACATCCATAGGTGGGCACGGTACTTCTTAAAAGTACCGCGGTACCGGTACTCGGTACTTTTGATTAATACGAATTAATGGTAATGACTAAAACTCTATCATGCATTGGATTTTCTTTGACATTGTTATAAGATTTATTTTATTAAAAAACCAAACTAAGGCTTTATTGAACTGAAAAGAAACCATTCTAAACAAAACAAAACAAACATTAGTATAAAGAAATAAGATTACATAGGTATAACATAACACGTGCTTTGAAGCGCAACTGAAACATTTTGCGATTGCAAACCATTTTATTACTTTAATTATTTTATTTGCGGCGATGCTCGGTTGATTACTTTGAACAATTGAAATAACATTCGAGTTCGATACTTCAGTTGATTTGTATTACAGACATTTAAAAATTGTATTTAACAAAGCAAAAACAATATCGTACGTATCCAACTGTTCACTTTCAAAAATCAATTATGCTTTGGATGTAAAAACATGCAGTGAATATGTTTTTAACTTGATTTTTTGCATAAAATATGCCTTGAATATATGAAAAGCCTAATAAATACATTGTCTTCTGCTTTGTTTTTTATATTAAAAAAAGTTTGTCAAAAATCGTACTAATTTCCATATAACCTATTACAGTGGTTTAGTCAAAGTTATTCTCAAACTTTTTGGGTTACGAACCTCTATTTGCAAATCTTTTTTTATCATGGACCCTAATCTTATATCACATCAATTTTCTGGCCAACCAACGAGGAAAGATAAAACAAACTCAAAAATAAATAACACAAAATCCGTTAAAAAATAAATGCTTATAAACAGGCATACCATATTTCCGTAGGGGCAAACCGGGACGCTCGTTTATAGACAAAAATTCGTCCCTAAAAAAAGTGTTCTCTAAAAAAAGGTCTTGACTTTGAATCTGTCTCGGATTTCATGGTATGGATTACTTTACCAGCTATATATGTTGACAAATTTTGTCATATCGTCGCGGACCCCTTGTGCGCTCATCACGGACCTCATTTTGGGAAACTCTGGTTTTGGTAATTTAGTAAAATTACTCAACCTTCCCTGGCCGTTAAATGTTATGATAATTTTTTATATTTTTGCTTGCAAAGCAACAAAATTAAAATTTCATCAAGTCCTTTTTGCATTGGTATGAATATGAAATCTGGTGTTTAGTGGGTTTTTGATTTTATGCAAAATATTTCCATTTTTATAATTAGACAACTAGAATGTTCCTTGCAAATGCAATACCTTCAGAAAATATTTACTACACTAAGATTGAGTCCTATAATTTCTGATATACCATATTTAGCGCCGAAAGCGCTAAAGATTTGACATAATTGCACGCAAAAATGCTACTTTTTCCAAAGCTACAATGTCTTTTTTGCGCAATAATTACTATATGCACATTAAACACGATAATCACTCTTTTTTTGCACAACTGGTGCGGTGACCATGAACAATTTTTTTTGTATATGTTACAACGTATATAATTTAATGAAAACAATGCACTACCAGCGTAACTGCAACAAGCAAGGCTAAGCCGCAAGGGCATACTGACGGTGGTTTCGATATGCCGACCACATTGTCGAGTCAGCTAACACGAATCGGGTAAAGTCAAGTTAAATCCTGCAGTTCCATTGCTAACATTAAGTAAGAATAGTCAAGCCAATCAACAAGCAAATGCCGACAGACCTGTTTCGTCCTTGTTAGGACTCGTCAGGATACTACAGCTTGTTGTTGACCCCAGCTGAAATCAGCTGTATCCCCAGCTGACAAAAAAATTTCATACTCTTTGGATAGAGATACTTAAATGTTGTAATAAAATATTATTTCGGATTGAAAAAGCAAGTTTTCGAAAGGTAGTCAAATTTCATAAATTGGCCGAAAAGCAGAGATTGGTTTCAGAAAGTTAACGACTTCGGCAATTTGATTGATCGTATGATTAAAACTAAAATTCTTTCACAGTTGGAATCTCCTTAGGAAAGTTACTGCAGTTCACAGAAGAAGAAACTCTATTTCAGCAAAATCTGATTTCATTATTAAAATTCTTCGATCTTAGCAACAACGAATGTTTTCAAAATTCACTGCAATTTTTAAACAATTTTGGAAATGAACTTTTCATATAATAAAAAGAAATACAATTCATTCTAAAGAAAAAATGAGATTTTAAGTGTCACATCGTATTTTTTTATAATTATTTCAAAATGTTATAATAATCTATATAATTTAGGTGACGAGAAAAGACAAGATTAGAAACGAGCACATCAGGAGTACTGTTAAGGTAGAACGGTTAGGAATGAAGATGAGGGAGGGCAGGCTGAGGTGGTATGGACATGTCATGAGGAGAGACCAAGAGTATGTAGGAAGAAAGATAATGGAAATGGAGTTATCAGGAAAGAGGAGAAGAGGGAGACCAAAGAGAAGATTTTTAGATGTGGTAAAAGAAGATATGAAGGAAGTTGGTGTGAAGGAGACGGACATTGAAGACAGAAAGATGTGGAGAATGATGATACGCTGTGGCCACCCCTGACTAATGGGAAAGGCTGAAAGGAAAAGAAGAAGAAGATAATGAGCCTAATTTAAAAAATTTAGTTAGGATTGATTACTTTGGTGAAATAAATTTTTTTGAATTTTTGCAAGCTTTTTTCTTTTTTAGTAGGTTAGTCTAACTTACATAGTAGAATATTTTATAGTTGAACTTGACTAATGCTCTGGAGTATATTTTTTGATTTCAAATTTACCGTACATTAAATTATTTATTAATACATTTCGTCAGAGCAGTGCTGCCCAACCCGAGACCCGCAAAGTCTATTGTTGAAGTCTACCAAAGAATTTCTAATTACATAATCGATCAAATTATTGTAATACTTTGAATCAATCTAATGACTGGCAGAAAAATCGGAATAAATAGGCTAATTTTCGTCCCAGTAGAGATTTTTTGCTTTATATAAGAATAAAACACGTAGATATATCAAACTGGTGACCTTTTTGTTTGGTTTTTAACTAAATTTGTAGTCCGAATTCCTGTTATCAAGCAGGTTCATTAAAAAATAACACATTAAAAATAAGTAAAAACAAAAAAGAAGATACTTTGATTTCTGCACCGATTGCGACTCGCAATAAACTTTTCGACAAAAGTTGGACCATAATGGTTAAAAGATTGAAGATCCCAGCGTCAGAGTATAAAACAACTTAACATTTTCTAAAACAGTCATTATCATCAAAATGAATTTCTACCGAGAGTAATTTTGGATTTTAATATCGATTTTGTCACAACTTACGACACCGACATTGTTTTTTTCAGAATTATTTAATTTATAGTACGAATTTTGACATTAGAATATCGGTATCATAACATCGGTACAGCCAATCATAGCCGTACCTGCTGGGGGGGGCAGAGAGGGCAAATGCTGACCCAAGTTTCTAAGATTTGGGCAAAATTGAAATTTTTCGGCAGTGACAAGAAAATATTTGGGCAAAGTCAAAAATTTTAGGACAGTGACAATGATCAAACTGCAAAAAATAGTTACCAAATTTAGGTGAAGACTTTTTTTTGTATAGAAAACCTTGCTTTTGGGTCGAAAATTGAAAAATATGAGATTGAATTCAAGTGAAGACTTTTCTTTTTTTTTAGAAATTACCATGATTTTAGGACAAAATTTGTTCTTGGTTTGCGAAGCTCAGACAATTTTTTGTTCTATCCGTAATGTGCTAGAAAATTATGATTTGGGCAAAACTTCATTGCCCCCATATTTTTTTGGCTTGTACGCCTATGCAACCAATTAATGATATTGCACTCAAGCGCAACACAATATGTATGCTATTCGAATGTCTTTTGACTTTGTTTACGTAAATGTTTGATACAGTTCCCAGCATAATTCAAAAGTAGGTAGGAAGTCCTTTGATAATTTTCCATCACCTCAAGCAAATTGGGACAAATATTTCTTAAAACTTTACTTTTTAAATGAATCTATATAGTTCGATCTTTTGGTTATTTTCATCAAACGCTCAGTGCAACAAAAAAAGTAGGCTATTCTATTTAAAGTTATTTCAAACATAAACTTACAAGGAGGAAAAACGAACCCACACCTATCTAGATATTGTACTATACAGAAAGTAACATATAAAAATAAAATAGCTATTCACACCAAATCATTTATGTTAAATTTTAATACCGGTGCGTAGTGTTGTAAAATATTTTTCACTGCCTGTTCTTGTCGCAAACAAAAATATAAGAAAAAAGCTGGAGCAGAGATCTTTTAACTCTGCTACATTTGATGTGTCATCTGCTTGAATAAAAACAAGTCAAATAACCTCTGTTGGTGCGTTTTTCGTTAAGTTCAATATTTACACTGAAAAACAATTGTGCCATTTTTTTGTGGTAATTAGAATTTTATTGGTTGATTTCATTTCAGTAACCTCTTTTTATTCTGTTAAAATTGGTCAAAAAAATGGAGTTTGAATAAAGTTTCAAGAAAAACACAGAGTCGAATGACATAGACTGACGCTGGCGTATAAAAAAATGATACAATTAATTATATAATGTAAAACTTCAAGCGCATAAGCAATTAATGATCTTTCTTCAATTTAGTCAAAACAAAACCTGATATTTAAAAGGATAAGTTAAAACAATATTTTTTCAACCAATTTTAAAATTGTTTCTTTTTCTATGCACATTAATAACATAATTAAGATTGATGGAAAAATATAAGACAAAATAAGCTTCATACACAAACCCATCATTCGTTTCCAAGATTTAAAATTTTTATTGATTTTTATCGTATTTCAACTCCATTTATTCTTCAGACTCGTACAAAAACGTTATACTAAGAGCATTCATTCATTCATTCATTCAGTTTTTTTATTCTCGATCATTATTAAACAGTTTAACACAAAAATTATAAACATTAAAAAGATCAAGAAAAGGAAGAAGCAGCACAACGTCAGACGTTAAAACATGCATATGATAAACATAAAGTAAAAGTACAAGACAGTATAAAGCATGGCCGCAACACCTTAATCAGATAAAGATATAAGAAGTGAAAAAGAAAAAAAACAAAATAAATAAATAAATACGTAACAATAATATTATCAAACAAACTGAAAGATTAAATAACCAGTGCATGACTAGGCTGCGTAATGATGATGGGTGGCACAGCTAGCCAAGATGGGAATTTAGCTCAACTGAGCAACTTTTAAGCAACTTTTAAGTAATACCGTACCTGCTTATTTAATGCTATATATACAGGTCCGCAAGCAACCAGAAGATCTAGCAGATAATTGCTTTCAGAGATGCCAAAATATTGTAGTGAATTGGAATTTTTAATTTCCTTTTTTAGTTTTTATTTGAGACATAACTAAAATGCTAGTCTACCCAGACTACCCTACTAGCCTGAGTAAGCTTAGCCTAAATAAAAAGTTGCAAAAGGGCTACTGGCTATGAAGTGCGTAAAACGTTTCTAAACCTGACCTTACTTAAAATTAACTAGTAACTACTACCGGAAGGATGGGGAAAGTACTGGTAAACACTTAAGTTTGACAAATGTCAATTTGTGATAATACTACTGTAAATCAAGAAACTACTTTGAAGCTGCAATCGATACGAAAAACAAAAACATGTCGCAATGCTTGCAAAAAAAAGTTTCAATGACCCTAAAATTAGACGGAGCACCGCGGTACTTCATCAAAAAAGTACCGCGGTACTTTTGTACACGGTACTGCCCACCTATGCCAACATCTATTGCCCAAAATGAAGATATTGAAGCACCAGATACATCGTTTTACCCACAAAGACGAAACACACCTAACTCGTCCAGGTTAGTAGCGATAGCCGAAGTTTTGTAGATAAATTTACGCTGCTAAAAGTGTTGACAAAACAAAATACATATTATATTCAAAATATATATGATTGAAATTTTACCATAAACTCCAAAATTTTGGAATATGAAATAACGATTGAATAGGTTAGGTATCAGATTAAACACCACTAAAATTTTAACCAAGTTGTGTCAAATGTGTGGCAGTTTTTATGATAAAACTTCACAGAAGTTGCATTAAATTAAGAACAAATCAATCTTAACCAAAATTTTCAAAAATTTGCAAGTTTAAATTGTACAACTAAGCAGCACGTCTAGGAGAGACCCCTTTATCGATGGCTGAGGAATCCGTTTCATTAGTCTTGAATAAAATAAAAAAGTGTTGACAAAATAACTCTTTTTTTATCTCTAATCATACTTTTTTGAGTGTCATGTGCTTTAATGACTATCTGGAATATATTTCATTATATTAACTTGTCTTATGCAGTTTGCAATGAACGTATTAATAACGTTGGGTGTATTTGTTTAAAAATAAAATTGCTTTATCGGGTGGCCAGTGGTGGATATTGGGTGAGGCGAATGAGGCAATTGCCTCGAGCCCCCCCTCGAAAATAGCACATACCGTTTCAATTTGATGCAGATATTGTTTCGAGGTTCTTATGAATTCGGGACGAAAAGTGGGTGAAGACCTTTTTTTCTTTTTTAGAGAACACTTTGATTTCAGGAGCAAAATAGGTAATTCAGAGATCAAATTGAAGCGAAGACTTTTTTTTTTAGAAATCACCATGATTTTGGGAGAAAAAAGTGAAAGACGAGATCAAAGCTCTTTTTATTTTTTAGAGAAGATCAATTTTTGAAAATCCTTGCCTTGGGCCTTGAATATCCACCACTGTGGGTGGCATAGCCAGGATATTGTTCGTTGAAGTGAATATTTTTTTGGTTTTGTATTGATAGTTTGGAGTAAATTTTGAATTCGTGGTAGGTGACTTAGTTATATGATGTATCGGAATGATAGCACATCATGTGGTTGCCATTAGGACGAATTGAGATAGGTAATATCTTGAAGCAATGTTGCGGTCTTTGTAAATATTATTCTAATTAAAATCCATATAGAAGTTCAGTTTTGAAGCTAATTAGGTAAGTTCAAGGAAAAGGAGTGTAATCATTTTCTTTCCCAGTAACTTATAAACTCTGCATTTTTGTAAGGTGTAACATTCCTTTATATATAGATTTATTCTTTATTTTAAAGCATTTCAAAAAACTATTAATACAAAAAAATTGGCTACAGTTGGTCTGCGACTTGGAATCGGCTTTGAACCCTCAAAACTATGAAGACGTGTTGCTTCCTCAATCGAAACCGAAAATGTATACCGCAATTCTAGAAAAAGCATCCAACAAAAAAAAAATTCGTATGAATACATTTCGTGGACAAACCAGAAACCTCAAACTGCTGGACGGCAACCCAGATCGGCTGTAATTATTGGACAACCCGGTCAAACTGGAGTTGCAAAACAAGCAACTGATGCTAAATCATCATGGGAGTTGTTCTTCTCGCAAAAAATCTTGGAAATTGTGGTAACATGTACAAACCAACGCATTGAAAAGGCAAAACAAAATTTAAATTTAAGCAGCAAAACTTGCTATAATTTTATGGACGTTGTTGATGAAACTGAAATTTTAGCATTTATTGGGCTGATGTACTTACGTGGTCTAGCAGGGATGTGTAATCACGATGTAAAATATTTATACAGCGCTCCCATGGGTCCTCAACCGTTTGGAGCTATCATGAGCAAAAATCGATTTCACTTTTTGTACGCTTGCATTTCCTTTGATGATCTTTCTATTCGCCCACTACGATGGAAGCACGACAGGTTTGCTGCAATAAGGGAGTTTTTTAAAATCTTCGGAGAAAACTGTTGCAAGCACGTTATTCCTGATGAATTCCTTTCACTGGACCAGACTTTGTACCCAATGAGAACAAGCATCGGATTCAAGCAATTTAACCCAAGCAAGCCCGCCAAGTATGGTCTGCTTTTTAAATCTATAAACGCAGTGAGATACAGTTATACTTTTTCAACAACCCCTTGCTGCGGAAAACCTCGTGATCAACCCACAGCGTACTAAACACCAGGAACGGAAATGTTGCAAAGTATTTGGTTATGCAATTGCAAAAACATGTTGACATACAGGGGAGGAACATATCTTTTGACCGACTTTATACAAGTATTTCGTTAGCCAAGTGGCTACTTTCAAACAATATAACTTGTGTGGGCACATTGCAAGCAAACCAAAAGGGAATGCCGATGGAGTTGAAGAGTACGAGCGGTCGCCAACCACTGTCTTACGAATGCTTCTGGGAAAAAGAAAATAAAAAACTTGTTCTTCACTCTTATGTTGTAAAAACTAAGAGCACAAGCTTACGAAACGTTCTTCTCCTTTCTTCTATGCAGCCGCTTCTGGGAACGACGAAAGACGATGGAAAGAAAAATCCTGCCATTTACAAATTATACGACTCACTAAAGGCGGTACGGATGTTATGGACCAACGAATGGCCACTTTTAGTTGGAAAACAAAGTCAAATCGATGGACAATAGCTGCATTTGCTTATATTCTTGATATATGCCGTGTAAATGCTGTTACAGTTTTAGGTTTGAGCCGTGGTTCCGACCCCCGCAAGGTAAATTCCTATGATTTTGGAATGAACTTGGCTCTAAGACTTATCCGGCCACATGTCCAACAACCTTCCCTCACTGAGCTTTAAACCTCGATACGTTATAAAATTGATTTGCTTCTAAATGATGGTATTTTCAACTCACGAAAACTATAAGATGCGTCATCTTCAAATAACACACAATATCCACAAAAGTCCGAAAACAGAAAACGGTGCCGTGCCTGTGTTTTAGAAATATCTGGTCCTGGTCAGAAGAAAAGAAAACGACATGACAAAAACAAAAAACCAGTGTCAAATTTGTGGCAAGCCTGCCTGTTGCCAACATTCTATACAAATGTGCGTTGAGTCCTACTCGTTGAACAACAACTAGCTTTAGTTCTGCTGTATCGCTTCAAATATAACAAACATGTTTATTGTTATTGTGTGATTTCAATGATTTATTGGGTGTTGTATTCGCAATGTTCTTGCTGTACAGTCATGCAGCTTAATTGTAATTATTGTCATAGCGCAGTAACTAAAAAAACAGAATGTTGTTTGACGGAGACAGAAAGTTTTTATGCAATGCTAGTTTTTTATTTCATACTAAAATAATTTATAAAAAAAATTTTGAGAAATTTTAAATAAGATTTCCCGGAAATGTATACGCAACAAATTAGAAGCATAGCAGTTATAAAATTAATATCACGAGTACATTCCAAGTTATTCCGAGAAGTGACCTACGAAAATTGCTAGATTTACTAAATAAAATATTCGCGACACTCGTAAACGGTTTTGACGTTGACAGTAATTCAAGCTTTATTTACCAATTATGCGTCTGTCTTGCTGCATTTGTCAAAATTACTGCGTCACGTAGTAGTTATTTGTTTTTGCAGCCGCCGTGACAAATCCGTCCATTATGTATATAACAAAGCAATCAACAAAAATTTGAGGACCTTCAATTTTATGCAAAATAAGAAGAGACTAGTTGCAAATATATTAAAAGTAAAAACATTTGACTAAACTAGAATAAATTTTCTCCAACATATCTAAAAATCAACTGCGTAGCTATTGTCCGTTAAGAGTATTGGACATGCAAACTTAGGGTCCTCCGAGGACCCCCCTTAGGTAGTCAACAGAAAAAACATCCTAGGTAGATAAGGGTTCTCTCTGACTTCTCGTATTTGTGATCTCCAAGGAGGCCATGGCGCAATGGCTCCTCCACCTAAATACGCTATTGTGTACAATATTAAATGCAACACCATTAATGGACATTTTTCTAGTCAACTATGATTTGCACGTCTTCTGTCAAAACCGACATGGACAAGAAGCACTCGTACCAACAAAAATATTATACAGTAGATATTTCAATAATAATTTGATGTTCCGTATAAATTGGTTGCAACTGCTTTTGTTCACTTAAAACTTGTTTTTGTGTATTGCTAAAATGCTTGACTTTTTGCATTATCAAAGATTTAGGCTATGATTCAACGCAATGGTCCTATAGCCTACAGTTGCAAACTCGGATTTAAGGAGATAGGAGGCCCGCTTTACAAAAGCAATTATAATTTTATTTACTGTAGGCCTATCATTATTATTATCGTTATCATTTCCATTTATCCTCTTGACTTGAAGGAAAATATCAGGAGCGTTATCAGTTACTTGAAACATTTGAAAAGCAAATGTCCCTTGCTATCTGCTTTCAAAAATGTCAAGATATTGCTGTTCGGTTAAAAAAATTTTGATTGATTGCTTAGTTTTTATTTAAAAAATATGACTGATATTTAAAGTTGCATGCCATGGCTACCACGCAGAGGAAGTGCCATAAAGTGCATTATTGCTCAATAGAATAACTTGAGTATGTTAATCCGCAACCGCATCTATCGCGTTTATTATCAATACAGCACTGTTTTGGCCACGCTGGACACAGTAAATTTTTGGGCTGCAGGTTATGACTGTGAAGTTGATCTAACCAGCTCAATCGTCTATTAAATCAAATAAAGTTTCAGAATAATGTTTTTTGGTGACCTAGAACTTGTCAAATATTGCGTCAAACGGTAAGACTGTCAAATTAACGGTAGGCCTGTGTGGAAAATAGTGGCTTAATATCTAAGGAGACTGTAGGCCTTATTCATACGATTCATTAAAAGGAAAAAGACTGGCGCTACTCTTAAAAGGCGGTGTTACAAAGTGTAAAATGAAAGGGTGGAAAGCTTTATTCAAAATAGAAACCGACTTACATATTCAGTGCATCGCTTTAGCCACAGATTGAATTTAGTTTTGTTCAAATTATCCGAATTTGCACACATGCGCAACCTGTTCTAAAAATCTGCTAAATGTTAAATTAATCCCACACAAAAAGGGTTTGCTTAGTTTAATTATGTTCAAAACGGCTACATAGTGGGTATAACGACAGTATGAGATAATAGTCACAATAAAATTGATTCCACCTGCTTGAGAATTTTTTACAATAAATTCTATAACTATTTCAACAGTTCTATTTTCTACAATTCAATCAACTCCGTTTGTAATTGTACTTAAAATCTGCGTTTCTCTGATGTAGTTCACAGCAGTGTATAAGTTAGTGAAAGACTGCAATAATGTTATTCAACATTTAAAGAAATCTTACGAGGTATAGTTGCATAGTTGTAGAAGCCGGGAGGCAGGGGGATTGCTCTCCAAGTCTCAAAAATTTGAGCAAAATTAAATTTTTTTGGGCAGCGACAAGGAATTATATTCGCAAAACCAAATCTTTATGGGAACCAAAAACAAACTACTTGCGTAGGACAAATTTCCAAAACCTAGAAATATGATTGAGATCTGAGGTGAAGATCTTTTTTTTAGTCTTCACTGGGACAAAAATGGAGAACTTCAGACACGATTTTGAAGTGATGACCTTTTCTTTTAGTCTTTACTAGAATTTTGGGACAAAAATGCTTTAGCTGCAATAAAATAAATTCTATGAAAAAAAATCTGGTTTGGAAAACGCCCTGACGGTAGCAAAAAATCAATTTTTTCTCTGCAAGCAATGTTTTGTGCCTTTGGTATCAGAGATGAGCATGTACCGGATCCGGAGCCCAATCGAAGCCTGACTGAGCTGGTTTTTGGTCGGAGCCAGATAGTCCGAACTACCTTTTATTGCAGGTTAGGATTGGATCGGTTCTGTTTGTCGGACTTGACAGTCAAAACGTATTATTCTGTACTCTACTACATTGTTTTTTTAAGCAATTATTAAGAAGTCTAAATGCCCGCAAATCAACATTGCTAAACGATTGTGCCTAATTCAGGAATTCTCCTTTCTGCAAGGTCCGGATTTTAAACCAATCCATAAAAAAACAAAATTTTTCAGGTAGTCAGCTACCAATAGTAGACTAACCAGTCAGTCAGTTTGGATTTTCGAATATAGTCAATAGATTACCAAATTGGTTGGCATTGTATTCTGATTGTTTCTATTCCAAATATACAGTGGCGAGCATTGAATTAAGAACGACCTAATTTTTAGTTAATTATCAATTTTATAAAATATCGTTTTCACCATTCAAAAGAGCCAAAAAATAACCATAATAATCATTAATTCATCAACTTAAATTAATTATTGAGAATTTAATGATTACTTATTACTTTTGGCTAGTTTTTTTGCAAGCATTGAATTAACGATTTATTAAAACAAGAAATTTTACAAGAAATTATCAATATTCAGTATAAAATCCTTTGCTTTTAATTACAGCATTGCAACGCTTAGGCATTGAATGTATCAGTTTCATGCAAGTTTCAGTATCAATGTTGGACCAGTCCAATTTTACCACTTCATTCAATTGATGCAAATTTTGAGGATTTTCTTTCTTCACCTTGTTTTTGATGATACTCCATAGATTCTCAATGCAATTCAAATCTGGAGACTGCAGGGGCCAATCAATTACTGATAAATTTTGTGATTGTAACCATGTTGTAACAGATTTGGCAGAGTGACAAGGTGCATTGTCCTGCACAAATTTGAAATTGGTGAGGTTATTTTTAGCAATATATGGCAATAAATGTTTTTAAAGTATTTTTATATATCTATGCTGATTAATGGTGCCTTTGATAAATACTAATGGCCCTGTGTCCAATGACGAAAACATACCCCAATGCATAAGAGAACCTTCACCATGTTTCACATGTCAATAATTGGAATATTGATTTGATCGAAATAATAACAAGTGTAGTCAGATGGTGATCAGTGAAAGGCAAATTAATTGTTAATGTCCTCTCAAAGACTTTTGTGAGTGTATGAATTACTGCTGTTTATAATAAATACAATAAAAGACTTCTTCTTTAATAAAATAAGAACATAACAGTATCCTTCCTTGTTTAGAGTAACTGCTAATGCGAATCTGAAGCTAGCCTATTATTTGGATTTTGTCATAAATTTAGTCATAAATATAGCATGTCACAAAAGAAGAGAAAGTATCAAGATATATATATACATATCTTATTCAGGATGGTCTTCAAATTTCTCAGTTTGTCCTGTGCATGAAAACATTTTCAAACAGTACTAAGAAACCTGGTTCACTAAAGCAACACCTAGCAAATGCTCATCCAAGTATGATAAGCCAGAACCGGTCCTTTATTGAGTTAAAACTGTCCAGTCTGAAAAGACAAAAGCTGGACACAACTGGGATAATTTAGAGAGTAACAATGTTGCTGTACATGCATCATTTGCCATTGCTTTGCATGTGGCAAAAGCTAAAAAAGCACATACGATTGGTGAAACCCTTATGAAACCTTGCATATTAGAAAATGTAAAGTTAATGCTTGAAGAAAAAGCATCTCAAACAATGAAACAAATCTCATTGTCCAATGACACAATAAAATCACAAATCCATGAAATGCTTGAAAATATTAAAGAGCAAGGTGATATTGAAGATTAATTTCTCTCCTGTTTTTGCTCTTCAGCTGGATAAAACTACTGATGTTTCCAATTTCTCACAGCTACTTGTGTATATCAGATATGTTGCAGATAAAGATTAATGAAGAATTTCTCTTCTGCCAACCTTTGGAAACAACATCAAAGGCAGCCAATGTTTTTTAAATGTTGATTGATTTTTTTGACAAAACCAAATTGAGTTGGAGTAAGCTTGTTGGGGTTTGCACTGATGGTGCTCCAGCCATGATTGGTGCAAAATCTGGATTGGTTTTCCTGGTAAAGCAAAAAAATCCAGCAATTCAAATAACACATTGCATGATTCCTAAAGCGACGCTTGTTTCCAAACCATTCCAAAGAGACTTCACGAGCATTTGTCTGTTGTGATTAAAGTCGTTAATTATGTGAAAAGTTCAACGCTTGACTCTTCAACAAGCTTTGCAAAGATATGGATGCCAATCACACCACACTTTTATATCACACTCAAGTTTGTTGGCTCTTAAAAGGGAACATGTTTTCTCATATTTTCAAACTAAGAGAAGTCAAGTTGTTTTTGGTTGCAAAACAAAAAAATGATCTATTGTTAGCATTTGGTGGAGACAAATTTTTTAGGTAGCTTATCTTGCTGACATATTCAAAACATTAAATCAACTAAATAAGAAATTGCAAGGTCCAGGAAGTAATCAATAGGTTTGTGGCAAAGCTCAAGCTTTGGAGCCAACAAGCAAATAATGATAATTTTGCATTATTTCACTGCTTGACTGATATAACTGGAGATGATTTTGAATAAAATTTGAAGGAGGACATTATCAGTCACCTACAAAACTTGCAAAATGAGTTTGAATGATATTTTCCCAAGATGAATACTTTTAGCTTTTTAATAAAAGTAGCTAGAAATCCTTTTCTATGTACTGTAAATTGGAAGATGTTCCTGAGTATTTTAAAAAGAATTTATAGAATTAACAAACAATTTTTTTGCAAAAGATGAATTTCACACTTGCAACCTAGAGGAGTTTTAGGTTAAAATGCAATATTGCTATCCATGGCTAGTATTCATGCTCTGAATATTTTGGTTCTGTTTTCTTCAACTTACCTGTGCAAGTGCAGCTTTTCTGCATTGCTTCTATCAAATTTAAAGCACAAAACTGACTTGACTTTGAATCTGACATTCATTGCACATTATCTACTACTTCACCTGACATTGAACAGCTTGTTGCCAAAAAACAAGGGGAGCCATCACATTAAATAAGTATAACTGAAGTAATTTGCTAATTTTGTTTTCTAATAAATAAGCATCATTAAGTATATTGAGGGTGAATCTAGTAACCACTTTTGTTAAAAGTGTAAATATGCAAAAAAAAGGTTAAGAACCACTGGCCTAAGCATTGCAATGCTGTAATTAAAAGCAAAGGATTTTCAACTGAATATTGATGATTTCTTGTTTTAATAAATCGTTAATTCAATGCTCACAAAAAAACTAGCCAAAAGTAATAAAGTAATCATTAAATTCTTAATAATTAATTTAAGTTGATGAATTAATGATTAATATTGTTATTTTTTGGCTCTTTTAAATAGTGAAAACGATATTTCATAAAATTGATAATTAAAAAAGTTATAACTAAAAATTAGGTCGTTCTTAATTCAATGCTTGCCACTGTATTACCAAAAAAATTGTAGTCTTGATTAAGCCATATATATCAGATCAACACATGCTGTGCTCATGAATTCTTAGAAAAGCTATAAGAAATCAATCTGAGACCAGTTAATTTAGTAAATTGTTGTCTGTAAGCTTAGCTTTTCAGATTACCTAGAGTAACACCTGGAAAGTTGTCCTATGAGTCAAAAAAGAATAAATTGCCCTATGAGTCAAAAAAGAATAGAAATTATAATGATAAAAAATATTAGTAGCCTAATTGTTATCAAATTGTTAAAAAGTCAGCGTTAAATTAAGGAAATAAAAATACAGTAACAGTAGTCCAAAAAGGTAAAACAACGTTAAAAATAGATACAGTCAGCAAAGCAGGAATAACTAAAATTAACTAATTTTTTAAACAATTTAGTCTATTGCTACCAGAGCACTTTATGTGTGAGTTAGTTAATCTTCATATTGACAAAAAAAGTTACAATAATGGTTTTGCTTAGTACTGATGAGAACTGTGTAACTGGATCAAATTTTTTTTGAATTTGTATTAAATATTTTCTCATTGAGTTAGTTTATAAAACTGTAATTCATTGAAAAGAGATCCATATTTCATCAGCAATTGTTAAAATAGATATGTAATTTTAAGGTTAATGACTCCAGTGGGTGTATTTAAAAAGTTTGTATTTCAATACTGGATCTCTAGCCAGTAGTCATTGTGACTATGTTTAAAGAGCTTCTTTGTGGTACAGAATTTTAATATCGCTTTAAACAAAGTCGATTTTATCGGAGCCATAAGCTTTTTGTGACACTCTCATCAGTGGCAATCGCATCAAAATGGGACAAACCAGAGAAAATCAAGGTATTTATAGTCCCAACTGTTGAGACTATAAATACCTTGATTTTCTCTGGTTCGTCCCATTTTGATGCGATTGCCACTGATGAGAGCGTCACGAAAAGCTTATGGCTCCGATAAAATCGACTTTGTTTAAAGTGACTATGTTTAATAATTTTATTTGTTATTACATTGTTTATTATTTTTGATTTGTTACTATTTTTTGACATGCTATATTTTTGATAGGAATTATCTTATAAAATTTTATTGGTATTATTTGTAGCTATAAAATGGATGACAACTTAATTGAATTTGAAAAAATAACTGCTCTTTTTGAACAGTTAAAATTACAAGCTGGAAATGATGAAGAAAAGTTGCGTGATTTACAAGTGGTTACTAATTTAATTGATGATAATAGTTTTCAGCCATTGATAAAGGTTCATCAATCATTAAAAAAAAATTCTAAACTTTTATCACCATCTTGTGTGAATGCTTTAGATTTAATTCAACATTTACATGAACTTTCAAAAGATTTTCCAAGTAATGACATTCTTTCTGTCTTATCAACTCTTTTCAACTCTTCACATCACCTTCTTGCTCTAATGTCATGTCATGACAAAATAGCTGATGGCACTTTTGATGAACCACAGATATCTGATTTTTGTGATGAATCAATGTTTAAACAAGATGATAATGAAGAAACAATGAAAGTTGTTAGACTTGTAAAAAGTGATGAACCTCTTGGAGCTACTATTGCTACTGATGAAATATCTGGAGATATTGTAATTGCTAGAATTTTAAAAGGTGGTGCAGCTGATCGAAGTGGTTTAATACATGTTAATGATGTACTAGTTGAAGTAAATGATGTTTCAGCACGTGGTAAAAAGCCTGCAGAACTTATAAAACTTTTGGCGGGTTTTAAAGGTCCATTAACTTTTAAACTTATTCCAGGTGAATCACCAAAAGAGATACGAGAAGAAGATCTTTTTATTCGCGCATTATTTACATATTTACCATTGGCTGATAGTTTAATTCCATGCATTGAAGCAGGATTAACTTTTTATTCTGGTGATATTTTAAAAGTCGTTTCTAAAGATGACATATCATGGTGGCAAGCAACCAAAATTGAATCATCAGATAAGACTAAGTTGAATGGTGATAAAGTTGGTCTCATTCCTAGCTTAAAACTTCAAACTAGACGGGAAAAGTTGAAAAGACAAGCTCAAATAAAAGCAAGTAGAACTTCAATCAAAGGCAGTAATATGAGTTTGATAAGCAATGGAAGAAAAAATGCATGGAATATGATTCGAGCCAGTTTTAGACGAAAACGTTACGTTGAATCATCAGCAACAAACTCTGGACAAACTTCTCACCATCTTCCATATTTTTTACCATATGAAATTGTTTCTTTATATAATCCATTAAATTTTGATCCAAAACAAAAAAGAAAGTATCGCCCCATGGTTCTTGTTGGACCACAAGGAGTTGGGCGAAATGATTTAAAAGATAGCCTTATTGATTCAAATCCTTCTCATTATGGTGTTCCTGTTCCACATACTTCTAGACTACATCAGCCTGGTGAAGTTAATGGAAAAGATTACCATTTTGTATCACGTGAGTTTATGGAAAATGGAATTAAGCAAGGTCGTTTTCTTGAATATGGTGAATATAAAGGAAATTTTTATGGCACAAGCTTAGATTCTGTACATGATGTAATTAATTCTGGATTAGTTTGTGTTCTTACTCCATATCCTCAAGCTTTGAAAACCTTAAGGTCTAAAGAATTTATGTCATATATTATTTTTGTTCGGCCGCCATCAGTAGTTGATATGGGAAGATTAGAAGAAATTCAGGAATATCCAAGTGTCACTGGAAAATTAACACTTGAGCGGTCTGAGGGTGTACCCTTTACTGATGATGAAATGAAAAATCTTGCTAATAGAGCTGAAATAATGAATAGCGTTTATGGACGTTTGTTTGATGCCACTATAATTAATGACAGTAGTGATCATGCTTTTAATCAACTTAAGGAAATTTCTTTTTTTCTAGAGAATGATCAGCAATGGGTTCCTGCAGAATGGCTTTCATGACAATAAACAGGTTTATGTGTGGTATACACCTGTTTTATGCTATTTAAATATATTGATATACTTTTTTGCAATTTCTCTTTTTTTAATTTTGTAAACTATGTCAATTAAAAATTATGGTATTTGTTTTTTAAACCATTACATTTTTTTTAAATGAACTGTTCTTTTGTACTTTTATATTTTACTTTGTTGTAAACATAAAATGTTTATGAATGCTAATTTCCACACAATTTCACAAAGTTTTGTTTTGTACTGGTGCTTAATTTTTGTGTATTAGTCTGCTAAAACTATCATATAACTGAATATTAACTATCTACTTCTTTTTCAATTTCATTTATCTTTCTACAAAATGCCAAATTTCATTCATTGAAAAAAATTTTTAGAATAACTTATGATATCAAATATTTGGTTATAAAACCATGAAAGGAAAAAAATTGCAAAAACTAAAATAAAAAACTGTTTGTTAAATTTTATTTGTATTGCTTTTAATCATAAAAATAAGTTTTTAAAGTGAAGATTCTTTGAAATGTTAATCTTCGTTTTGTACATTTGCTTTTTCTGCTGTTTCCTTATCTACTGCTATAAGTTTAGAACTACCATAAAACCTCTAATTTAGCGCCACCCTGTCTCTTCAAGAAGTCGCCGTAAGCGATTTCTTTTTACGGTGAAACTAACCCGAAATCCCTCTTTCAGCATCAGCATTAGCATGGAATAAAAAAAAAAAAACAAGAGAAAATGGATCTCTGAAGAAGCAATAGTAACTGCAGGGGAATCCGGGTTAGTTGCACAAACAAAAATTGCTTATGGTGATTTTTGAAAAAACAGGGTGGCGCTCAATTAGAGGTTTTACGGTAGTTTCTTTGAAGCAAAATTTTGCTTTTAGTTTTAGGTGTGGATTTTTGACAATTAAATGATGTTAAACAATTTGTAATATTAGCAATTTAAACAGGGTTGTGGAATTGGGTGCTTCTTATTTCAATGCAAAACTTGTTCTGAAAAGTGTTGGTCTAATATTACAAAAGTGTTCCTCTTGGTAAAAAAAATTTAGTATGAAATTTTGTTAAAGTAGAGTAAAATTTAGAGTTGGCTCAAAAGATTTTAGTTTTAATGTAAATAGATACTTTTAGTGTAGAATAAGATATAAACTAATTTTACCAGATTGTTTTCAGTTGAAGCATTTGGCAATAAAGTCCACTTGGAAATATCAAAAAGTTTTTCAGTTACCAGAAACAACATTTCAACTAAATTTGCCAGAAACATCATTTTTTCAGGCTTTAAATATATTGTGGAAAAAATGATATGCATTGCCTTGCTGTTAACATTTTGCCATGCAAATGACAGTGCCAGTTATATTTGGAATTAGCTTGTCAATAAGTAGAAAATGTGTGTTAAACAGCTGTTTAATTCTTTCCACAGTGGTTTTACAGTGCTATTGTGGTTGCAGACTGATATTAGATCAATTTAGCGCTAGTATTTAATTTGTTATTCTGGACTGCAAACAGTTTCTCCAAAAATATTCACAACAATATTCACAACAAATATTCACAACACCTCTGTTTGATACCTTATTTTGGTGTAAAATTGTCATAAGATACGTTGCATGCACTTGTATGTGCTGTTGTTTTAAAGCACTTTCTATCATTTAGCTTGAGCAGTTGTGCACTGCTGTTATTAATTGCGGTTCTGTAGTTCTGTTTTTTCTATATAGTATGGATATCTCATGTTTTCATCTTAGCAAAATGTCGAGATTTATGTTAAACAATCAAAAATTGTCTTCTGTTTAAATTATTTTTAGAGCCTTGGCATAGGCAATACCAAATCAATTTTCCAAACATATGGTAGGGAAAAAGTTTTTGGAAAATATAAAATGTTATTATTGTAAAACTAAGTCAGGAAAATGAAAGGTGAATGGTTTTTATCATACATTAAAGCACCACAAGACATAATTTTGATTTATTTTCTAATGTGACCCCCTTCAACTTTAATGACCCTCTCAAGTCGTCCTCTTAAACTCTCCACTGCTGCACATACCTTCCTCTGTGGTATTTTGGACCAAGCTTTAACCAGATATGCCTTCAAAGCTTCAACAGTATTATGAGGAGAAGAACAGGCCTCAGTCTCAAACATGGACCACACACTGAAGTCCAGTGGCTTAAGTTGGCTGATGAGGGGGCCACAAATCCTTGCTCTAAAAGTTTGGAAAATTAGCTTGACACCATGCTTGAGGTTTTTTGGGTGTGTGGGAGGGAGCTCTGTCCTGGTGGAAGGTGAATTTACAATTTTTGAACTGCGTTTTTATCTCATGAAGGGCAGGTGTCAAAATGTTGTCAATGTACCCTGTTGTGTTCATCTTTGCATCCTCTTTCACAAAAATTAAAGGTGACTTCCAAGTTTTTGACACTGCAGCCCAAACCATGAGGGATGCTGGCTTCTGGAGATGATAAACTGTTAACATTTCTTGAGGAATGTCATCAGAATGTCTTTCTAGTACTCTGTCATTTTGGTGATTGAATTGCACCTCCACAGTGAACATTTTCTTTCTGAGAACACAATTTCACTCATCTACGTGTCAGTCTTTATCAAATTCAGCAGAAGTCAAGCTCTGTCAGCTCTTTTCTTTTTTTGAAGAGCAGTAAGCTGCTGGCACTTCAGTTTGAAGGGAAAAAGCTTTAGGTCAGTTTTAACGATGACCCTCATAGATTTTGGGTCTATATTCATCTGTTGCGCCATTTTCCTCATAGACTGTTTTGGATTTCTTGTGACCCTCTCAAGCATGACTGTGAAGTTGTTTTGCATATGACCTGAGCAAGGACACCCACTTCTGGGACAATCTTTGGTATTGCCAAGTTCTCTGTATCTTGCTACTGCATCATAAACTGTTGATTTTGGCACCATCAGCTGCTTTATTATCTTCTTAATGGACATTCCCATGCAGTAAAATTTAATTATAGTTTCACATTTACTCATATTTAAAGCTAATTATAATGGAGATACTAAATTAGCAAATCTGGAATATAGAACAATGATACAGTTAACAGATTATGATTAATTCAAAGACATTAACATTAAATAAAATACAAAAATACAAATTGCAAAAAAATTCTGGAAACTTTTTCCCACCTAGTATTCTGAATTTTCTTTTTTTTTTAGTTTTGTTTTTATACTTTTTTTTTGGAATATTTTTTTTTAATGCAATCTTGCTTGTGATAAAATAGGAATCTTGCCTGATTTCAAAACTTTTTTATTCTTTTATTAGTTTTTGTTGCAAAATCTTGAAAAGTCTTATCTAGCTTATTTGCATTATACAAAAAAAAAATACAATACCTAATTGTGAAAAGAAAAATTTGGATATTTTTACATCTTTCTCATATAATTAGCAAAAAGCACACTGTTGCATTTTTGAAAGTGAATATCAATAAGTAATGCTGTTCAAAATGAGTTAATTCTATTATTTTTATAAACAATAAGTTAACAACCCCAAGTCTGATGATAAATTGCACATTGAGACAAACAGCTAACAAGTGTATTACTCCAAGTTGGAAAAAAGAGTTGAATTTATTATAAGCCAAAATATTTCCTTGGTGATAACATTGTTGCTGAATGCATAATATGTTTAAAAAAACTGTAAGTTTTAAACTAAAAAGTTTCAATTATCTATGAGTGGTGCATGATAATCCCTGATCCTGATCTAACCCATCAATTTTGTACAGCAAAAAGTATTTACAGCAGACACAAAAAATTTTTTTATCAAATCATTGACTGCTCCTTAATCAAAATTTTTATTAATTTATTATACAGTACATATGTTCCAGGAGAGAACTTTTAAATTTATTGAGCTACCTCTAAATCATAATATATTTCAATTAAATTTATTAAATGTGTTTTTTTCATAAACCAACCACTTTTGGAAAGTTAGACAGTAAAAATAAGGGCCATCTTATTGTGGCATAAGAAAAAATTTTATTTTGAGATCAAAATTTTGAAACTGATCCTAAAATATTCAACTCCAACTCGAAATCCCCAAAATCAATAAACTTTTTAATCATGGGTAGAATTACAAATAAGACAATAAAAAACAAAATTATTTTGCTGAAACTACAGCATTGACAGTGTATGCATATGTTTTTTAAGTTTTTACTTTTACCTAGAAATTTGATAGTAAGTCAAAAGTTTGCCAGTTTTAAAAATGTTAAAATAAATATTAAATTACATTCCTGCATATTTTGCACTACTTTATATTTCAGGCTATATTAATTTTAACTTTATATGCTTGTATTTTAAGCACACAGACTTTTTGAATTTACTGAGTAGGACAGCAAACGACAAAATGCAAGTATACTACGTTGCTGTATAATTTTTTTTCTAGCAAACATTTTAGATTGTTCAATCAATTGATTTGAAACTACTATTTTCTTGACTTTGATTTGATATACAACAATTATAGTGTTTCTTGATAAAATTGTGCTTTGGAACCATAGAAACTACTATTGTTGTGAAAGATTTTGATTACAATCACATTGTAGTTGAAAAATTATTTGGGATAAATATGTTAAGCTTTTTAAAATGAATTACTCTTTGAGGTTCAGTAACAATTTTTCTGTTTTACAGTCAAATCTGCAACTGCATTTGTGTCAGAAGAAAAATACATTAATGGCATGGTAAAGAAAGATATGTTGATAGGTTGTGACATCATCATTAGTTTATTGAATGAGGATTTTAACAAAACCCAGTTGTAAATTGAGTTTAGATGGTTTAAAAATTCATGATTTTACTACTCTTTGTTGATCAATGTAAAATTTATGATAAAATTTATAATCTTTGAAATTTTTTTCTTAGCTAAATCAACTTTTTGCATAATTTTAAGTTTAAGCGAAGCTGTAAATTTAGTAATTTTATTTAGTTACATTAAATTTGTTTGATTTTAAATCTCAAAATTTTTTATGTTTTCTCTTTCTTTGACTTAGACTTAACTTTATCTCATCTCCTGACATGATGTACTTATTTGAGTTTTTTATGGCGAATTTACATGCAAGTTGATGCTAATGTTATAAAAATTACAAGCTTCATCACTATAATTTTCATTCTTGAATATTTAAAACCATTGTGTCAAAAATGTGCAGTTAAAATTTTTTTGTCTTATGAATTACAATCATATTACTATATATATTTTTTTTTCTTTTTTTTTTATTATTAAAGACATATGTATGCTAGCTATTTAAGACTCTGTGCTTGCTTGGTGCTTTTGTATTGTATTAGGTACAGCTTTTGCAAATGATGTAGTATATAACTTTTTGTATTGTTTAGTGTTGTTGGTGTAGATCATAAAGCTTTTGATGCCAATTTTGACTGTGACTTGCTATAATTGTACAATTTAAACAACTAGGTAAAATGCTATTGCTAGTAGAAAGTTGTATGTCATATAAACTTTAGGCTTACATTGAGCAACTTTTAAAATAACTGCAGAAAACTTTCTTTTTTTGCTATGTATCAGTATGCACCTCTGTAGAGTAGCTTGTTGTATGCCAAATTTATATATGTTCATGTTTCCCAATTTTCATATTTGCATAAAATATATTTTGTTTTTTAAATTTCAATTTAATGTAAATTTGCTATGGTTTTGTTAACATTTTTAGGTTATTCAATAACTATAAAAGATATTTAATCAAAAAAGAATTTAGTATCTTGCAAAAATCAGCACAGCAAAATTGTTAACATTAAAGTTTGATTTGATGTATTGATTTTTGTGAGATTAGAGATTTCGTTTTTGATTAATATTTCTTTTAAAATGATTTTTGAGCAATAGATCCACTTTGAAAAGTTTTTTCAAAGGTTATTCTGCTTTTTCAAAGACTAATGAACATTTAATACCTATAATAGCATTTTCCATAGAAATTGGTTAATGAAGTTGAGTCTTTTAATCTTTTGTATAAACTTTGTTTTATTGTGTTTGTAGTATTGCTATGAAAATCAAATGAGTCTTTTAAAGTCTAGTTCTAATTTTTGTTTTTAGTCACAAAATTACTTTACCATAAGTCAAACTGCAGTATTGTATCCCACTCATTCTAGCTTGAATGTTTTCCATGAAACATTGCAATGAATGTGTTGTATAAGTTAGCTTTACTAACATCTTGTTTTGTTATTCTTGTCTTTTGCATTGATTCAGCAAACAGCAACATTTTTGCAGTGAGATCAACCAATATTGGAAAAAAAGTGCAAGATAAGGAGGTGAGTAAACAATAAAAATGTGGAGAATTAAACATAAATCTGTTGATTTTTACTCAGTGTCGGGATTACCATGAGATTCAAAACTCTTCCAAATGGTGTAGTTTTGTTTCTGTTTGTGTTAATTGTGCCATGGATGAAGGTTTTCTAAACTATATTAGAATTGCATTTTGTGACTTTAAACCAAAGTACCTTGCAGCAGTTTTCGTTATGTATGTGAGTATTCTATACTAATATCATAACTTTTGTGTAAAAATTAATGTTGTTCAATTTAAATTATATTAGATATTGTAAAATTAAAAAAAAACACATTTTAAAAATACAGGGTAATTCAGCGAAGTGTGCACAAATACTTTTCTTAGTTTTATGTACATGTATTTCGTCCATTATTAACTTTCAATTATTAACATTTCAGTTTCTTATTATTTACACCCTTACAACCTTACGCTACCCATACAAGTTCACCAAAAGACATCTCTTGTCGGAGGCCACTAAGAAGAAAAGGCTCAATAGAGCAAAGGTTTTGGTCAAGAAACTTGTCAATGGCACACAGCCTCAAGTTTTATGGACAGACGAAAAACTTTTCACTGTTCAAGCTGTCCATAACCATCAAAATGACAGGATTTGGCTTCCAGACATAAACATGGTCCCAGTTGAGCGTCACAGCTCTTTCAGAAGACAAAAACCCGCCTCCGTAATGGTATGGGCAGGCGCAACATCAAAAGGGCTGAAAACTCCTCTCATATTCATTGAAGAAGGGGTCAAGATAAACCAGACCGTCTATAGGCGAATGCTGGAGGAGAAAGTCCTTCCCTGGGTCCAAGAAGTAGTCGGAGAACAAGGAGTTACTCTTCAACAGGACGGTGCAACCTCCCACACGGCCAACTCAGTTCAAGCTTGGTGTCGATGCAATTTCAAAGGTTTTTGGGAGAAAGAGCTTTGGCCGCCGTCTTCACCAGGCTTGAACCCTATGGATTTTGGGTTATGGTCTATTTTAGAGACAAAAGCCTGCTGTACTTCTCATCCAAATCTGGACTCTCTAAAGCGAAAATTGACATCGGCATGGGACGAAATTGACCCAGAAGTGGTGCGTGCCACATGTGCCCAGGTTCTGCCACGACTTCGGAAAGTAATCAAAAACAATGGGGATTATATTGAATAACTTGTATATTTTCTAAAAGCTTATTAAATTTACTATCTTCACAGCATATAACTTGTTTCATTTGACCTAATTATAAGTCCGAAAGATGAGTTTTTATTTGTGCACACTTCGCTGAATCACCCTGTATATTGGTATCATCATTAGCACTAGTTCCATTGGAGCAAAAACTGAATCTCTTTGTATTTTTAACTAAGTGCAAAAGTATTACAGTACTAACAGATTAATAAAGAAAAACTATAACTATGCCTTGAAACAGTAGAAATAACCTAGATTGGTGCTTCTTAAACTTTTTTGAGATGTGCCCCCCTTTTTTCACCCAAACAAAACTTATGCCCCTCTTTATAAAAACAAACTTCTTCCTATTTTTCATGCAAGCAAAAGTTGCACCCCCACTTTCTCATGCAAGCAGAACTCTTGATGGCCCAAACCAAACGCAAAACCTAAAATTCAAAGTGAAGACAAAAGAAAAAAAGGTCTCCTTTTTCTGTAGATATTTGACAATACCACAATGCCAAATTTTGTCAATTTTTACTGAAAGTCTCTAGTACCACTTTTCAAAGTCTCAAAAAATACATCAGCATCAGTAAATCTGAAAATAAAGTATGCCGTTAGTGTCAGAAAGGATTGTATTTTATACATGTCAAATTTCATCAGTGTGCCATAAGTCCTTCTGGGTCAGGCTATGAACTTTTCAGCCTACCTTCGTATTTTTAGGGCAATTATATATGTCTTCATTCTGAAATGAAGCAACTTTACAAATACATTGATATTTCACATTAATATCATGACATCAACTATTGAAACACCATAGCAAGGGAAACATTGTCACAGCCAAGCCGTAGATCTAGTGTTTGAGCGAATTATATCATCCAAAAACAGAGTATAGCCATTATTGCGATAATATTTGTCAGAATTTTATGTAAACATACTTTTTGTTCAGCTAGGATCCACAGTATTGAGGCATAGCCATTTTGCCTTTTTCTATTTCTTACTTCAACAGAAATATTCTGAAGTTTTGCACCAGCTGTTGCTGGCAGTTTTTTTTAGAGTAGACTTACGATTGTGCGTACAGCTATACCTCGTAAGATTTCTTTAGATGTTGATTGACTTTTTACAACCCTTCACTGAGGTGCTGTAAACAATAATAATTTGCAAAATTTCTGGACAATAACAAACTCAGTAGATTGAATTTCAAACAACAGAACTTTTGAGTCGTATCCAATGTAAAAAATTTTAAAGCAGCAGTAGTATCGACACTATATGAGCATCATACCTTTGCACTCATCGTGTAGCTTTGTGTAGGGCATGGTCAAACTAAACATCATCTTTTGCTTTACCTGAATAGGTTTGATTCAACGTTTTTTTCAGTTTTAGAGTTTTGGTGGAGGATGATTTGATTTAGTGGCAAGTTTTTGTTGAAATTGAAAATAACGTTGCAAATGACGGCAAACTCGCGTGATTTTGGCAAGACTATTTGAGGCTAGACCAATGCATTAGATTTGCAAGAGGGTTTTCATTTTAAATAATGTTTGCACACCTTTTTACTTTACCCGGCATGAGAGCAGCACCATCATAACTTGGCCCCTGAATTTTGCAATGTCAAGATGCAACTTTCTTATTTTACCCGTTAAGAGCACCATCATTCCTTTTCTACTTTTATTAATTGAATGACAGAAACCTTAAATAAATTTTATGTGTCGGTAGCGCGGCCAGAACTACCGCATTTATTGGTGGCGAAACGGTCCTATCCATCGATAAGGTTACATCCAGAACACAATCGTGTCACACTATGGTGTCCTTAGAAGGGATACTAACGGTATTTTTTTCTCTGCTTCACGATCTTAGCAAGCAGCTCTGAGATTTCAGTTACTAAAAAAACAAAATGAGAAATTTCAATCGGACAGCCATATCTTGACAGGTCAGGGCAATCAGTTGCCGCAAATTTAACGCTTCGGACGTTTTCTGCTTATCGAGATGATCAATAGTGGTAATAATAATAAAAACTGTGGACAAGGAAGGACGCTTCAATTCTTTGATTTTATTTGTTTGTAATCTCGCTTTGCATGTGGACGAAGTTCAAATAGCGTATAGAAACAGTTTAATATAGAAATTAAATAGAAACACTTTAAATAAAACACGGACGTATTTTATTTAAAGTGTTTCTATTCTATAATACTATTCTATAATTCTATAATAAAGACGCTTACGCTTCGTTTTTTTGTCGTTTTGTTCAATTGATAACCTTATTAAATTCGTACCTCTCCCCCTCCTTCGAAAAATACTTCGAATTTCGCGCTTGATAATGTGTATTTATGTATATTGAATTTCTAATTTCAGTTTTTACCTATAAAAAATTTTTACATACAGGCTTTGTGGTTGCTCTTTCTTTTTGTCGGACTTGGAACTGTAACGGAAGGATTGTAAGTGGTTGAAGCAGTTTAATTACATTAAATATGTAATTTTATTAAATTTATTATAATTATTATTAAAATCTTTCTTTTGTAAGATTGAAGTTGAATATGCAAACATGAAACTAAAAAGTCACCTAGCAGCAATTAAAAATTAGTAATCAATTGTTTGAAGATTTGAGATGGTTATCGCGCGCCTTGCAACAGCATTTACGTGCAGCAAAATATATATCAAATTGTGTATAAACTAATTATTTAACAAAACAATTTCTAAACATTTCCAGCATCTCATCACAAACTATGCGACAATTTTTTATGCAACATTTTTCACAATTACACCCTAATTAAATATAGATAAATGTTATTTTTGATCATGTTTTTTTAACTTCTATTCCTTTATTTAAGATGATTTTTTTCTTTTTACGTTATTAAAAACTAAAATTTGCTTGTGCACTACCTCATTTTGAGCGTAGTTTTTTATCAATAAACGTTCTATTCTTATTTGGTTATTTTCTACGCAAATGCGCATAGTATTAACTCGTAATTTCTTTCAGTATCAGTCAATCTTGTAGACTGTTGTATCATGAAATCGTCAGAACCATAAATCTTGAGGATGAGAGAAATATAATACAACTAGAGAAATATTTCTCACAATTAATTTGATTATAGAAAAATATTAAAAACAAAAAAAATGAAGAAATACAGTTTTTGTTATAATAATATTTTTATTTATATAAATATTTTGTTAAAAATGTGCATTATTTAGTGATACATTTATGATAAAATATATTTACCATTTTTTATGCAAGAGAAGTGACTAATTAAACGAATTAAATGTCGTTACTATTTGTAAAATTTTATTATGAAATCTTATTCATAAAATCGTAAAAACTAATAATAATTTAATTAAGCTTATTTTTATTTAAAATTATGAATTAATTAGAAATTAATCATTAATAAATAAAAACGAATTGAATCGATTAAAATTGCCTATTATAAAATATAAAAAAATCTTGTTTCCTCGCGCGCGGACAGATGTAGCTAGTTGTATTATATTTCTCTCGTCTCAAGATTTAATGGTCTTCACGATTTGATGATGCACCAGCATAGAAAACCAAATTCTACATTCGCCTGATAAAAATTGAAGTTGAAGCACAAATTGTGAGCTGAGTTTTCACAACCCGAGTTCGGTTTGTCATCAAGCACTTAGAAATTGTAGAGCAGAGGTTCTTAAAACTTCTTGAGGCGCGCCCCCCTTTCCTCATGCAAACAACACTCGCGCCCCCCTTGACAATGCCAGCAAAAATCAAGCCAAAGCCATACCAGCCGAAAACGTTTGGAGGCAATACAATTTTTTTTTAATTTTCTTGACGATTGCCCGAATCATGATCTTCTAACAATTCACGGTTATAAAAAATGTCACACACCTTCTTTTGAAAAAACTGGTTAAGATAAAAAAAGATCTTCAATTTTAATCTGTGTCGAATTCTTCATTTTCGTCTAAAGTTAAAGATAAAAACTAAAAAAAGTCGTCCTTTGATCTGAATCGTTCTAGATCAGGATCATTTTGATCATTCGTTCGTGCGGTTACACCGATCTTATTGAAAAATTTAACAGTGCTCAACAGGGCAACAATTAATTGTATTAAAACCACAGTTAAATAATCACAGTCATATTTTCTCTTTTATCCATTTATTTTATGTCAATGCAATTATCTATTAAGTTTGTAGCCTGTTGCTCGCGCCCCCTTTATAAGCGTTTGACGCCCCCCAGTTTAATAACCGCTGTTGTAGAACGTGTTGAGGTCGCCTGATATTCGTAGTTTAAGTTATGGTTATTTAAAGTTGTGCTATGAAATTCAATTGTAAATTATTTCCGTTTCTTAAATCCGTAAATCGTTTTAAAACACATTATGTCAAATTGCATCTGCATTTTTTGTTCTTCAGTCCCTAATCTAGCTACTTTGCGAGTTGAGCAAAATAATAAAACATCGTTTATATCATATCGCTCGACCTTCGTAATTACAGTATAACTCAGGGAGATATTTAATTTGTTTGTATTTGCTGGTTTGCAAGCAGTTAGTTTAGCCAAAGCCGCCAAGAAATTTTTACATAGTTTAAGGTAGTATGGAATTATCAGTCAAATGTCGAAAATAATTTTGTAAAATATTTCCTTCATCCATCTTTGATATTTTAGAGATGTTCTTGAACGCCATCGTAAAGCAGTGATAACTAACAGGCATTGAAAAAAAATTGTTTAATTTCTTGCCACGGCTTGGTCATCACTCAACCTTTCAAACCAGCGAATACAAATAAATTTTACGTTTTCCAAAATAATATTATAAATCAAGCAAGAAAACGCCGAATTTGTGCGCTAAGCTTAAGCGCCATATTTTTGTTTGCCGAATTCTTGCGATTTGATTTTGGAAGGGATCGATAAGTTTGATAAATGTTATTCGTAGTGCATAATCCTAAGAGGTTTACTTACAGCAATTAGCTAGATGCATGTTGCTGTCTAAGGTTAAGCTGCAAGAAACCTTATATTAATTTGCAAAAATTAAAAATATAGTTTTGTTAGTGAGCAGGCGACAAATTTTGGACCATCAAAACGTATATTTTTTTTATTTCATCTCTATTTTTATCCTCCTGACTCGCAGAAAAGCGATGGAGGCGCTATACATAGGGCAAGCAAATTACCCGGACCTGTTTCCAGAGATGCCAAAATACTGCTGTCCAGTTGAAATTTTTTATTCTGGTTTTAATTTTTGTAAAGATACGATTGAAATGTAGAACTGCTTGCTAAAACCGCCAAGCAGGAGAAAGTGCCACAAAGTTTCTTTTCTAACAACACAATAGAATGGCGCAAGTCAGTTTTGAACCAAGTCCGTATCGATCACAATCACGACGCTCTTAACCACTCGACCTCGCTGCCGACAAATGTCGACAAATATAATGCAAAGGTTTTTGCTTTTGTTCAAAAACATGTCTTTTGCACAAAATCGCACATCAGTTTTTTTTTTGTAACATTTTTGTTTTGATGGGACGAACAATCAGTTTTATCCTGCAACCGCAGCACCTTGTTGGTTTCTGATTTTTTGTTTCATGAAGAAGTTTTTATTCCTATTTCTGCTTTCGTACATATCTACGCACTAAATCACCATTGAAGTACTGAGTAACATTTGATTTTAATCCTATCACTCGTTGTTCGTTAAACATTAACAATTTTCCCTGCTCTTTCTGTATCGCTGCAATGAAAGTTTATTTCAAATGTTTCTCTTTGTTCTTTTTAAAATCTATCATGCAAAAACGAAATATGCCGCAGTGTGTTTTGTTAACTCTTCATTTAGATTGTACTTTTAAAATACAATTTTTTTGTTTTGCTAAAACGATATGAATGGAAGAGCTAAAACGATATGTTTGCATTTTGCAGGTTTATTGGCATTAGTGCGAGTTTTTAATGTTTTACTTGTTCTAAAATGTCATCGACAAACTTTGAATACGAGCGTAAAATATGGTAGAATTGCACGAATTAACATAAATATTAAACTCATGAAACTTTTACAGTTTGACCTGCCGCGATTATAGAAAATGCATTGTTTCTTCTCAACAGTTATAATGATGCTTTTTTACTCGGCTGCTTGTATTCATCCGGACTTAGTGTTATAAATCTGTTTTTCGATTCGGGATGCTATCTGCTGCCACTTTTATTTTTTTCGTCAAAGAATATCAAGGCCTCCCACCTAAAAATGTTTTGTTGCTTTAATAAAAAAAACTTTTGAAACGTTTAACAAGTTAAAAGGCCTGTTTGACCTGTATAAACTAAAGTAAGTTTTTTATTATTCTTATTTTTTACAGTTTTTGTCCTTCCCTCGAATTTATAGCCGGAAATTTGAAACTCAATCACAATATTGCTATATCCTTTGTTTTTATTGTTTGCATGGTTGCTTAATTATAACAATTTTATTGTTACGCTTAGCTAAATTAATTAAAATCAAAAAATTAAGTTGATGATAATAATAATGTGATAAAAATTTTATGCTTTGAAGTTGAGTTTTAAAAAAAAAAAAAGGATCTCTTTATTTAATATAAACAATTTAAAACTATTGAAATCAATTGGAATATTAGGCCATGGAATATCTTGTTCTACTATGTGGATTTGACTGACACTGTTGATGAGAATGTTGTTTTTTAATAAGATTCTAGCCCGGAATTTAAAATTTTTTTACGCTTATTGTCAGTCAAATAAAGAAAATGCTAAATTTTATTCAGTTTTGATTATTATTACAGCTTTTTTCAAGCAACACTTATGCTATACGTATTAGTTTGTTTAATTATATAATGTAATACGATGAGTTATCCATCATTTTAACATTATTGAAAGGAAAAATATCGCAAATTATTTTCAATGTATAATTTTTAAGAATAGTCTTAAAATATTGCATTTTGAAAGTTGAAATTCCTTAACATTTTGATCACGGCCTTACAATAGTTGCGTTTGGTAACGGAGCTTCGGATATCTTCAGTGCGATTGCTGCTTTCACTAATTCCAACCCCACGACTGCTGGTGTTGCTATTGGAGCTCTATTAGGTAAAGTTTGGCCTTGCTTTTTAGCTTCAATTTTACCCTAGTGATTTAATTTGTAGTGTTCGTTCTTGTTTTGGATCTTTTGTAGAAACCCCCGCCAGCGCAATCTGCAGTACCGTAAAATGGGGTGACAAAAACCACCTTTGAGGCTATTTTAGTTCATAGTTTCTTTAACTTTGCGTAAATTGTACTGTTATTAGTTTTAGATTAGGAGGAAGGATGAATGCTGTCGAATTAAAAAAATTTTCAATTTTGTGATCATGACATGGGGGTCATAAACCGTGGTGGTTTTTTTCACCCCGGCATGGGGTGACAAAAACCAGTCAATGTTTTCACTATTTTTGGTATTTGTAAACCTCGCTATAGGGAGACAAAAGCTTTAAGAAAATCTCTTGCCTTGACCTAAGTTAAGCTCAAATGATTTTAAGTTCTTCGTATGCTTTTTGCAGGGTATCAGGCAGGGTTGTGGAGTCGGTAAAATAATTTCCGATTCCAAATAAATGAAACGTTTTGACTCCGTCTCCAACTCCAAGTGATAAAAATTTTCAGACTCCGACTCCACACCTCGGAAAGTTTCTTCTCCTACATCATCTTTAGAAGATATCTGAAAATGTTTTTGACGCCAAAATTCATAACTTTGAAAAATATCATTTACAATTCACATATTAACTTTAAAAAAAGCGTGGCATCTATGAGATCTTTAACTGGCTTCCGACTCCAGTAACTAAAAACCCTCCGACTCCACCTCACCCTCAAACTACCGACACTTCGACTCCGACTAAACCTCACCCTCAAACTACCGACACTTCGACTCCGACTCCACCTCACCCTCAAACTACCGACACTTCGACTCCGACTCCACCTCACCCTCAAACTACCGACACTTCGACTCCGATTCACCTCACCCTCAAACTACCGACACTTTGACTCCGACTCCACCTCACCCTCAAATTACCGACACTTCGACTCCGACTTCACCTCACCCTCAAACTACCGACACTTCGACTCCGATTCACCTCACCCTCAAACTACCGACACTTCGACTTCGACTCCACCTCACCCTCAAACTACCGACACTTCGACTCTGATTCCACCTCACCCTCAAACTACCGACACTTCGATTCCGACTCCACCTCACCCTCAAACTACCGACACTTCGACTCTGATTCCACCTCACCCTCAAACTACCGACACTTCGACTCCGACTCCACCTCACCCTCAAACTACCGACACTTCGACTCCGACTCCACCTCACCCTCAAACTACCGACACTTCGACTCCGACTCCACCTCACCCTCAAACTACCGACACTTCGACTCCGACTCCACCTCACCCTCAAACTACCGACACTTCGACTCCGACTCCACCTCACCCTCAAACTACCGACACTTCGACTCCGACTCCACCTCACCCTCAAACTACCGACACTTCGACTCCGATTCCACCTCACCCTCAAACTACCGACACTTTGACTCCGACTCCACCTCACCCTCAAACTACCGACACTTTGACTCCGACTCCACCTCACCCTCAAACTACCGACACTTCGACTATGACTCCACCTCACCCTCAAACTACCGACACTTTGACTCCGACCCCACCTCACCCTCAAACTACCGACACTTCGACTCCGACTCCACCTCACCCTCAAACTACCGACACTTCGACTCCGATTCCACCTCACCCTCAAACTACCGACACTTCGACTCCGACTAAACCTCACCCTCAAACTACCGACACTTCGACTCCGACTCCACCTCACCCTCAAATTACCGACACTTCGACTCCGACTCCACCTCACCCTCAAACTACCAACACTTCGACTCCGACTCCGACTCCACCTCACCCTCAAACTACCGACACTTCGACTCCGACTCCACCTCACCCTCAAATTACCGACACTTCGACTCTGATTCCACCTCACCCTCAAACTACCGACACTTCGACTCCGACTCCACCTCACCCTCAAACTACCGACACTTCGACTCCGACTCCGACTCCGACTCCACCTCACCCTCAAATTACCGACACTTCGACTCCGATTCCACCTCACCCTCAAACTACCGACACTTCGGCTCCGATTCACCTCACCCTCAAAACTACCGACACTTTGGCTCCGATTCACCTCACCCTCAAAACTACCGACACTTCGACTCCGACTCCACCTCACCCTCAAACTACCGACACTTCGACTCCGACTCCACCTCACCCTCAAACTACCGACACTTCGACTCCGACTCCACCTCACCCTCAAACTACCGACACTTCGACTCCGACTCCACCTCACCCTCAAACTACCGACACTTCGACTATGACTCCATCTCACCCTCAAATTACCGACACTTCGACTCCGACTCCATCTCACCCTCAAATTACCGACACTTCGACTCCGACTCCACCTCACCCTCAAACTACCGACACTTCGACTCCGACTCCACCTCACCCTCAACCGACTCCACCTCACCCTCAAACTACCGACACTTTGACTCCGACTCCACCTCACCCTCAAACTACCGACACTTCGACTCCGATTCACCTCACCCTCAAACTACCGACACTTCGACTCCGATTCCACCTCACCCTCAAACTACCGACACTTCGACTATGACTCTGTTGTATCTTTGCACGAATACACAGGTTTATTAAAAAAACAATAGTAAATATTCACAAAAATCACTTAGCCAAAAAAACAACCGTATTGAAATATAATGCGTTTTAGTTCGTTTGCTGTAGTAGCTTGATACTTCGAACTGACTGCTAAACCAAAATAAAGGCGCATATTTAACTAGTAACAACTATGCCTGGAGACGCGCGCGTCCAATAATTGTTTGAGCAGAAGGCGCTGATTAAGATTAGAGCGTTTAAGAAAACACTACGTCATCTATTGCACAATATCACAACACCTCCCCAAATAAACTACGACAAAAAAATATATATACATTTTAGCAACAATATTTTTTTGGAGGTCTCTTGGTTCTCGCTGATCGTCGTAGATTGTGTCGCCCGTACTCGTCTCCGGTTGGTAGTCTCGGATTGTTGCGTTGGTTCATCGAAGAACTAGATGCGTGGTCAGTCCCGGCTGGAAGTGTTTCTGTAGACAAAACGCTCGTTGGGATTTCACAGGGATCATCATCTTGATCCGAACCGTATCGAGGTCGAAGTTGATCAAGATGTCTTCTCCAAGTTGGTCCTCGAGGAATGACTCGTACATTGACGCTTCGTGTACCATGGACTTTCGTAACTATCGCAGGCACCCATCGTGGGTCACGATCTCTTCTAGGGCCGAAGTACAGTGCGTAACAAGGGTCTCCTAGTGAGTAATGATGTTCGACTTTCGAAACCACTTCCGAGTCTTCAGCATTTGAATGCTTGCTCGCTTGTCTTGACTGTCTTCCCTGCAGGAGATGCGGAATGGATGGAACCAAAGTGTCAATTTTGGTGCGTATTCTTCTTCCATTCAACAATTCGCTTGGTGACAGTCCCGATGCAAAAGGAATTCTTCTATATTGCATTAGAAATTCTTGCAAAGCTTCCTTTGGAGGTAACGAGGATTTTCTCAATGCCTGTTTGAAGGATTGTATCAAACGCTCGGCAGCACCGTTTGTTGCTGGATGATAAGGTGCTCCGGTGAGATGTACAATGCCTCGTTGTTTGCACCAAGTTTGGAACTCTTGAGACATGAATGTTGTGGCATTATCGGTCACCAACGTGTGTTCAAGTATAGCAGTAGTAATTTTCGAAGACGTCGAGGTTGTTGGATGAATGCAAGGATATTTTGAATAAGCGTCTACAAGGACTAACCAGTTTCTTCCCAGAAAGTTGATCGCATGGTCTAAGTGGAGTCTTGACCATGGTTTTTCTGGCATCATCCACGGATGGATTGAAGGTTTATCCAGCTTATTTTGAAATTGGCCACAGGAAGTGCATTTGCGACATAAGTTCTCGATGTCAAAGTCAATTCTTGGCCAATAGACAGTTGACCTGGCAAGTTGTTTCATCCGTTGCATGCCAAAATGTCCAAGGTGTAATAATTTAAGAATATGATTACGTAGGGTTGAAGGAATTATTACCCGTAAGCCGTAAAAAACGCAACCATTTTCTGTTGACAACGAATTTTCCAACTTTTTGAAGTCTTTAAGCTCTTCCGAAAATGCATGCGGCCATCCTTCCTTCACAAATCGCATTAGTTGAGAAAGAATTGGATCCTTGGCAGTCTCTCTGACCACAAGCAATGGATTGTCAGGATTGATTTGACGACTGATTGTTCGAACCAAACAAACGCTATCGACATCATCTTCCATCTCCTCCCCATCAAAACTTGTGTCATTTGAAAATGGCAAGCGACTAAGAGCATCGGCATTGCCATGGTCCTTGCTTCTACGGTATTCCACCGTGTAGTCATATTGATGGACTAGTAATGCCCATCGTGCAAGTCGATTCGCGGCCATTGCAGGAGTGCCTTTATCAGGGGCAAACAAGGTCACTAAAGGTTTGTGATCGGTAACCACAATGAACTTACGACCGTACAGAAACTGATGAAATTTCTTCAAAGCGTACACTAAGGATAGTGCTTCTTTCTGTATTTGGCTGTAGCGTCTTTGTGTTGCCGATAGAATTTTAGAAATATTGAGAATCGGACGCTCGCTTCCGTCTGCAAAGCGATGAAATAATACCGCTCCAATTCCGCATTCTGAGGCGTCACAAGATAAACCCAACGGAAGAGATGGGTCATAGTGCGCAAGTACAGTCTCTGTGCATAGTAACCGTTTGATTTCTTTGAAAGATGTCGCTTCTTCTTCACCCCACTTCCACTGTTGTCCTTTGCGTGTAAGCTTGTACAACGGCTCGGTGATTTCCGAAAAATATGGAGGTAAGAATTTGGAATAAAACTGCACAGATGCTAAAAAAGATTTTAACGTAGAAATGTTCTTGGGTGTAGGCATTTCTAGTATGGCATCAACTTTGGACCCTTTTGCAGTTCCTCGACTTGATAAAGTGTGACCCAGGTAATCAATTGATACTTGGGCGAAAACATATTTCTCACGGTTGCAGCGAAGACCTTTTTCTTCTAGTCTTTTGAACAAAGCTCGCAGGTTCATCAAATGATCTTTTGCGTTGTCACCACTTACCAAAATATCATCGAAATACACGGCAACTCCTCGCAAATTTTGCGTTAACTGTTCCATGATTTCTTGGAAATACCCTGGTGCGGATTTAATTCCGAAAAGAAGTCTTTTCTGCAGTAAAACCCCTTTGTGAGTGCTGAGAGCCAGCTTCTTCTGGCTGTCAGGAGAAAGACAGATTTGATTATATGCATTAGCTAGATCAATCTTACTAAAGCAGTAACCACGTCCTAGCTTGCGCATTAGATCTTCTGGGAGAGGGATTGGTTGACGATGGTCTTCCAGTTGCGAGTTTACAGTCACCGAATAATCTCCACAAACTCGGATGCTTGCTTTTGCTTGACCTGGCAAAGGAGACTTTCGAATAGGAACCACGGGGGGCCGTACGAGTTAAATCTGTAAGCTCCCATACACCTCTCTTAATTCCTGCTTCGTATGCTTCGTTTAAATCTTGTAGGATTGAGAACGGAACAGGTCTTGGCTTCTTGAAAATAGGTTTAGCTTCAGGTTTAAACCGTATGTCCAGTGAAAAATCTTTTAGACAACTCAATGTAGATTCAAATAAAGTAGGAAACTCTCCACATAATTGAATACATGCCGCATCTAAAGAGTTTTCTGGACCACTTGTAGTGACGTGCTCTATCGTTGCAGTAGATTCAGCACAACTTAGGTTTTCTCTGAAGTGATCAGTTAAGTTGGTGAGTTTCAACTTCATCATCGCCAGACGACCTAGTAAATTTAGATTGGGCACCTTAGTGACAATTACAGGAAAGGTCACGTCAGGTGATTTTCCATCAATACTTGCAGTTGATTGGAATTGTCCCACGACGGGTAGCGGGCTACCTTCAGCAACTTGATATTGAACTGATACAGGTTGTAGAGTGGGTTTACCCAGCGTTTGCCACGTCGCTTCACAGCAAAATGTGTCACTGGCTCCGCTATCAATTTCAAACTTAATTCTGTGGTCATTAAGTCTAATAGTTTGATAGATGGGTGAAACAGAACATTGGATTTTGTGCACCAATTTCATCTGTTGTTTCACAAGCTTATTATCTCTTAGTCGAGACATGCATACAGATTGCAGATGACCTGTTTTCTTGCAGAAGCTGCAAATAGCTTTAATGTGGGGACAAGCTTTGCTAAAATGTCCAGAATTTCCACACCTGAAGCAGGCGGTTTTCTTTTCTTGCGTTTTGGAAGTTTTGGACTTTGCGTGATAAACTTTCTGCACCGACGTAGAAGGTTGACCGTGTACGGTTTCCTTTGCTACCTTGGCTGCTTCTTCCACTTCTTGAGCCACTCTGATGGCGTTGCTAAATTTCAGTTCATCGTCCTTGAGCTTGAAGAGTGTCTTCAAAACTGCTTCGTTGTCGACTGAACAGATAAATTTAGTTCGCAAGGCTTCATCTAAAGGATCTTTAATGGATTGAAAATCACATGTAGCTGCATCTTGTCGTATTCTGCTTGCCAGTTCAGGAATAGTTTCGCCAGGTTTGCGTTTCATGTCAGACCAAAACTTGAAACGTTCTCTGACAACAAATCGTTTTGGGTCAAACTGCTCTGCCATAAACGTCTGAATATCATTCATCGTTAGCTCATGTATGCTTTTCACAGGTTGTTGCTGAGCCGCTAAGTTGCTAAGCATTTTGTAAACGGAGTTAGATTGGTTGGTAAGAAAAATTTGTGCTTGCTTGTTGTCGGGAATAGAGTTAGCAGTGACGAATGTTCGGAACCTTGCCAAATAATCAGTCCATAACTCAGATGTGGAATCGAATGGTTGAAAACTTGCCATCGGTGTTGGAACATTTTCTCGCGGGTTGTTCAAGCTGCTTTGTAGAATTTTCAGCTGCTCTTGAAGCATTGTCATTTGCTCTTGATGTTGCTTGTTCTGCTCTTGGTATTGCTTATTCTGCTCGCGATGCTCGTCGCGTAAAACTGCCATTTGCTCTTGGTGTTGCTTATTTAACAACAAAATTAGTTCGGAAATTTCACTCATTTTGACAATTCAAGCTGTTAATGCAAATTCAACAAATTTTCTTTTTTTCTTTCTTGACGCAGTTGAGTTCCTTGAATCCTCGTCGCCACTTTTGCCTGTTGTATCTTTGCACGAATACACAGGTTTATTAAAAAAACAATAGTAAATATTCACAAAAATCACTTAGCCAAAAAAACAACCGTATTGAAATATAATGCTTTTTAGTTCGTTTGCTGTAGTAGCTTGATACTTCGAACTGACTGCTAAACCAAAATAAAGGCGCATATTTAACTAGTAACAACTATGCCTGGAGACGCGCGCGTCCAATAATTGTTTGAGCAGAAGGCGCTGATTAAGATTAGAGCGTTTAAGAAAACACTACGTCATCTATTGCACAATATCACAACAGACTCCATCTCACCCTCAAATTACCGACACTTCGACTCCGATTCCACCTCACCCTCAAATTACCGACACTTCGACTCCGACTCCACCTCACCCTCAAACTACCGACACTACGACTCCGATACACCTCACCTTCAAACTACCGACACTTCGACTCCGATTCCACCTCACCCTCAAACTACCGACACTTCGACTCCGATTCCACCTCACCCTCAAACTACCGACACTTCGATTCTGACTCCACCTCACCCTCAAACTACCGACACTTCTACAAAAGATCTACAAGGACTTTCTACAAAAGATTCCTTGTTTTACCAGAGAACCTGTAATTTAATGTGTAGGCAGCATTCTAAACTTTTGATGTTTTCGACAATAATTCAAATACCTCTGCTTAAAATACAACTTTTGCATCAAAAATTTATATTACCTTGGTTAAAACTACGAGGGTCAGTCAATAAGTAATGAGACTTTTTTAATAACTCAAGTTTGCAATGACTGGTAATCAAAAAATGCTTTTTTATTTTTCAACATAGTCTCCCTCCTTTGCAACACACTTGTTCCATCTTGATATTAGATTGTCTATTCCTTTGGCATAGAATTCCGTGGACTGGGTCCTTAGCCAGTTGCTCACAGCAGCCTTCACTTCTTCATCAGTCTGGAAGTGAATTCCCCTCATACTCTCTTTGAGTGGGCCGAAGAGGTGAAAATCAGATGGTGCAAGGTCTGGGCTGTAGGGTGGGTGTGTTAGAAGTTTCCAGCCTAAATCTTCAATTTTGGCTAGGGTTCTTGCTGCTGTGTGGGGCCTTGCATTATCCTGAAGGAGAATCACACCTCTTGATTGAAGTCCTCTCCGTTTGTTCTTAATGTCTTTTTTCACTTGAGTTAGCAGCTCACAGTAGTTCTCTGAGTTCACAGTATTGCCCCTTTCCAAGAAACTGATAGTGATCGGCCCATTTCTGTCCCAGAACACAGTGAGCATGACTTTCCTTAAACTTTTCTGAGATTTGAATTTTTTCTTCACTGGGGAAGAAACATGCTTCCACTCCATTGATCGTCGTTTCGATTCAGGTTCATAATGAAAGACCCAGGTCTCATCAGTTGTCACTATTCTCGATAGAAATACATCTCCCTCCTTTCTGTATCTGCGTAGTGATGCTCTGGAAGCCATCAGGCGCTGCATTTTGTGATCATCCGTTAACATCTTTGGAACCCAGCGACAGCTAACTTTTGAAAAACGCAGCTTCTCACGCACAATTGCGTACACTGTGCCATGGGAGATGTCCAAGTTTGTAGCAATTTCATCTAAAGTGACCCTTCTATCAGATTTGATCAGGTCTTCAACTGCCTGTACTGCTTCTGGGGTAGAGACATCCACAGGTCTTCCACTTCTCAGATCATCAGTAATGCTTTCGCGTCCATCTTTGAATGCTTGCACCCATTTGTAGAAGTTTGCTCTAGACATACAGGAAGGACCATATTGTCTTTGCATTCTAGACAGAATCTCACATGATTTTACACTCTCTGCCAACAGAAATCTGATGACTCCTCTTCTGTTCCAAGCATGAGCTGTTTCCTAGCCTAGTAGTCATTTCAATTTATCGTCACACCTACAGTAATCTGAAAATAAACAAGTTTTGTTGTAAATAAGATGACAACTCCATTCATAATCATCACATAAAATTTCAGTTGCATAACTCCAAGAACACCAAAGTAATTGAGAAAGTCTCATTACTTATTGACTGACCCTCGTAGAAATTTTTAAAGCGAGTTTGTCGTGAAATTCTTTTAAAAACAAAATTTGCTTTCAAAATTACATAGACAATATTGAGAGGCGCCAGCCAAATTAAACCAATTCAAACATGCAAGTTTTAAAATGCTTTTTTAAAAAAAAGTGAATATCTTTTTTTTGAATGCTCGAAAATAAAAAGACGATAACGTTTTTTTGGTTTTATGATGTCCCAAAAAGAAATAATAAATTTTAACGTTTGGAGAAATTATTTCAACAAAATTTAATCGAGTAAACTTAGTGTAATGTAAGTCATAACTATAAATCGTATAAAGATTTGCTACAATAAATCCTATTCTACTAAAAAACTTCATTTTTTTTCTTCAAACTGTTTTATCCCAATGTACGAGTATCATTATTTTTTTAGATGGGAGATCAAACTAAGTAACCATCATTTGAACAAAATATTAAACTATTTCTTACAATAGTGTAAAAAAAGAATACCAAACATTGAATTAAAAATGAAGGAACGCTCTGTTTGTGTACATTACTGTTCAATTTAAGCAAAACCCTTTGTTTGGTCAATTGTTAGTTTGAGGTTGCATGTTAGTTGATAAATATTGCCTTCTGCAAAGTTTTTCTCTATTCAGGCGCGGCTTTGTTTGTTACTACTGTGGTCGCCGGTCTCGTTGTTACTACTCAGAAATCTTTTGACCTCGCGCGACGCCCCTTCCTGCGAGACATGATTTTTTTCCTGGCCACAGTCTTTTGGTTATTTTGTCTACTTTTCAAAAAGAAAATAACGTTATCGCATTCTATTGGTAAGTTTTTAAAGCACACATGCTTCGTATTGATTCCTTAATTTTTTTTCAAGCGTGTCAATTTTAGTCAAGTCAAAAAGTAATGAGCCCTGTTCGATTTTACCGACTTATAGTTTATATTTTTTCTTATAAATTTTAATAGTGTGTTGTTAAATACTTGTACGAAGATAAACTGTTAAAAGATTTTGTTTGAATGTAAGCGCTTCCTGTCAGTCATTTTGGAAATAACGTCATCATTCGATGTCCGTCAGAAGCAGAGTGCTGTGATTGAATTCTTTTCTTTGCAAGAGGAATCATAATAAACATTTTCAAAAGATTGGAAAAGGTTTATGGGGATACTCTAATAGGTTACAACACTGTCAAAAAGTGGGTATCCAGGATTAAAGGTGAAGGAGATTTCAGTCTGAGTGACCTCCGGGGCAAACAAAGAAGTTGAAAGCCATTATCAGCGGTTAATGCTGGAAACTGTGCTAAGGTCGAGGAACTGATCAGAAAAGACCGCAGAATCACTATTGACAACATTGTTGAGCATATTGGAATAAATCATAGACGTGCTGCAAAGACCTTGCAAAGTTCTTCCAAAGCGGTAAAATTGAACCGGGCTCTTTATTTTTTGACTGCCCCTCGTAATTTACTTTAAGTTTAAAAAGTAGCTATATATCTATTTATTAATTTGCTGCGCGTTTGTGCTAACTTTTGAAATAGGTTTTAAAATCGGTAATCTTTTGTATTTGATGTAAAAAGAACTCAACATAGTTAGGAACAAAAAGCTTTTTACAATAGCTTGCTTCATTTCTGCTTGGTGATGTTTCATGCCCAAAACTCATTTAGCTCACAGTCCACGATCAGTTCTAATCTTTTACACTCTAACTTATATCTTCGCTCGTCTACGTTGTAACGGGCACAGCATCCTTTTTGTATTATAATTTTAAGGGGTTGGTAAAACCACACCAAGAAAATCCATACTGAATGTAATCTTACCTGTATTGCCTTTTGACAAGTTTTTGGTTCTTTACATCGTTGGGTTTGCTAGGTGCATTATCTTGCTCATTATCACAAGTTTCGAATTTTCTTCAGGAATTTATCTATTTTGCTAAACTTTTAATCAAAGACCACTGAGCCCTGACTCTGCATACACGTGTTCTGTTTTGCCTCGCCAATATAAAGGTTTCCATGCGTAAATGCATCATGTATCTCTCTTACGTCGAAAATGCATATGAGTGGCTCCAGCAGGTAGAATAACGTTCAAATCTGCAAAGGATGAAAAGTATTTTGTAAAAAGAAGACAAAGGTTACAGTTATTCTGCGGCACACCTGACATTGTCTCGCGGCACAATGTCAGGTGTGTCGTGCTAGACCAGTGCTATGCAGCTGGTGTGCCGCGAGAATCTCCGAAAAAGCATAAAAAGCTAGTTATCATGTCGCTAAATTGATTGAACGTCAAAAAAAAAGCACATGCTATTGGCCAAAGTTTATTAAAACCAGCATGCCAAGAAGTTGTTCGATTGATGCTTGGACCAAAGGAAGTTTAAGGAGGTCAGAAAAGTGCGATTGTCTGCGGATACTATTAAAAGACGAATTGACGACATGTCAAATGATATAATTGAAACTTTAATAAAAAATATAAAAGCATCCCCAAAATTTTCCATTCAGATTGACGAAACAACAGACATTAGAAAAAAAGCACAGCTGTGAAGTGTAGTACGCTTTGTAGATGGTGATTTCATAACCGAAGAATATTTACTTTGCAAAGAACTTCCAGAGTGAACTACTGGTCAGGAAATTTTTCGCATAACCAACGAGTTTTTTACAACCCAAGGTATTCATTGGAGTAACTGCATTAGCTTTTGTGTTGATGGTGCTTCAGCGATAATGGGCGCAAATAAAGGTTTTGCCATATGGGTAAAACGTCAAAATCCAGCTATACAAATTACGCATTGCTGCATACACAGGGAAACTCTGATGATCAAACTTTTAACACAGAAATTTTTCGAAATGATGAGCGATTGCATCGAAATTATTAACCTCATCAAAGCAAAAGCCTTAAATTCGCGAAATTTTTTAATACTATGTGACGAAATGGGATCAGAACATCAATCATTGCTCTTTTACACTTCTGTGCGTTGGCTTTCACGAGGAAAAGTTCTAGCACGACTATTTGAGCTCCGAGCGAAGTAAAGCAGTTATTCTTAAAACAGAACAAGTACAAATTGTATAAACATCTTGAAGACGATCATGGGGTTGCAAAACTTGCTTACATGGCTAACGTATTTAAATATATGAAGCTTGGTATAAAAATGCAAGGAATAAGTGAAAACATATTGACATGTTCTGACAGTTACATGGGTTCCAACAAAAATTACCTCTCTGGCAAAATGAGTTAAGACTAGGATCTCGGAAATGTTTCCAAGAAGTTATAAAAATCAAAAAAATTTTGAAAAGGATTTCGTGTTAAATTTAACCAAAGAACACTTAACTTTATTATAGCAAAAATATGACAAATACTTTTTTTCAATTAACACTGAACAATATGACTGGATCCGAAATCCTTTCTCAGCTAATGCTGAAATGTCAACAAAAGAATTGCCCCTGCGTATTCGAGAAAATTTCTTTGAAGTAAGAAACTATGGAACTCTAAAACTGAAATTCAGCGAAGTTCAACTTGATATGTTTTGGATTTCAACCAAAGAAGAATATAAGCAAATTTCCAAAGCAGCTTTTGAAATTTTGTTTCAATTTTGCACAACCTATGTGTGTGAACAAAGCTTTTCATCTTTATTACTAATCAAAAACGATAAACGATTCAGCATAACAAATGTTGACGACAAACTTCGAGTTGCTCTTTCAAATATTTAGCCAAATATACGTACAGCAATTGTGCTCATTAAAACAAGCAAAAATATCTCATTGATGTACAAACCTAAATCATATTGTTTTTTTGTTTTTCTTGTGTTTTTAAGTTACATTTTTTGTTGCGTTGTGCCGCCGAATTTAGCAAGTTTTACAAGTGTGCCGCGATTTAAAAAAGGTTGCGGAGCATTGTTGTAGACCGATGCTTCCCAACCCATCGCGAAACAGAAAATTGGAAAAACAATTGTTGCTGCCTGGCCGTGCGTGTTTAACTGATTTTTAAAAAAAGTGAAGACCAAAAAAGTTTTTAATCATATCATTGTTGTTTTTCCAAAATAAAGTTTGCGACCAAAAAAAGGTCTTCATTGTAATTAGAAAGCCACTTCGTGTTTTACTGCTAGCGTCAGTTTTAACTAATGAACCATTAACTCTTTCGAAAAAAGAATTTTTATTTCACAGTCCCGGGATTTAAACAATTGAAAAAAAATTGTTTCTCATAATATTGCTAATAAACAGGAGCGTATCAAGAGTGTCATTATTAGGGAGGCTCTGATTTTATTTTTAAAATAATCTTTTTCGACGATCTGTTTCTTTGTATTTTGTTGAAAGAGATCAGGGCTTTGTACTTGATCCATAGATTTTTAGAACAGCTTACATTTTTCCTACATAAGAGCTTTCCCGCACTCTAGATTTTCACTTGGAACTAACATCTTTGAAATTTGGCATTTAGACCTAAAATTTAATTTTTTTGTAAAAGTCTTAACTAATCTTAGTGTTAGATTCTGCCTGAAAAACAGTCCGACTTCTATTCATCAAACCCAAACCAGTTATCCATTGCACAGATACCGTACACATGTTGCCATTTTTCGAAGTGATATTATACGCAATAATGGGTAATTGTTATTATTACAATACCGTTATATCATTGTGACAGACCATTACTCCCCAAGATAGCTGGCTGTTATGGTACAACTCAAAGATATAATCCTATAATAGAGAAAAATCGTACGGCCTTGGCGTTCATAGATACATTGTTGAAATCTCGAGATCGGGATTTTAAATGAAAGTTAAAACCCCTAGTCCCAACCCTATTATTAGTACGACTATTAAATTTAGAATTACTGATGTTAAAAAGAAAATCAATGCCGAAAATCGTACATTCTATTTTGTATCGGTTAAGTTTTTATTTTTTCAATGTTAAAACTAGTTTGTATTCTAATGAATACATTTAGAAGTATAATTTGATTCTATTTCGAAAAATATTTCCAATTCTTGAAAGCAAGGATATGCTTTTAATTAAAGTTTAGTTGAATGTTTTGCGATTTTAAAGGTTTTCTGGTGTTGTATATTGCTTATGTTGTCGTCGCTCTTGTCGGGCGATATATCAACCAGCGTCAACTTGCTAAAAAAGCAGAAGCATCGGAAAAAAGTGGATCAATCAACAAAGAAATCTCTAACACTGGGGAAAGAACTCCGCTGCTTAGTACTGACTCCGAGTCCCCAGAACCCAAGTAAAGGCTTATATTGGCTTGTTTTAAGCTTGAATTTTTTATTATTTCATGTATGAAATACCAATGCTAGCGTGGTATCGTATTAAATGGTATTGGGTTTAATTATCTTTACAATCGGAAACCATACGTTAGATTTAACTGTTTTTTGTCTACAAATAGTAAAGCTTGCTCTCGTTTGGTCATATTGTTTTATTGAGCATGCTCGAATTATCTGTTTCTGCTGGTCGCTTTTTAGAAAAGTAAGAACTCCCTACCAGTACGTTTGGATGGGCAGTTATACCTAGCTGGTTTAAATATGCAATGGTTATGTGAAATAAAATTGAAAATGTCTGAAATTTCTGTTAATGCTTTAAAAAGCGTTGGGAGCCGCGTGAAGCCCACATTTCCGTGTTTTGACCTTGGGTGAAGGAGGTCCAAAAAGTGTCCTGACCACAACGCCTAGATCACATAAAAGTAGGGTACGAAAATTTTATTATGGCAAAAACAGGACGCCATTGAAATTCAAAATTACAAATGATATAATTTTAAAATTGAAACGTGACTTTTAAAGAACATCTCCCTTGCAGAAGTCAACTGAAAACAAAATAGTAGTCACACTTTAAACTAAAGAGCAAAAAAGAAAATAAAAAACAGTTCTTCATTTTTAATTCGGCATCATCTTTAAAGGCGTGTGTCATCATTCATTTTTTGTCTCGAAGTAAGGAAACACCATGTGCTTTCCCTGCTGTCAGGGGTTAACAGTCTGTTGCAGTCGCGCCTCCCTTTTTGCCTTTTCTTAGCCTGTTCTCGTCGCAATCTTCATATGTCGTTTTTAGCAACTTGCATTTGTCGTTTCTTAGGTCTTTCTTTTTGTTGCCTTCCATCGTATTTGTTATAGCCATCGCTGGAGCTTTTTTTTTTTTGTTCATCCGTTTAATGTGCCCAAACCACCTCGGTCTTTGACTTCTCAAAAATTTCTTCCGTGGTTCAACACCAGTCGTCTTAAGTACAATTCGCTTGTTACTTTATCCTTCAATGTCTTGCCACCTGTCATTTGAACCACTTTCATTTGGGTGGACTTTATTCCCCTTGTATCGTATACCGTTATTGGCCAGCACTCTGCTCCATAACTCCTTGCACTTCTAATAACCATGTTATACAGTATACAAGCCCTCTCAACTTTATGGACAAGTCTTTTTTGCATAACACACCTGCAACATTCCTAAATCTCTTCCATCCAACATTTATTCTCCAGGTTCCTGCTTCTTAAGCTCCACCTTTTCTACACACGACATCCCCAAGATAGCAAGGCATGTTTAATTTTTCAATTATAGCTCTTGGCATGTTCACAACTATTTGGAAATCTGCAGCAACCTGGTTTGCATTGCACATTTGGCACTCAAACGTTTTTAACTTTGTCAAGCTTTTATTTCTGAGCATTTCTTATTCACCCATTTACATGAATTTTCTGCATTAAATTGAATTCACTTCAATACTCTTTTCACAGATTGCACACAGATACTTGGTGGTTAATTTTTGTATTACGCCGTCACTGGTAAAAAAGGCCTTTAAAGGCGTGTGTCTTTTATTGATAAATAAACCCCATAAGAAAGTCTGAAAAACAAGGAAGTTGACAATAATATAAGTTTTCTGTCAGCCACCGTGGATTGTTTTTTTAGTGTTTTTATTCGGTTAAGTTGTAAATCTCAACCTACTTTTCTCAATTTGTTTCAACTCAAGCTGATGTGATGTTTGACAGTGACAATCCTCCAGACAACAATAACAAGGATAACGATGGGGAGTGGATGGATGTCTGTTTGAGGAATCATTTACCCAAGGAAAGACACGTTTTATCTGACGACGAGACGACAGAAACGGGTGAAAGTAAGCTTGCGGTTTTATTTACCAAGTTTCGGCGACCACTTCGAATCGCGACCTCATTCATGTCGCTGAAAAACTGTCCCGATCATAAATTATTATTGTATTCCACCGGTAAAATAAAAAAAGAATGATTTATTAAAGTTTCCCGTTTAGTTTTATTGGAGTTTCCTGTTTAAGTTGATATCCGAAAAATTGTAAGCTGCAGCTAACTAAAAGTTTTAATAAATTAACATTTTAAATCTATAACGTTCATTTTAGCATGTTGAGAATTGCATTTTACGAATGAAACATTGCTTTTAAACCAAGGAAATGCGCTGGATTTACTCATTCTCTTCGTACTTGTATAACTTTTGTCAAATATCTTTTGCTAAAATATTTCTCTTAATAAAGTAGTGACTTAATAGTTTGCTTTTAACGGTAGCTTTAAAATGTAGATTGAACGAAACCCAGTTACCAGTCGTATATGTCGTGTGCAAATGTACCGTCAAAAAGCTTGTCCTTTTTAAGAATTATCTAAGAATAATGAAGTAAAGGTATCTGAAGCCGTGTTAGAAACAAAATATTCTTTTTTGCATTTAACAAAACAACTTATCCTGATATGAAGGATTAAACAAATCGACGCAAAATATTTGTCTATCCGAATTCAAACTGACGTTACATGTTCCTCTCGAATGTGCTCTGCCGCGACCCACCGCTTGTTTGTAATTGTCTCAAATAGAGTTTCTATTTCAAATGTCGTTTTACTGTGCCAAGCATGAAGGATCTCAGATTAGTGACATCTGACATTATTCACTAGTCTGACATGATTGTCAAATAAAGGGCTTGTAATATTTTCACACCTTGGTAACACTGGTTCAATTTGAACTTGCTTTTTCGCTTTTAAAACGAAAAGTCTTAGTCTTCTGATAGAAATGTAACAAGTCTGTCTTATCTTTTTCGTCGAGTTGTATTTGATAAAATTTTCTAAAGGAAAAATCCCAGCAAATACCACTTATTCAAACAGAATTATAATTTAAATACTGTAAGTCGTATTTACATGTAGCTTGGATTTTTTAAGAAAATTTTTTAACTTAATTTTCCGGTCCATGCATCCTACAATGGATGTACTATTTATTGCAAGCTTGAATCTGGTTCAGTTTTCGATAGTTTGGATTATTTTTGTGTTTTTTTTTCATTTGTTGCTTGCGGTTATTTGGAAACTTGTCTTTTAAGATGTTTTTCGAACTAAAGTTGTTTGCCTTAAGAGTTTTTATTTTTAATTAACATCAATGTCAGCCGCACAAACGGTAGTAAATATAAAGTAATTAATGTCGTCCTTTTAACGGCACTGATACGCTCTTTGACCTGCCGTGTCGGTACAATAAGTACTGGTTTTTATTTTTTTACTAGGTACATCGTTTTGGTGATGCCTTAGATGTTTAAATCATGCTTTCACCAAGCAAAAAATATAACTACCCAATGTAATAATTATACCAGAAAAACCTCCCATCTCGCTCAGTTTCTTTTCCCAGACGACAGTATAGCTCCACTTGAGGAAATCGACACGAGGCAAAAATGAGCCAATTTGTACCGAATGAAAATAATTATCATTGTTCTAACCTCAATAAGGCTGACTCATTTCTGAAGAAGCTTTTCGGAGGTGCAGCTCTGTTAAGTACCCAAACCGGGATTTTTATAAATTTCGCAACGACTGAGGCAGCTTGGAAAGATTGATGTCATATGTTTTTCCCATGTAGCCCAACTGTAAGGCGGTGACGTAGGTAGCCCTAAAAGAAACATAATTTCTGGCCAGCACACTTTGCCGGTCATCCAGACTTGCAAATCTTGCCAGCAATAAGGTAGCAGTTTATAAAAAAAAAATAGACTCGCACAAAGTTGGTTTTAAAAAAGCTTGTGAAATTGATTGTCTTTGCTCGGTTCGTGCAATTGTTTGTTCACAGTCGACACGTCAACTGATGAAGACAGCATCGAGGATGACGTTTTTGAAAAAAAATCTACTTTCTTAATCTTTTTAACTGGTTTGAATCCAATTCAAATCAAAGATTTCAAAGAAGCGAACGTGTTTATGAAAGCTCTTTATATTTTAAAGGTATTTTTTAAAGTTCTGATTGTTAAAAATATTCACTATTTACTGAAATAAAAGACGTTTTTTTTTAAATGGAAACAATTTTTCTTTAATATACCGATTGTACTTTTTATATTTAGTTAAATCAAATAAAGTATAAAAAAGATGTTAACCGCTGTTTACCAAACATGCTGAAGATAGTTAGATATCCTCGTATCGCCCATTCAAAAGTAAATAAAAGGTAAAAACTACAATTTGCTTGACAAGATAAAATTAGCAAACGTTTTATTTAAAATGGAAATCTATTCTTAAATTTCTCTATTCAGTAATTTTTGAAGAAATGGAAGTAAAATAAATGCCCGCGCGAGTAAACCAAGTAGTGTAATAGAACACACAGTCCTGTATCAATTGTTGTTTGTTACGACATTCTTATTGACTTGTGTTTTCAGAAGGTCTCTCAAGAGCCACTCTTGAAGTATCTTGTAAATCGAGATCGATTGAAAGCGCGCTAAATTTTCTTCAATAAGCCCTTAGCAAATTATTTTTTCTACTCTGACTGCGATGCTTTTTTTGCGAGTTAAGGCTCGTTTCCCATGCGAGCGTGGGATAGAGCATTTTTTTGTTTTACTGACTTTTTTTGCTTCGCTTAGCGCTTGACGGCGGAAAGAAGTGAAAAAATCAATAAAACAAAGAATACTCCATTCCACGCTCGTAGTGGAAACAAGCCCTTATGAAATGGTATGAAACCAAACACTCAGAATCACTTCGAAAATTTTCAAATGTTTAATTTACTTTGCAAAGTTAATTAAAGTTGAAAATTGTACGATCCTATACTCTCCTAGATACTCCTGAATATTTATATTCCCATCAACCTGAATATCCATTGTGATCTATTTCGAAAGCGTTTCGATCTCTGAAGTCTACACATTATGACGAAAATTTTTACAAAAAAATGATTGCTTTTAAAATGGCTATTAGAACTTCAAGAAAGTGATGTGACATTCACATTTTTTTAACTGCTGCTTTTTAAGTTTTTTTCCGACTGTTTCAACCACGCAACAACCTCTTTTATGCCACTTTAAAGCATTTCGCTTTTAAAGTTTCATTCAAATAATGCTTTTATTTTAAATCTATCGAACATTTTTGTGTTTAGCCTTATAGTAATTTTTTTTCGTTTTTGTTTCTTTTTTTATCGTATCGATAAATCGATCAACTTCAACTGATTTCATTAAATATCCATTTGCAGCGTTTTATTTTTATGAATTTAACTGATTTTAGTGACTACGTGTGATCTGCATGCCTCTTCAATTATTTTGCTCAATTTTTGTTCGACATGATATCCTTTACTATTTGACCTGAGCAAGTTTAGTTACGTCCCTAAAGAAGAACTTTTCCTTTTCATCATTGTATTTATCCATCTGACTCGCAAAAGAGCGTCGGAGGCGCTATACACATTACTTAATATACTTAACATAAATCATCCCGACCTGTTTCCAAAGATGTCAAAGTATTGCTATCCGGTTGAAATTTTTTATTTTGTTTCTTAGTTTTATGAGACATGACTAAAGTTTAGAACTACTTTCCAAGACAGCCAAGCAGGAGAAGTGTCTTTTCCAAGGATACAACAAAGGTGTTGAACCCCCCGCCATCTCGATCACAATCACGACGCTCTGAACCATTCGACCGCGCTGCCGACAACTTACTGTAACATTGCTTTCCTATTCTTTAAAACTAACGACGGTGCGACGATATATTTCGAGGTCGTGTGAAAATTTTCACGTTATTAGACTATATTTGTATGCGTGACCTTCGCGCTGCATTTAGTGAATCCTGAGTTAAGTTTTGTTATTGTTCATAAGATTAGTGACTCTGAACTAACAAAATTTTCATGTTTATAGGTTTCTGTTACCACAACCAATTAGAACTCTTGTTTAGATCCCGTGGAATTTAGTATTTAAACTGACAATTCCCCTCATCTTCGTTGATTGTACTCGTCGCGGCTGGAATCGACCTCTTCACTCCCTTTGTCTTCTCATTGCTCCTGTATTTTGCGTCTTTGCCACTAAAGGTAGAACCTTTATCCCACTTTGTTTTGTGTCGCATATAGGCCTATTATTTTGCCGCGAAACTCCAAGTTTCCTGCTACGAAATAAGTAATCAAAATCGCTTGATTTTATACGTAACCTTTGCAGCCATAAATTTTAGTAGAAGAAAGTACTGTAGTTTTTGTATTTTGAATCTCAAACTACCCTTACATTTTGCAGGTAGCAAAGTATATTTGGGTAACGTGTTTCCTCTTTGGGGTCTTCTCCTGATTATAGGAGCTATACTCGCTGTCCTTGTGTGGTTTACGTCAAACAATCTCGAATATCCCAAGTATCAATGGGTGAGTTTGTTTGTCCAATTAGCAACGCTAAGGGTTTGTATGAACTGCGCCAGCAAACCCTCTTATTCTCAACATTTCCAGATTTTTTGATGGAATAAAATTTTCGTATCAGTTTATCTTTTCACTCATCAATAAATGTCATGTTTATGTCGTTGTCCAGTTGTCAACCTTCGTCTTTTTATTAAAATTTATTTAAAATATAAAGGTTTGTGGAATGTATAAAAAGGGTTTCGCTTTTATGCAGTTTACCAACCGTAAATCGATTCTATCGTGTGTCTGTATTTTCACGTCAGGCCCTAGCTTACGTCGGGTTCGTGGTCTCCATGATATGGATCTACGTCACTGCCAACGAAATCGTCAACCTGAACCAGACTTTCGGTGTGTTCCTAAACGTCAGCAACGTCATCATGGGGCTTACTCTTCTCGCATGGGGCAATTCTCTTCCTGATCTGGTGGCCGACGTTACGCTTGCAAAGCAGGGTTTTCCCCGAATGAGTTGGTCCGCTTGTTTTGGCGGTCCTTTGTTTAGTATCCTTTTTATTTACTTGTTTAGGTTTGAATTGCTTTGGCCCTGATTGTAGTTAGAAGTCACCAATTTTAGATTTTTTGTTTTGTAACAATTTTTTTCCGCTTGGCGTATTCCTAAATTTAAATTCAATATTGCCTTTTTGGAGAATAGTTTTACCCTAGCCAAAAACATATTAGTTATAAACGAGCACGTTTCGTGAAATATTTTAATATCAAGCTCTGCCCCGTGGCATCCGCGGCACGTGATTTCAAATTTAGCTGCCAGCAAGGTATTTCCTTTATTCGTCTATGATCTTCAATTGTAACGAGGTCATAATAGAAAACGTTTTCTATTCAGATAATGTTTAACTGATTTGATCGTGTCATTGACTTGAAATACTAGTTGCTAAAGCGCAAGAAGATTGAGTTTTATTTTGGAAAAGAATTACAACCTGCCATTGTGGATCGCTTTTGGCTTTATGCAAAGCGCTTTGATTGTTTCGATGAAAATTCTATATCGCACTTTTCGCTTTGTTTTTATCACGGTATATATTTGTCGTACAAGTGGCAGCAACGTAAACTTTCTTCTTAACCGATCTCTATCAGACATTCTCATAGGAGTCGGATTGTCATGCACGATTAACTTTGTAAAAACTGGAAATCCTACTGTGGTAAGAATTATGTGTTGTATTCCGCACTTTAGCCGCTTAAACTCATGTGGGAAAGCTTGACATGTCAATACCAAGAGCTGCTAACTGCTTGTTTACGTTTTCAATAGCAGTTGTTTGAGTCTCTTAAAAAGAAAGCCATCGTTTTATTTTTAGGGTTTTTTTATTCCACAGCAGTCATTGTTTATATGCCGCAGCAACATTACCATTGTTGTGAAGTTCCAAGTTCAAGAAAGAAATATGATTTGGAACTGTACCGCGCAGTTACTCAATCTTGATTCTATTGTTTTTTTTAATTGTGTTTATTTATTTTTTACACAGAATGCAATAAAAAGCTTATATAGTAATGTAAATAATTTCTTAATTTTACCTAGTAGTTCGAAACTTTGTCAAGTTTTTTGTTACGAATTAAGATTTTTAAAAACTCAATTTGCTGCTCCTCGATTGGCTTACATCAAACTGCAATCGGTTTCTTTTTTTGCCTTTCTCAAAGTTTAAGGCTTTAACCGATGTTTTTGTGCGGACTGTTAGATTCACTGCTAAGTTTTCAGGCCAACAATTTTAATGCTCCCTTGAAGTTGTACGATACTATTTTTAAAATATACCTTCGAAACAAAATGAATCTCGCTAATTTTTTTCACATAAAAACAGTATTAGAGAAAGCGACACTGTGCAATATGCGCGTCTCCTCCTCAGCCTCTTGCCTGATCATGGTTTGGCTCAAACTGAAACAAAACTTGGTAACTTGTCACCGTCTTGCGCGATACCCCATACCGCTGTGTTTTAGTGAAGTAATAGATCGTTAAGAGGCACAAACCTTTTAGGTTTTCATTCATGTTGCTTAACTGGAAAAGTTCCGTCGATGTGTTACAGTTCCAGTGTTTACTGTTAGTTTATAAGTTTCTCTTATGCGAAAGTTAATCTTATAGTTTCTTTGCAGTAGTTTTTATAAGCTTCAGCTTTCCGATTAAATTTTACTTGCCGCTTAAAATGTCTGGCATTTGCATCACGAAAATTCGTATGCAACTGTTCGCTGAATCTAAAGGTTTAGTTTATAAAACATTTGTGCGACATTGGCCGCTCACACCCTGTATTTTAAGCTGTGCCACTGGCTAACCACGCTTTCATTTTTAATCGCTGGGAAATTTCTTGCCTTCTTTTTATAACCAAAAGCGTTGGCCTGGTTACTGCTTTCTGTTTTAAGCCGGGTTGCCATTTTAGATAAGCAGCGGGACCCCATTTACAAACTTTTTCTAAAGGTACAACGTAAATCACTTAAGTAGACTAAGCATCGAATTTGTGTTCTGCTCGCAAGTCAGAATGTTAGTTCACCAAGCGACATTTTTTGCCCGGTTCAAACATTTTATCTAACAAAACTTATTTCGAAACTGTAATAAGGAGTCGAGAAAGTTTTAAAATTTTATCGTGTTACTTGTAGACCTAGCAGATTTGAAAACTGCTGCGTCATGATTTCAAAAAATTAAATATTTTATTTTTTTCAGATTGATTTTACGCCTCCGTTGTTGTCAAAAGCCCTTTGCGGAACCGTTTTGTTTTCTCTCTGCTTTACTTTCGTACTTGTCCCTACTGTTCTCAGGTTTCATCTCACTTCCTGGTTTGGGTGGCTACTTGTGGGGGTGTATGTTGCTTGTTTGGTCTTATGCGTCTTGATTGGACTAAACGTGATTCATTTGTGATAGTTTTTTTTGTCCACTTTTTCATAATTATCACGGTCGCTACATCGTGCTGCTTCTGTACCTGTTATGCTCACTTCGTGCCCTGTGTTCGCGCAGTGAGATTGCGTCGTGTGATGTTAACTCGATAATTGTGAAACAAAAATTTGATTTCACCTTAAATTTTTTTCTCGATGTTGCTTGTGATTTGAATTAATTAGCATTCACCAATTGCCGTCATCTTGTAAAAAAGAGTTTATCGTTTTCTGATTTTTCTTACGGTACGTTTTTTTTTTCAGTCACGTCTTCAGTGTTATCTTTGAAAGAGTTTTTTTGCTGTGCTTTTTGATAGAGTAACATAATTTATAAAGAATTTTTAAGCAATGAAACAAATAATAAACATGTTATTTAAATATTTATTAAAGATATCCGCTCAAACTATCTTATGACACGTATACAAGGTGTCCAAAATGGCTACTGAAGCGGTAAGCTCTATATAATGACATTAACATTTCATTTATCTTTCTACCAATAACACTCTCGCAATTGTCATTTAATAAAAATGGAAATACTGTTTTTGCTGGCATGTTCCTGTATTTGTTCAAGTTGATATTTAACTTCAGTTTTCATCATTCTTCACCATTCGTGCTCTTATTAATTGTTATGCATTCGTGCACTAACTGATTGTGTTAAAGTGTTATTCTTGTAAATGCAAAAGTTCGTTTAATTAATAGCTTTTTTTGTAAAACATTGACAACTTTTAGTTTTTAATATTACACTATTCCCTTATTAACTGTTATGCATTCGTGCACTAACTGATTGTGTTAAAGTGTTATTACCTGTAAATGCAAAAGTTCGTTTAATTAAAAACTTTTTTCATAAAACACTGACAACTTTTTTGTTCTCAATATTACACTCTCGTAATTGTCCCCGCGTAATTTTTTTACTTTGCATCGATATTGCAGTCATATTTCTAACTGTGTTTCTTTATTACGCTTCGATGCGATTTTCCTGCGCTTTGAAGCGAAAACTCGATTATTTGAAAATTTTGAAATCTCTTATTAGCTCCTATTAGTTCTAGTTAGTTCCAGTTAATAGGAACAAACTTTAGTCTGTGCTTAAAGCTTTAATTAATGTAAAATGAGTTGCCCATTTGTTCCGTCGTTATTCCTGGTTTTTGTTCATCAAACGGTAACCATAGAAGCTTCCGAATCCTGATTTTTCTAATTTGAATCCTCCACTCATCAAGAAAATCGTCAAAGTTTCGTAATAAAAAGTTTTCTGTGATTATGCGCAAAATCGAGAACTTTAGACAATCACATTACTTCATCTGTGCAAATCGTATTGTTCTAGATTCTTAGTAAGTAATTTTGTTTTTTTTCATTAGAGTTTATTACTTATTTAGGACGTTATCACTCGTTGCTTTCTGCTTTTATATTTTTAATTAGTCTTGATGCAAAATATTTAAATTTGTATTAATTCGATGATTTTTATTCTTGTTTTCTAACAATATAATCTTGCCAAAAATTTTTATTTAATAATGCAATAAGGAATTAGGTTTGGATGTTTGGTTTTCAATCAATGATAATTTTTTTCTATTACCTTTTCATAAAATTCTCATTTCCATATTTTCTGCGGATTTTGTCACTGTTTCGAAATTATTTTTGCATATTGAGCTATTTGTGCAATGCAACCATCAGAAAATCCCTGTTTCTTATACGTTGGTTACAAATTTTTGATTTTGAATCATTTGTGTTACGGCTCGATTATCACGCTTCAATTTACTTGAATTTAATATTGGTTAGATTGTTATTATGTAAATCAAAAAAATCCGCGTCTGGCACAAGAATCGAATCGCTAAGTTTTTCATCACGGTGTTTGATGTCGCCAATCTATTGTAAATAGTGTTTGAAATATAAGCAACAGGGTGATTAATCGATTAACAACTGTCGGTAATTTTTTGTCGTTGTCCCGTCGCAGGTTTTTCTGTTTTATTAAATAAATTTTTTGATTTTTGCTTACTGTGCGCTAAGCTAGAAAAACAGTTTCAAAATCAGTTTTTCAACATAACATACTTGTTTGTTTCGACAAACGCGTGTCATAAAATCAAGCCGCCGTGCTTACTGTTTCTTAGCTGAATCAATTGATTAAATTTTTATCAATTTTTCATTAAAAGAAAGCTAGAAATGATTTTAATATGTCATAAAATGATAAGCAGGAAAAGTGACTAAACTTTTTCAGGAGTAATTTTCCGTTTGCCTGTTGATTTTTTTAAAATTTATTTAACTGATTTAGTTCTACGCGCCGCTGAGAGTGGCTCATTGGAAAACAGATGAGTCTCACAAAATAATAATAATAAAATTGCACAGAGCTATTTGATGTTCAAATATGATAAATTTGTATCTTTATTTTCTCTGGCTTCGTATGAAAAGGTTGAGCCGTTTTGACCGATTCATGGAATTCATCTGCTTTCCGATAAGCCGCTCTCAGCGGTGCATGGGATTGGATTGGTAAGAAAATTAACGGTTTTTAATATTAACAGGTGTCTGTAAAATAAGTTACTTATAAATCAAATTGAGCAACTACCTCATTACAAGTAACAGATTGGTGCAATTTTAATACATATTCAGAGACTTTGCAAAAGGTTGCAAAGCATTCTATATAAGGTGGTTGAACGAAGTTCTAAAAAGATTCTCAAGCAAAGTAGATTCTATTTCGTTATTTCTGAATTAAGCAGCGGACCTCATATTATTCGAAGGCTGATAATTCGAAACAATCCTCTACTATTTGTTTGTAACGGATACAATCTTTCGTTCCTTGTGATTGCTATGATCGAAATTCAAACTAATTAATGTCGTTCAACTTTTTGAGCCATCGTATAGGCTAGGCTTCTTGATAAATTAATTTCATCTGACAATAACTTGAGGTAGGCCTTACCTAATTTCTTATCACTTAAACTAACACGCATAAAAGCATGATTAGGTTACTGATAATTTAAAAATTTTTACAATTAGACTACTTTTTTTAATGTTTAATCAGAATTAAACAGCGATATTCATTAATAAAAATACTTTTTTCGGTTACAAATCAGATGTAAAAAAAAACGCTGACTATCGCTATGATACCAAACCTGACAGTGTTTATAGTTGCACCAGACCAAAACATTTGTAAGAGTACATCCAGGCTCCGTCCTTTCGTACCCAGTGCCAGACCTGTTTAAATGAGTTTGCCACAAACATTTTGGGTTAAGCTTAATCGCCTGCGGACTGGTGTTAGACAATTCCATTCGTCCATGCGCAAATGAGGTCTCGCTCTTTCACCGAATTGCAAATGCGGCGCCTAAATAAACTGCAGATGACGTCCCTAATAGCATGCCCCATGCATTCGTACCACACGGAGCACAAAGTCTGACGGTTTTGAATGACGAAACTCGATGCTGGTTTAACACCATCACTGCCAGCATCTGATCCGGGCAGTACAGCAGCCTGGAGTAGTAAAAGGATAAATTCTCGCCCCCAGTCCTGTTTACAACTGATCCGGTGTGGATGCCCTTCCAAACGACGACAACCAAAACATTTGGGGTTTAAGCGAAATAATCTTGCTCGATTTTTTTCGACTATTGCTCGAATTATGATTTTGCATCATTTCATGTGGATGCCCCAACATCACTAAAATGTGATATGGAAAACTTTTTGTTTTTTTAGTTATAAATGCAACAGAACATTTTTTAAAACAAGAATAAGTTTTCACATTAAATCTTAATTGTTTTTCGGCTCTGTTTTAAATTGTTTTGAATTGCAAAATAAATCTTCCCAAAAAAATGCCATGAAGTAACTTTTTCCTGCCCAAAAAATGCATGCTTGATGCCCGAAAAAATCTGATTTTGTTCAATTTTTTCTCTTAAAAAGCAATTTTTCCTACTCCACATGCTCCCCCTCACGCTTCATGTGGCTATGGTGTTAGTGTTGGTCAAAGTTGATGTCGACAATGCCATAGAACATGGTTTCCCAAAATGGGGTCTGTGTTGACTGCACAGAGGGTCTGCGACGATACGGCAAAAAGCGTCAAACATTTACATCAGTGTTTCTCAACCTGTGTGCCGCGAAAGATTTCCAAGTGTGCCGCAAAACTTTTAAAAAACATAAGTCCATTGATCCGCAACTGTTTTTAGAGAACACTACTTTTTAGGGATGAAAATCAAGAAATTTGGTCAAGTGTGCCGCAAATTTCGAAAAATTCTCTAATGTGCCGCAGGCAAAAAAAGTTTAAGAACCAAAGGTATACATTGTAGAGCAGCGGTTTTCAACCTTTATGTTCAGCGGGCCAATCTTATTCGGGGGCTGCAGTCGCGGGCCACGCGCAAATAGTTAAATACAGAGAAAAAAACAAAAACACATAAAAACAAAAATAAGAAACGTTTTATTCTTTCCATTTCCAATTTTTCAATGCAAGCCCTGGAACTGCACTTTCTTCACCAAATCTTCTAATTTTGGTTGCAAGTCGGTAACAGCCGATTTCATCAATGCCTCTATAGATGTGCATGTGTGAGCCTAGTTCTGTACTTTGACTTTACGAATTTCAATGTAGAGAAAGCTTGTTTGCACCGATACTTCGTTTCAAAGCGAGAGATGAATTTCGCACTGAATGACCGTAACTCTGGAAAGGCTGTGACTGTTACGGCCTTCCATAAGTCCACCAAGTCCTGCCCTGTGGCCATCATCGATAACTTCTCGTAGCGTGCTTTGAGCGCCGCTGAATTTTGCAGATTGATCAGTTCCTGAACTCCAAAATCCATTTTGCCAGGATTGACTGCAAACGGATTGATGAATACTAGATTTTCGTGTTTCGCTTTATCCGAGTCTAGTTCTTCAAACCTTTGCTCGAAGTTTTCAATTATCACATCAAGCTTGTCAACGTAAAAATCTTCGTCCACTCGGTTCCACCACTCTATCTTTCAATGCTGAGAAGCTGTCTAAGCATCTCTCACTTAATTGATGACGAAATAACTGTAGCTTCTGTCGAAATGAATTTACTTGATCATTGAGGTGACTTACGAGTTGCTGCTTTCCTTGCATGCGTTTGTTCAGCGTGTTCAGATGTCTCGAGATATCTGTCAGGAAAGCCAGATCGTTCAACCATGACGGGTCTTTTAGCTTCTGTTGTTTTTCCGGAAGCATCTTCTTCTCACATAAGAAATTATACACGTGGTCCTTCACGGCGAGAAATCGGGCTAGTACTTTCCCCCAAGAAAGCCAACGCACTTCTGTATGAAGAAGAAGTTCCCTGTACTGTTCATCCACATCGTTCAGCAATTGGCAAAATTCTCTTCTTTTCAAAGCTGCAGCTCGTATATCATTCACACATTTCACGATCCTTTCATCTGTAATGACTTTCCACACATCAATTCCTGATGAATTATGCAGTAATACTTCAGCGGTGTTCTTCCTAGAAACTGTTCTAACTGAGCGCAGAATCCAACGTTACATCCGGTCATAGCTGGAGCTCCGTCAGTACAAACACTGGTCAACTTGTCCCACTGAAAGTTCATTTTTTTGGCACATTTTTTGAGCGCGTTCAATATATCAACTCCTCTTGTTCGCCCCTCCGTAGCGACAAGACCGAGTAGCTCCTCCTTTACATTCATTTCTTAATCCACAACCCTCCCGAATATGGCTAGTTGGGCTGTATCTGTAGCATCAGTACTCTCATCCAATGCGATCGGAAAGAAGACAGCATCCTCCTGAGATTGTATCAACTGCTCACTTACGTCTTCTGACATCATTTCCACCCGTCTGGTCATTGTGCTGTCAGACAACGGTATACCAGTTGCGAATGTGCTAGCTTTGTCACCCAGATATTTCATCACAATATGCAAAGCTGGTTTAATAATCTTTTCTCCCTTCACCATAGGCCTTTTCTTTTTGGCTATCAACAAAGCGAGCTCGATTGAAGCAAATGTTTGATCCTTCAATCGTTTGTTGCCACTGCTGAACATGTTTCTGCGGTATTCAAGTTCTTCACAGGCTTTCGTTATCCAGGATTTTCAAAGTTCTGAGCCTACCGGATGTTCACGAATAAAATTCGTATGCGTTTGCTAGTGGTGCTTGATGTTGTATTTTTTCAGAGAGCTTACGGTAACATTGCAAACCAAACATATTGCCTTCCCGTTTATCTCAAAGAATAAACAGTCCTTATTTTAAAATTCATTTGTTCTTCTGGTAGAATCAGAGGCAAGTAAAACTTCAACAAATACAGAAAGCGTAATACATTTATTAAAGAAAAACTCAACGACGTTTCGTCTGTCACATCGGGCGGACTTCATCAGGTAAAAGCAGAACACAACGCGCACCGTATTTAAAAACCAAGAAGTTAAAAACACCAACCAACAAACACAAGGTGAGAAGCGAACAAACATAACAATTTAATAAATACTTCGTGCAACAGAAGCAAATCTAACAGGTTGAAAACCCACACTAGTTGAAATTTTTTATATTGCTATGTATTTTTGGAAAAACATTACGATCTTTATCATTTATTGAATTTTTTGTATTATTAATATATAATGATTCTAAAAATTTTCGTTTATCATAGTCAATGTTATAATTCAATATTTCAAAATTACCAAAATCAATCCTATGTTCATAATTAAAACAATGCTTAACCAATGCAGTTTTTTTATTTAAATCGTCTTCTTTTAATTTAGCCAAATTAATCGGTTTCAAATCACATTCATGTTCCGATAAGCGAGTATTAAAACATCTGCCCGTTTCACCAACATATACATTCGAACAATCTTTACACGGAATTTTATAAATTGCACCACGCTTATATAAACGAAAATTTTTAGAATCATTATATATTAATAATACAAAAAATTCAATAAATGATAAAGATCGTAATGTTTTTCCAAAAATATATAGCATTATAAAAAATTTCAACTAGTGTGGGTTTCTAACCTGTTAAATTTGCTTCTGTTGCACGAAGTATTTATTAAATTGTTATGTTTGTTCGCTTCTCACCTTGTGTTTGTTGGTTGGTGTTTTTAACTTCTTGGTTTTTAAATACGGTGCGCGTTGTGTTCTGCTTTTACCTGATGAAGTCTGCCCGATGTAACGGACGAAACGTCGTTGTGTTTTTCTTTAATAAATATATTGCGCTTTCTGTATTTGTTGAAGTTTTACTTGCCTCTGATTCTACCAGAAGAACAAATGAATTTTAAAATATGAATAAACAGTCCATTGTCCATTCCTCGTGGAATTCCCTGCAGCGTTCAGCCTTTCTCTTAGTTGCCATCTCCGATCACACAAAATAACACTCAATGAAATTAGAAATTTACAAAATTTACGGAAAGACGCAGTCGTTTTGACAAAACAATTCCAATAGCACATGTTAATCAGTACGAATCGTTTTATGCGAGAAGGTAACATGAGCAAAATCATTGTTTCGAGTAAATCAAGTTTTTGTGATTCATTGTTTTAGGAATATGAAAAAATAAGCAGGTTTTTCAATTGTTTTGATTGTTTCTTTACTAGACTTTTTTTATGCGTAATCTTGTTGCCTTATAATGTGTTCATGTTACCTTCTTGCATAAAATATTTGCATTGAAAAATGCAAAGTTTTTTTGCATTTTTTAAACGCTAATATCTCACAAACTAAATAAGCTGCGCGGCTGAAATTTGCACAGAAGACTTGTAACTATTTATGATTTAAAAATATGTAAAACAAGAAAAATCGAAAATTTTTGTCATGTTACCTTTTTGCATAAGATACATAGATTGCATAATATTCTATCAGATCTCAGATACATAGATATTGGCTTGAAATTTCAGATATGTATAATATTCTTTGAATTTTGGGAAGGAGCTCACGGGCCTCAAAAAAGTGTGTCGCGGACCACGGGTTGAGAACCCCTATTGTAGAGTATGCCCATCCAATGTCACCGATAACACTGGCCAACACATTTTTTGGTGCCCAAGGTTTCTAAGCTGATTTAAACTAATTTGGGGGTGCTGATTCCGAAAATCTTACTAATATTCTGTCATCAGGTCAAGGTTTTGAGATATTTGCTATTTTACACCTTTTTTACCTTAAAATTAGACGTATTTTTATATACATTCTAGCGTCATAATTATGATTGTAGGTTGTTATTGCAATGTATGTTAAATGATTATGACATCACAAACTTTAAAGTAAAAGTCAAACTTGCTATACAAGGAGGTGTGTAGTTGGTAAGGAGAAAACACTGAGTCGTAGGTAGGTCTACAGATTGTGACGTGTTTTTGTTAATTTCTAGGTCAAAGTAAGCTTTATTCTTTTAATGTTAGGAATTCATTTATAAGTCAAACAGGAAATAAACGAGCTGCCTTATTTTACTTGCGCTGCAGATTTTTGGAGCAAAAATTAAGCATGGCTACATCCGGCTACATTTTTAAGCAATCCAAATATGTTTTGCTATATTTGCAGGGAATATACGTTGCAATCTAACAGGAAAGGGATCAGTGAATTTGTGAAGTGTGCTTATCTTGCTTACTTCAAAGTACTGCTGGGTGATCAAGATAAGGCATGGGCAGCCCATATTGTATGCAAGCAATGTGTTGAGCGGAGTATACCAACTAGAGTAAAAGGAAAAGTGTACAGTTCAGTGGTGAGACCAGCAATGGTGTATGGACTTGAGACGGTGGAAGTCACAAAGAAACAAGTAGAAGAGATGGAAGTTGCAAAGATGAAAATGTTGAGGTCATTGCTATGGGAGTAACGAGAAAAGACAAGATTAAAAACGAGTACATGAGGGTTACAGTTAAGTTGGAACGGTTAGGAATAAAGATGAGGCAGGGCAGGCTGAGGTGGTATGAACATATCATGAGGAGAGACCAGGAATATGTAGGAAGAAAGATGATGGAAATGGAGTAACAGGGAAAGAAGAAAAGAAGGAGACCAAAGAGAAGATTTCTAGATGTAGTGAAGGAAAATATGGGGAAAGTTGGTGCGAGGAAAACGGACGTTGAAAACAGGACGGTTTGGAGAAACATGATACGCTGTGGCTACCCCTGATTGAAGGGAAAGGCCGAAAGAGGAAGAAGAAGAAGAATATATCGAATGCGGTTACCATCAAGACGGCGCTCCTACATAATCGGCCACTCAACCAGAATATCCAAAAGTCAATATTATAAAAAAAATTTAATGAAGCGAGAATTTGCGACAGCCTATTAAATGGTTGATTTTAAAATTCATCAGGTAATATTTTATTCATTTTGTCGCTCGTAAAGGTTAAAAACTTTAGAGATTCGTTTAGAAAATTTGAAATTGTTTCTTCAGGAAAAAACTTTCCTGGCTAAAATACTTTGAGCACGGACAGAAAAATTTTTGCTTCTCAAATTATACTTTACCAAAAAATAACCAAATAGTTTGTTGATTAATTGTCCATTTGAACAAAACAAGCGCCTTTAAAACGACTTATCTGTAAATTTTTTAAAAAACAATAAATAAACTCTCGTAGATTGCCAATTTTAATTATTTATTATCGCTTTAAACAAAGTCGATTTAATCGGAGCCATAAGCTTTTCGCAACGCTCTCATCAGTGGCAATCGCGTCAAAATGGGACGAACCAGAGAAAATCAAGGTAATTATAGTCTCAACAGTTGGAAGAAAGGTGCTGCAGTCTCGGAAAGGAGAAAGGCACAATTGCACAAAATCAAAGAAGTGTGCTGCAATACAGTGTAATCTCGGAAAGGAAAAACGCACTATGTGCAATTAGGATAAATATAGAGATGAAAATAAAAAATAAAAAATAAATAAAAAACCCAGGAGAAACACTGTTACTCGTAACTTAGGTTATTTGAAAAGTTTTAATGTGTAAACAAATTCCTTTTGTTTACATAAAACTGGATATCTGGTTTTGATAAAAGTTGCCTCAAGTAGACACAGATGGAACGAGTTGCGTGCCACAGCAAGAATTTTAAAACGTTTGTCGTTATAGTTTGCAGCACTTTGCTCGTTATCAAGCAAGTGTTGTCCTACGGCAGAGTCACAATCTGGATTGTTACGTTTTAGCTTACAGGATCTGCCAGGTTGGGATTGTGTAGAGCGCTTCGCTTGCTGTTGTAGCCATTTAGGAACATGCTGCTTGATTCTACTGTATCTTGTAGTCGCTGTGATGTTCGTCCTACGTACCTACTGTCACAATGGCACGAATATTCATAAACAACGGAGCTTTTCAGCGTGGTAGGTAAAACATCTTTGCGGGCTACAGGCAACATGCGTTTGGATGTAAATACAACTCTGGTGGTAACGGAGCCATAGCAGCTTTCAACAGCCGTTTTGACATTTTTATCAAGACCAATGTAAGCTTTCCCTATCCAAGGAACTCTCAAATACACGGGACACGTCTCAGGACCAAATCGTTTGGGCATAGAAAACTGAGCAATTTTCTTGGAAATGTTGCAGTCAATAATTGATTCAGGATAACCATTGTCCAATAGAATGTTCTTGATATGCTTAATTTCTTCGTTAGTTTAGATTTCGTGCATATCATTAGTGCCCGGTGTACCAAAGTTGATATAAGGTTTGTTTTTTGTTTAGTGGGACTGAAAGATTCCCAACGTAAGTACTGTCCAGTAAAGGTAGGTTTTCTATACACACTTGTTTCAAAACCTGTAGCTGTTCGTTCCACGTTAACGTCGAGAAACGGTAAACAATTATAACAGCTACAGGTTTTTTTGCTCACCTGAGATCACGTGACTTGTCACAATATGTGACTCCCGCCGTCAAAGAGTTAAATGTTTTTTTTAACTTTTGTTTATACTCATTTGCCAAAATTAAGTCTTTTTATAACTTTAAACCAATAAAATCAGGGGTGTCCAACTAATTTATTGCTCTGGGCCATATTTGCGCACTTACATTTTATGCGGGCCAGACAATTTTTCAAATAAAAATAAAAAGACCTTCATTTAACTCTGCTTCGGATTTTTTGAGTTCCGTACCAAAAGGTGGTGTTCTCTAAAAATAAAGACTCTCTCACTTTAAATCTGACTTGGATTTCTTGAGTTTGTTTCTAAAAAGTAGATGCAGCCCTAATATGCCAATAAAATTTAAAAGATGCGGGGCACAAAATGGAGCATGGCAAGCCGGATTTGGCCCGCGGGCCGCCAGTTTGACACCCCTGGATTAAATGTTTTTAGCTTGATATGTACGAGTTTGTTGTTTTTAAAAAAAAAAATTTTTTTCATTTATTATCCGACTCCCAGTACAACTTTGGAAGCGTCATAATCAAATGGTTCCCGATCGCCGCTCCGCAAAGCAAATTTATTTGCCTTCTTTCCGAGCTAATTTTAATGCGGAATCGTAAACAATGCAAAGTTGTTATCTCCTACGCGTATAAAACTCATTTTACGCTTGACCGATTCGCAGCAGTAAACTATAGCGCATCTCGCCTTCCTTGATAACGCAAAATAAAAGTTAACCTTCCAATAACAGCTTTGTGCCGTTTACAATTGTTTCATCATAAATTGTGTCTAGCTTTCAAAAAGCTTTAATACAGTGGTTTTCAACCTTTTCTGTACCGTGGTCTATTTTTCAACCCAAGTTAACTTCACAACCCACTTTGGTCAACAAAATTAAATTCCCATCCCAAAATCATAGTGTTCTATAAAAAAAAAAAAAAGGTCTTCACTTGGAATTGCTGTCAATTTTCCCTATTTTTGTCCCAAAATCATAGTGTTCTCTAAAAAAAAAAAAGTCTTTATGTGGTTGACTGCACAGGACGCCAGAAAAATGCCTAAAAAATGGGACGGATGGAAAGCCTAATTATACATATATGTTATACATATTGCTTTCATTTTGATTTATGCTCCATGGCTCACTAAAAAAAACACTGTGGCCCACTACTGGGCCATGGCCCATAGGTTGAAAACCCCTGCTTTAATACAAAGTAATTCTTTACTGCTGCTTGCTGCTGTAGGTAGTCTTGTTAAACTGCGGAAAGATTAATATGAAATCAATAAAACAACAAGGTATTATGGTGTATTTAAACAAGAAAGATAAAAGTAAGACTTTTGAAACAGGTAATTGTCAAAATGAAAATGAAGCAATTATCAGTAGACTTATTGTTAGTGTTGAGCAAACTACAAAATGAGCATACTCAGATAAGTTGTGTGTCACAGAAGAAAATAAGAAACGAAAAGGGGAAATTGTCAGAGAATACGACAAAAAATACTTAGAGCTTGGTTTTACTATAGCACCGTGTAGTGAAAAATCTCCATGGCTCTTATGTTTGGTGTGCCCCCAAATTCTCAAACGACGCTAAGAAACCTTCCAAACTTTCTCGTCACTTTTATTCAAAGCACACTAAACAAAATTACGTGTTTCAGAAACTTTTTTGATGCCTCGTTTGCCTCGCATACTGGCAACAAAACAGCTCCAAATTTCACACTAACATTGATTTTGTATGTAAATAGATTGACATTTTGTAATTTCAGTTGATTTGATTGCCACTTTGTCGCAAATTTTCGTATGCATACATCATAGCCGTACCTGCCGGGGGTGCAGGGGGGGCAATTGCCCCCCCAAGTTTCTAAGATTTGGGCAAAATTAAGGTTTTTGGGGCAGTGAGAAGAAAATATTTGAGCAAAACCATAACTTTTCGGGCAGCGATACGAAAAATTTGGGCAAAGTCAGGAAATTTAGAGAGGTGACGATGATGAATTGCAAAAAATAATAACTCAAATTTAGGTGAAGACCTTTTTTTTTTTTTTTTTTTTTAGAGATCACCATGATTTTAGGACAAAATTGGTTTTTCGTCTGAGAATCTCAGACAATTTTTTTGTCATATCCGAAATGTACCATAAAATCATGATTTGGGCAAACGTCGCAAAATTCGGGCAAAACTTCATTGCCCCCCAAAATTTTTTGGGCTGGTACGGCTATGGCATACATAGAAAGACTTCGTAAAATTCGTAAAATACATAGCCTATGCCAAAATCTTGCATTATTAACCGAAATTGTATTACGCAACGACAATTTCGGTTAACAAAAAGATTTCAAATATTAGTTCTATTCACTATACGATCTTTTGTTGCCAGTTCGTGAACATTTTTTAAAATTTTACCGGTCCGCTGGTGTAGAAAAATTGGGAACCACTGCTATAACCTATTTAGGGCAATTGATTACACCAAATAACACAAAGCAATTACGATCTCCTTTTGGAGATGCCAAGGTATTGCTTTCCGGTTGAAAGTTTTTTGTTTTTCAGCTGCTATTTTGAAAAATAACTAAAATTTAGAGCTATTTAGACTGCCAAGCAAAGGAAAGAGCCGTAAAATGTCTTTTTCAAGAACACAATAGAATGATGCGAACGGATTTTTAGACGCGATCGTGTCAATTGCGTTCGCCATCAAAATGACGCTCTTACCTACTCAGCTACTACCGCCGACTAAAATATGTGATTGTAATTAATGATCTAATTTATTTGATTTACATCTATTCAAACGACCATAAGATATTATTTTTAATAAATGAATAGCATATGCAGTAGTGGCCTTACAAAAAAGAGGTCGCATTTCAAACTTTTCGCTCCCAAAATATGGTGATCTCTTAAAAAAAGGTCATGCCCTTCAGTTGCGTACATTAATCCTGCTTTCGTCCTAAAGTTAAGGTGCAAACAAGGGGCCACCGTGTACTATGAAGAATTAGAGCAATATTTTGCATAGGGGGGTTCTTTTTGACGTTTACTAGGAGGGACCTGGGGTGGCCGCTCCGTTTGCACCGTATTAAGGCCATCACTGAGCGTATGAGTAAAAGACACTTTTTATTGGAATAGGATGCTGTAATTTGAACAGTCTTTTGAAGTAATTTGTACAAAATGACTAGTTCAAAAGCTTGTGTACTGCTAATTATGCAAGAAGGATACACTTAAAGATATAAAGCCAACAGTAGCCTACAAAAAACTAGGCAAAACAAATCAAAAATTAATATTGTGATATAATTGCAAAATAATAATATAAATAATAAACAAAACATGTAAAAACAAGAATAGAGACAGCGAAAGTGATAAAGTTAGTTTTGAAACGTTGCCACATTCAAGGAAAAGCGGCCTTGCAAACGTGATTAAAATATTCATTATGAAATTTATCTTTTTATATATTATGAAAAATTACATTTATATCTATTAATCAATCAAGTTATAATCAAATTTTGTTTTATTTCAGCTCGGCGACAGGAACAAGATGGAAGAAACTACAAAACAGTAAACGTTACACAATGACCTCGAAGTACAAAAAAAGTAGTTGTTGAGAAGACTAATTGTTAAACCTTGAAATAATCTTGAGCAGAAAACAAAGAAAAAACCAAAAAAAACGATTAGACCAACAACAATAAGCACCCGAGACATTATGTTGAAGGCATTACTGTCCTGGGGCAAATATATTCGTGGGAAGTACAGCAAGCAAAATTCACTTAAAAAAATAGAGTTTTAAAGTCGCAAAAAGCAATATTGTTTATAATTGTACAATGATTTATTTGATGCAGTCATATAAAACTGCATCAATTATAACCTTTCCACGCAAAACTATTTACAACTCCCATATTTAAAATACGTCCTTCTGCTACTCTGTTTGAGTCGGTGACGTTTTTCGAAGCGTTTTCCGTCAGTTTTAAAACAATTTTTTTCGCTAATTCTTCGTCTCCTTTCTTGTGCTTCCATTCCGGTTCCCACCACGGCCTATGGCGAAAAAAATTTGCTTTAGCAAAATTACAAAGAAATCTTGATGAAATGTTATTGACATAGATTTGAGCAGGGCTTCTCAACCTTTTTCAGCTTACTGCTCTTTTTTTCTGAAAAATTGAGAACCACTGTAGGTACAAAAAAAAATGAGTTATTTTGGTGAAAACCAAAAAGTGAAGAACTTTTTTTTTTGAAGGGGAGGGGGGCATTATGGAAATTTGAACTTATATTTCTAGTCCACAGAGAAGTGAATTCTAGATGAGGACAAAAAAAGAAAAAAGTATTTACTTAAATTTTTCCAATACATTTTGTAAAAATGCGGGTTGGATTATCTTGATAAATTTTTTTCGTCTTTAAGCAAATTTAAGTTACAAAAACCAAAAATCTTTCGTTGACTGTTTTGTCCTGTGGACCACCAAACTAGTGGCGCAGATTCCCAATTCAATATTTTTTTCCCAGTGGACCCCGGTTGAAAATCCTTGGATTTGAGTAAAACAAGCGTAAAAACCGAATAACATTCAAATTTTACATTTCAAACACATTCGAGCTGAGGGGGGGTAATAAAGACCACCACTTCAAACAAGCGTTTTCAACAAGAGTTGCATTTTTTTGAATATTCAAACTAATTTTTTGTGATACGCATAAAAGCGAAATCGCTTTAACTATAAAAATCGCAAAACAATGCGAAAATGTGTACTTCTACGACAAAAATTATTATCGTCGCTCCAAATCGTCTCTCATAAAATATCAGGCTACATGGACTCACTTAATTTTTTTTGGTCGATGACCAGTCAATCTTTCAACTGATTGATTTAGTTCGAAATTCGTCATGCGTTGATGGCCCAAAGGAAAAGGACATTTTGATATATGCCCCCATTTTTGATTGGGAGCCATATTGTAACAAAAAAAATTTTAATTTTTTGATTATGAAAAAAATTAAATTTTTATTATTTTGAAACTGTTAAAAAATGTAAAAATAATTTAAAAATAATAAACATAGTTTTTTTTACAAAATCACGTTTTTTAGTCCTACTTTAGATAGCATACTTAAAATTGTTGACAATTAAGTTTTAACGAGTTATCAAATGACCCTGCTAAGGAAAACAAAGAAATTGAATTGAATCTAGCGCAGTGGTTCCCAACCGCTTTTGTATTGATACATTCTTTTCTTAATTGTTCAATTACCTTATTCTTTCTCACATATCTCAAAGAATTTAGCTATAAAAAAATTATCCAAAAAGCACCAGGCCAAAGAATAAACAAATTTTGCAAAAATTTCCGAGACAGAGACCCGATAATTTTTCCTAGACCAAGACCGAGACCGAGACTGGAAAAATTCAAGATCTAAGGTTCGAGAACGAGGCCAGAAACAATCGAGACCAAGACCGAAAAATTTTACAAAAAAATAGCCCATTTTAATTATTTCAAAAAACAATAATTTTTTTAAAAATAATTTAAGATAACATTTTATATAAACACGCATCTCCAATATGTTGGAAAGCGCTTTGCTTTATGTGGTTGCATCATTAAACAATTTGCTTTAAAAAAAATTCTCAGCTAGACCAGAAGAAAGCCGAAACACGCAAGCCGTGCTGGTTAACAATGTTGAAAAAAGCTTGATATTCATTAGAAAATTTCTTTTTAAAACTTAAAAATGCTGAAGGCACGGTAATCACGACAATGTTTGAAACTTTATTTAAATACTTGATTAGCTTGCCTACTTGTGGTGGCATGTTGCAGTTGTTATATTTGTTGGTTATGTTTGGCTTACGTAGAATAGAATTCATCTAATAAATCACCTCAAAAATATTTAAAATAACGACGAATTATGCAAAGTAAAAACTGTTTAATGACTTGCTGATTTTCCTTTCGATATTATCCCTGTTTATTATCTGTGTATCTTTGGGTAGGTTATTCGGATTAGTTTTTAGGATGTTGCTCTTTTCTACCTCGTCATATTAACAACTTTTTAGTTTAACTTTAAAGCAATTTAGTATTCTGTTTTAAGCAAATAGATTCATACAGTGGCGTAGACAAAAATTTGTTGTGGGAAAGTAGGGGAATGATTTAGAGTCAAAAACACGATTACTATAATCCGTGATATCTTTTACAAAAGGGAGAGGCCTGGTGCAACAAAAAAAGCCTCTTTTAAAGATTCACTTTAAAAAATATTAAATCTGTTTATTTTTAATATCATTATTTTAACTTTATTTTTATCTTCCTGACTCACAGGAAATTGTCGAAGCTGCTATACATAGAGCAACTGTCAAGATATTACATTGACCTGCTTTTGGAAAAGAATAGATATTGCTGTCTGGTTGAAATTTTTTATTTTTTATTTTTTTTTAGTTTATATTCAGCGTGACCTGACGATTGATCGAATGACAATTGATTGAAAATGACACTTGACCGAATAATGAAAGAGAAAATTTACAACTTTCAATCTGTCTCAATTTTGTCAATTTTTTGTCCCAAAAACATAATAATCTCTAAAAAAATAGGTCTTCCCTTTGAATCTGTTTCTGATTTCTGCAAGGGGTCTGCAAAGGTGAGGTCATGGCACGATTCCCCTCCCCTTAAGTACTGACTGACTAACATGTAAAAAGAATGCAAAAAAGAACAGCAATAGGAATCTAACAAAACATAACCATGACAAGAAATCTACTTGTTGTCCCCCTAAAAATGTTTTGCCCAGGAACCTTGTTTAAAATCCTGACCTTGACATACAAAAAAATTATAAAAAATAAAAACAAACTCTCTTCTTACTGATTACCTCTTTACCTTTTTATAAATCTAATTTATAGTAACAAAGAGATTGTTTAATCGCAAAAACATACAAAAGTAAATCTTTTTATCAACTGTCATTTCGATCAAATGTCGTTTCGATCAGCAGCCGTTTCGATCAAGTATCGTTCGATTAACTGTCGTTCGATCAACTGTTGTAGCGCCTATATTTGGAGGTATGATCAAAATTTAGACTGCTTGCTAAGACCGCCAAGCAGGAGAAAGTGCCGTAAAGTGTTTTTCCAAGGACACAAGAGAATGACGAAAAAAGGCTTTAAACCGCTGATATTAGAAATTGAAACACCGTAACGATGTTGATCACGCTCATGATCAATTTACAGCGCTCTTAACGACTCAACCACGCTGCCGACGAATGTAAAATAAAAGGGAAGACCTTTTTGCTCCTCACTTTTCTCAAGCCCTAATTTTTTTTTAATTGAAAAAAATCTTCACTTTATTTTACTGTACTCTCAGGCACCCAGCCAGCTGAGCTTCGCCGACTGGGAGCGACACTTTTCTTGGCTCACCGTGGATCTCTGGACCCCGATCATATCTTGTATGGTCTTTTAAGTGGGTCCTCAGATACTCGCCAAGTGAGACTAAGATCCAGACGCCCGTTTGTGTCAGCTGCGCGGAATCTTTTGGACAATCTTGCCAGACTTGGCATCCGCGCTTCTGAATGGACAAACCACAAATGGAAAACGGAGTACTGTGAAAATGCTTCCAGGCTCCGTGCTTTTGTGCCCGGAACCGGTGCCAGGCCTGTTGGGATGGGCTTACCCCGAGCAGCTTGGGTTAAGTTCAACCGCTTGCGGACTGGTGTTGGACGATTTCATTCGTTTATGCACAAATGGGGTCTCGTTCCTTCACCGAATTGCGAGTGTGGCGCCTTTGAGCAAACCGCAGACCATGTTCTAACAGCATGTCCTATACATCGGGCACCACATGGAACACGAGGTTGACGGTTTTGGATGACGAAACTCGCTTAACCCTGAATTCATATCATGGGTAAAATTTACCCTTGAAAATTTTCTATATTATCATACATCTGGCATTTATAATTGGAAAGAACTCAGTTTCTAGGTATTCTCAGTTGAAGTCAGAGTGTTATAGGTGGTAGATGTCATTTATCTCTACAAGTGAGTATTAAAATTTTCGAGGGTAAAATATACCCATAATATGATATAACTAATTCTTTGGAGGGTAAATTTTACCCATCTTATGATACATGCCATTTTTTGGGGGGTAACTTTTACCCATGAAATGATATAAGGGGTGTCTTTCTGTTAGGTGAATTTTATCCGTATTATTACAATAATTATTTATTCTTGCTTGTAAATCACAATATGTTAGTTTTATTGTTAGTAGCTTATATCCATGTAATTTTATTAGTAACCTATTTCATTTAATTTTTTATTTCCTAAAAATAATTAGCTATAATTTACTTATTTCTTTCAGAAATTGTAATATAAGATGCCTAAAAGTAAACCACTTAGGGTTGATGAATTTCAATCGTTACTAGAAGAAGATGCTGATTTTTCGGATGATTTAAGTGATGATTCTAGCATAGAAATTGATGATGTGGATATTTCTGATAGTGATTCAGATAATGTACCATATTGTGATTCAGATAGTGACCAAGTTTATAACTGCCAACCAGCTAAAAAGAGATCGAGAAAAGAAACCATGCCAAGTCAAAGATCTGATAAAATATTTGAATTTAACAGCGATGAAATTTATGGAAGGAATAAATTTGCATGGAAAACAGTTGAAAATACTACTATAGGAAAAACACCAGCAAGAAACATCATAAAATTTAAAAGTGGTCCAACATATCAAGTAGGAACTGCTCAAGAAAGTTTTAATCTTTTCATAACAGACAGTATGCTAGATATTATAGTCAAGAACACAAACAATGAAATTGAATCAAAGCGCACCACCTATAGCAAAGAACACTTTACAACATCAAAAACATGCATTGATGAAATAAAGGCCTTATTTGGAATTCTAATAAAAGCAGCTGCATTGAAAGACAATCATCTCACAACCCTTGAAATGTGGGATACTACAAATGGGCGTATGTGGTATAGATGTATAATGAGCAGAGACAGATTCAACTTTCTCCTTAATTGTCTGAGATTTGACGAAAAAAGTACAAGACTGGAAAGGAAAAAAACAGATTCATTTGCTCCTATTAAAGAAATTTGGGACAAGTTCATCCTAAATTGTAATCATAATTATTGTCCTTCACAGAATTGCACTTTAGATGAGCAATTATTAGCTTTTAGAGGGCGCTGCTCTTTCAAAATGTTCATTCCAAATAAACCAGCTAAATATGGACTGAAAATAGTCATGCTATGTGATAATGAGTCCAAATATATGTTCAATGCAGAGCCCTATCTAGGTAAATCTACAAATACACACGGTCTACCATTGAGTGAGTATTTCACAACAAATCTGACTACGCCAATATTCGGGAGCAATCGTAATGTAACAATGGACAATTGGTTCACTTCAATACCCATTGCAAAAAAGTTGCTTCAAAGTCCATATAAACTAACATTAGTTGGCACATTGAGAAAAAACAAAGCTGAAATTCCCCCCGAATTGCTGATCTTAAAAAAATCCGAGATTGGAAAGGCAAAATTTTGTTTTGCTAATGAATTAACTCTTCTTTCATATCAACCAAAATCTAACAAAAATGTTCTCGTCTTGTCGACTATGCATAGTGGTAAGGATTTCAATGAGACTAAGCCAGAAATCATAAAATGTTATAACTCTACTAAGGGAGGAGTCGATGCATTTGATCAAATGTCATCAGAAATGTCTTGTAGCAGAAGAACTAGAAGGTGGCCACTGTGCATTTTTTATGGAATGCTAACTACAACAATCATCAACTCTTGGATTGTATATAAGGAAAATAATTCAAGATCAGAAATGAAAATTAAAAGGCGAAAATATGCCCTAGAATTAGCTAATGACCTTGCTTCCAATTGGATAAAGAAAAGATATGAAATCCCTAATCTCCCTAGAATGCTCAAACAAGAAATAAAACTTCTTTTAGGTATCTCGCAACCATCAGTTAATAAAGAATTAAGAGAAAAAAAGATTGAACAACAACGAAGATGCACTGACTGCTTAGTAAGAAAAAATGATAGAAAAACAAAAATCCTATGCTTCTCTTGTGAAAAACCAATTTGCCTTGAACACAAACTAAGTGTATGCATTGATTGCATAGAAAAATTAGAGTAATAATATGAGTAAAATTAATAATAGGTTTTTTTTTTGTTTTCTTTACTACTAGGTAAGTACAACTTTTGAGTAATTAGATTTTAACTACTATAATTTTCTGTGCCAAAGGATTATTTGCATTTTATTTCCTTTTTTTGTTAGCTATAATCGCTTTAAATATTATAAATTGCATTGTAAAAATACAATTACATAGTTTTCTTTCTTTTGCTGTCCTAAAAAATAAAAAAAATGGCATTTGGGTAAAATTTACCCATAATATGATAAACGGAATTCTAATCATGATATGAATTAAGGGTTAATAACACCACTGCCAGCATCTGATTCAGGCAGTGCAGCAGTCTGGAGTAGTAAAAAGATAAACCCTCGGCCTCAGTCCTGTTTGTGTCCGACCTGGAATGGATACCCTTCAAACGACGACGACTTGATCGACTTCGTCAAATTAGGTTCTTACTAATGATCTGACTTTTAAAATAATGTTGGCCTCCTTGCCAAGATCAATCACTAACTCAGAAAATTTGTCTTCTGCCTAAATGAAGTCTTCTGGAGAGTTCGTTGGATGAACCTCTCCAATCCTACCTCCTCACTATAATTTACCAAATTGCAACTTGAAATAAAATATAACCTTTATTCAAGTACTATCAGTCACTACAGGTCCACAGAGCGTAGAATTTTTGATAAAAATTTTTCCCAATTCAACTAAGATTCAAATGCTAAATGCTGACTCTAAACTACTCTACCGGGCGATTAAAGTGACCTGAATGCTCTCTATGAATAACGTAATACGGCCTTTTGCGAAAGACTTGATCTGAATGAGTTCTTCTGTCTCCTCTCTAATTTATAAAAGGAAAGGGCACACGTCACACTTAAACACGTGGCGAGTAACAACAAAGAAAAGAATGATAAAAATCTGACGTCATTGCATTTTGCAATCTTGCACACAATGCTTACCATTCAGTTGGCAAAGCACTACAAAATACATAAAGCAAATACAATGGGACTTTAAAACAAAAAATAGCACGACCCTTAATTAAATTTTAATGGTCTGATCCCAAACAAAGCTAATGAATTTTTACAAACAATAACTAATTATGAAATTAAATTCTTACAAAAAGAGCCGATTACGAAACAACCACTACCACTGCTAAAATGAGTGGTTTGGCAATGTATCAGTCGAAAAAGCAGATGGATCGTGGCAAAGAGAGCTAAGCCAAGAAACCAGATGCTTTAAATAGTTTCTGAGAGAAAGAAGAAATAAAAAGGAAAAGAGAAGAGAGACATCAATTTAAAATTAGCAAGCAAAAGCTTGGGTTTTTTGAAACACCAGTTAAACCAAATTCAAGCTTTAGAGATTTTCTGAGGGTAACTGGAAGAGATCATACCGTGTGGGCTGCATGTTTAAGAGATTAGAAAAGCTGGGACTGTAAAAACGTGGCGTTTTTGCAGCTGAGTGGTCTCAATGCCCACTGGGATGGTCGGTTTAGTGCAATTACAGTAGACAGATTCTGCAAGAAAAAGATACATAAAAAAAATTTAGTGGTTAAACCAGGGAGTCTTTGAGATTGTGTTGTTGACACAAAAATCTGAAGGACTGGCGCTTGAAGCGGTCTTTGATTAATATTTTTTGGTGAATTTTGGGTTCAATATTGTAGTCCCATTAACAGTTTTTTGCAATACAGCACTATTAAACTGCATGAATCGATAGGTGAACAACAGACCACTAAATTTTAAAGTAAAATTTCTTTCTGGTTGGAAACCACTGATTAAGCAGGTTTATTAAATAATCTTGACCTCGACCTCGATCTAAATTGTGTATAACCAAATTTAAAATGAGCATGTTTTTGTCATATTTATTGTAGACCGGTTTATTGGGTAATGTGTTCTGCGACTTTGGCGATTCCGATGATACACTCTAATTGGGTAGATCAGGGTTAGCCCTGTCTTGAGAGTGTTTCGAGAGAAATTTAGCCGCAGTACTAAGCTACATTTTTTTAAAAAAAACAAGGGTCATATCGTCATAACATTGTTTCTTACATTGCAATTTTGTACATAAAGATATAATTTTAAAAACGTGCAATATTTTCTAACATCACTCATTTATTAACGTTTAGTTTTCCGTTTTTTATTGTATTGGGTTGGCAACTAAGTTCTTGCCGTTTTTTAAATATACTGTGTTTTGAACATTTATTTGTTATATTTTATTTATTTTTGTTTTGGTTTTAAAAATTTATTTGTAATATTTATTTATTTTGGTTTTGAAAATTTATATGATGCGATTGGGTGGGGATTATTCATTACGAATTGCTGGAAAGAAATCAAACAGTCAATGCGGAACTCTATGTTCAACACATGGAAAGACTCAAAATGGTTATTCAGGAAAAGAGATCTAATCGACAGCACAATGTTCTTTTAATGCATGACAATGCTCGCCCTCCTGTCGCAAACATGACCAAAGAAGCTATTCCAGCACACGGCTGGGAGGTGCTGCTACATCCGCCATACTTGCCCGATTTAGCAGCAACAGATTTTTACATTTTTCGATCACTTTCAAATGCTATGCGTGGGGGTTTTTTTAACAGTGATGCAGAATTGAGAGCTTGGTTGAATGAATTTTTCAAGTCTAAATCAAATGACAAAAAGGTATTGAGAATCTTGTTGAACGTTGGAAAAAAGTTGTAGACACGAATGGAGAATATATCATTGGTTAAATAGTTGTTAGTTCTTTTTATCTTTTAAAAATATAGATTAAAAAAACGGCAAGAAATTAGTTGCCAACCTAATATTTTCCGACAAAATAGTTTTTTACGTTGGCTAAAATGTTCGAAAAATTTTGCTTTGAGACGTTTTATACTTTCGCGTTCAAAATTATGCTTTTATCGTAGACCAATTAAGATTTGCAAAAGTCTATTGTAATTTTAAACCAAAAAAAACTAACAGATAAAGTTTAAACTTTGAAATATTGAGCAAAAAAGAAAAAAACTTTAAAAGCTTGGAAAAAAATGTTTTTAACTAACTTTTTAACAAATCTTTTGATTATGATCTTGCTTTAAAAAACATAAGGCAATTGAAAAAACAATTTTTTTGTGATTCTGCGCTACATAAGTTTCGCGATCTGCTCACGATTTTTCAAAATTTGACTTACTATTACAGAAAATAACAACTGGACTACGTATTTTTTAATTTTTGTTTAACCAACCCCCTCTCCCCAAAAAATATGAATCCAAAAAATATTGTTTAAATAGGAAACAACTAAAAAGTGTTTTAGTTGGTTATAGAAGTAATTCATAGGTTCTTCTAGGGAGTACGACGCAGTTAATTATTAAGTACGAGAAAATTTGTATTTTTTCCAATAACAAAATAGAATTGTATTCAAAAACAGAAATTTTAGTGGAATTACTTGGTTGGTCTACTTTGAAAACAGCTATCTTTTATAATATTTTCGTTTCCAAGTAATTGATTTTTCTCGTGACAAGAATATTTAAGTCACTAAATAATCATTATAAAACCTTAATTGCCTTCTGTTTTGTGAAAGTGACTCTTACATATTTTGTCCGGTCCATCTTGCATGAGGTAAATTATAAAAAAATAAAACCACTTCTTTGATGCAATGTTGTTTTTCTGTTCTTTACTGACAAAAACTGATATATTTTCTGAACATTGATTTTAAGTGTGTTATATCCTTTACTATTACGCGCCTATGGAATAAATTATTACTTGGCTGAATTAAAATTGAAATTC